>CM031237.1:152943251-153408251 GCA_018340775.1 Taxus wallichiana var. yunnanensis
TTGGGAGGATTTTAAAACCCATTGGGTTTCCTCTCCAAGGATGGGGAAGGGGGTTCAAACCATATGAACCACCTTCCCCACCTCAAACCATATGAGGGAGCAAAAAACAATCAACATGGCTTGCCCATAAAACCATGAGGTTCAAGAGGAAAATCCCTCCTATTCATTTTTGGTTGGTGGTTGAAAACTCCAAAATCCATCAAGCCATATGATGGATGGAGAAAATAATAAATAACATACCCAAGCAATATACAACACAAGCAACAAAACACAATATACAACCATAAGAAAATATAAGATCTATCATGAAAATAACATAGAGTGAGATCAAAGAGCCTACCTCCAAAATATCTCCAAAACTCTAAGATTTTCCCAATTCCTTGTCCAAGAAAACTCTAACTTCAAAAGCCTCCAAGCACCAAGAAAAAGCCAAAAAAAAGTCATCTTTCTCCCCATGAGGGAGTATTTGAAGAAAAAACAAACAAATTTCCTCACCAATGAGGGGGTGACATGTGTCACCCCTCTCTTCCCTCCAAGTCAAAGATTCCCAAAATAAAATGGAGAAAAGATAAACTCACTTTTAAACACCCTTCTCCCAAATTTCCCAAAAATAAAATAAGACAAGTTTGTGCAAATTTTTACACACACACATTCCAATCCATATTACATGGATGGTGAAAAATAGAGGCTAAATGGGAGGGAAAATCCCTCTATGCCTTGAAATTAATCCCCTACCTAATAGGTAGGGTCCAAGGGCTTATTTTCATGCTAAGTGAACTCCCAAAACTAAAAGGGGTCACTTAAAATGCCATAAATAGCCCAATTTCGGGTTTTACACATTTGAACACAAGTGTAGAGGATGTGGGGCCCACTCAAGGGTGCTCATGTGACCCCAACCCTCTCTAATTAACACACACATAAATACAAAACTTAATGCAAGTGGGAACCATTAAGTCCCCAAACCTAGTTTACTTAACAAAATAAACAACCTAATCACAATTAATTTTACATGACATACAACATTACAAATAAGGGTCACTCATGGTGCCCAAACAATGAAATCAAACAATAAGGCCTCATACAACTAACATGGTTAGGACTTAGCCTTGTGGGCCGCTTGTGCACAATTTGTGTAGCCTCCTTGAAACCCACGTTCTCCTGTGACTGTCACCTACACACTCAATGCACACATTAAACGCATCTATCCAATACAAGTGTAAATCAACTACTCAATAAATGATCAAGTCTAAACATGAAATCTATGATATCACAACATCAACATGGAATCATAAATGAGAAACATGCATAATCCCACACAAAATTCACCATGTGTTAGCCATTGTAATGATAAATATAAATTAAATACATCCATGTTATCATGTATTCTCATCAATAATATAATCAAATAATATATATCATCAAGACATGTGACTAAACTATGCATCCACAATTTATTATTTAGGACCAAATAATATAGCAATAAGTTAGTATCCACATTATCAAACAAAATGTGTCAACATACTAATCAAAGCTAAATTAGCGATACACGCACAAATCACCATACATGTCCATGAAGATCAAATAACATAACATAATGTCTAAAATATGTCAAAATCCCTGTCAAAACATAACTATGAATAAAGAAGTCAGCAAGTAATTAAGGCTATAAAAATGTGGGAACTACATACCCCTCTCCTAAAATTAGATTTCCTCTGGAAGTCACTGAAAGAGATAGGGATATCTAGCCCCCAATGGTGTAACATCCTCCCAGGAGTAGTTGTTATCTCATCATATCTATCTCACTGCATTCTAATCTAGTCCAAGTATCGACCACTGAAGGGCCGGCCTCACGGTGTTCCAAGATATGTACGGGCTCTAGCCTCCACTTTCCTCCATCCTCTACACCGTAATGCTAACCAATCCAAAACATGAGAGATATCAAGTACATATCTACATAGTACAAAATATGAAATACATCGTGGGCCCGTGCAAGGCGTGGTGACAAAGCTATGTGATAGGTGAATGGACCGATGAACTCCAAAATATCAAAAGTACCCACAAAATGAGGTGATAGATTAGAATTATTTCTATAGTAGATTGGGATATTATATGGATGAACTCTTAAGAAGACTTTGTCACTCACCGAGAAGTGAGAACCAACCCTCTTGGTGTCCGTGCATACGCCTTGTGGCATGCTCTAGTGTGCTCTAGATACTTCCTAATCAGAACAACTTGTTGCTCTAAATCCTATAGGTAAGCTTGTCCCAGAATAATCCTGTCATCTAGCTTGTCCCAAATTAGAGGTGTCCTGTAAGGTTGACCATACAAATCCTGGTAGGGCACCATACCAATGGAACTGTGATAGATTTTGTTGTATGTGAACTCAAATATATGTAGATAATCTTCCCACTTCTTCTTCTGGTCCATCACATACATCCTCAACATGTCCTCAAGTACCTGATTAACCCTCTCTATCTGTCCATCTATCTCTGGATGGTATACTAGTTGAAATTAATCCTAATACCCAGAGTGATCTAAAAGGAAGTACTGAAAATTGATGTGTAAATGATATCCCTTTCATTGATGATGGTCTTTAGAATCCCATGCAATCTAACAATTTTCTCCATAAATACTTTGACGATGGCCTATGCATTGTAGGTGACCTTGGTTGGTGAGAATAACACAACCTTGGTCAACTTATCCATAGTGACCATAATGACATCATGATTATAGGCATGCATAGGGAGTCCTACTATGAAATCCATGGATATCTCATCCCATTTCCACTTGGGAATGTCATGAGGATGTAAAAATCCCTGCAGGATAAGAATGCCTTGCTTTGACTCTCGAACTCAAGGAAACGTGCTACAAAATATACTATATCCTATCGAATATTAGGCCAATAATATAACTCTCTCTCAAATCGGCGTGAATTTTCTTCACTCCTGGATGTTTGCATATCGATCTCGATGAGCCTCTATAAGGATGAAGCTACGCAGATCACCTGTCTTATGCACATAGATGAACCTATGGAATCGAAGTAAACCATATGCCTCTAAAATGCACCCTAAATATCTGCCTTCTAGTGAACCCTATGACTCATACACCTACCTAGGACCCACATAAACCCCGTCCTCCTGGAAGATGCCAAGAATCCGCTCTCAAGTCTAAATGTAGTGTCAAAGATGTATGCACATTTTTTCATCTACTAAGTGCATCTCTGAATGATGTTTTACTTTCCTTTGATATACTATACCTTCATGGCGTACTCACATAGGAACTCCATCTAACACCACTGATGAGCATTGAGGTTTGGCTGTGAGAAGATATGCTACAAGCTACGATGATCTGTCCTCAAAATGAAAGGTCTACCCAAAAGGAAATGACGCTAATGCAAAAGAACATGAACAACTACTGTAAGATCTAAGTCATGAGTAGGATAGTTAAGCTCGTAATCCTTGAGCTTATGTGACTCAAAGGCAATAACCCGATGCTCCTGTATAAGAATTTCTCCCAGAACCTCTAGTGATGCATCAGTGCAAACAAAAAAATCCTCTGTTAGGTATGGAACCTGATAAGATAAGAACCATGGTTAATCTTTCCTTAAGCAACTAAAGGCCTACTCACACTTCTTTGACCAATCAAACTTCTTCCCTTTTCTATGAAGGGAAGTAATATGGTGAGAAATCCTAAAAAATCTTGTATAAACCTATGGTAGTAACCTTATAATCCCATGAAACTCCTCACCTCAATAACTAATGTAGGCGTTGGCCAATAAATAATAACATATATCTTAGAGGGATTTACTGAGATACCCTCACCTGATATGATGTGACCCAAAAATCAAATCTTTGTTTGAAAGAAGTTGCATTTTTCCAAGTTCCTAAACAACTTCTGCTCTCTCAAAACCTTTAGTACCTTTCTCAAATGCTCCTCGTGTTCCTCCTTGGAATGAGAATAAATAAATATATCATCTAGGTTCACTAAGAAAAGTGGTCAAGAAAGGTTTTGAATAATCCATTCATGAGGCTCATGAAGACAGCTGGGGCATTGATCAAACCAAAAGGGACATTTGTGAACTCATAATGATCATAACGCGTGTGGAAAGTTATCATATGGATATTTTCGTGTGATATGCACAATCGATGATAACCTGACTTGAGATCAATTTTGGAGAACACCCTCACTCCCCACATCTGATCAAACAAGTCATCAATCCTAGGGAGTGGATAATGGTTCTTTATTTTGAATTTGTTGAGTTGTTCAAGTCTACACAAAATCGAGACAACCTGTCCTTTTTCTTCACAAATATGACTATCGCGCTCCCCAAGGAGATACACTAGGGCGAATGAGACCCATCTCCAATAACTCCTCTAACTATATCTTGAGCTCATGAAGCTCTAGAATCATCATTCGATAGGGTGCCCTAGAAACTGGTGTTGATCCTAACACTAAATCAATGGTGAAATCCACCTCTCGGCAGGTGGTAACCCCGAAGCTCACCGAAACACATGCATACTCCCTCAAAACTACATGATCATCTAAGGGTGAATGATCTTGAGTTCTATCTAATCAATCACATTGATGGTGATATCAAATAATTAACAACCTTTAAGCATGCTCGCTTGAGTTTCTTAGTTGAGATCATGTGCAAAGAGATAGGCCTTTGCATCCTTGATATCACGAGTTCAATCTAAAGATCATATTGACACTCAATGACCTTATTCCTATAATCCACCTTAGCTCGATGAGCCTTGATCCAATCCATGCCCAAAACAACTTGATAGGATCCTAGAGGTATAACTTAGAGGTCAAGAGTAGTGGAGAAGACTCCTAAATCAAGTACACAACTCTCTACATACGAGTCCATAACGAGTTTGGCCCCAAAGGCCAACTCAACTTTCCAACTATCTGGCTACCTAGCCACCACTAACCCACACTATTCCACTACAGAGGGAGATATAAAAGAATATGAAGCACCTAAATCAAAGAGTACTGAGACATAAATAAACTTTATAGTACCTATCGTCTGCCTCAATAACTATGGCATGATGCACATCCCTAGTGGTTATCAAACATTACATAAAATCGATGGGAATGTCCTACATCACTCACTTGTCTGCTCAATTATATGAGCTCTCTATATATCCATAGCGAGTGGGTTCGTGTGGACACATGCGCACATAGTGATCAAGGTACCTACAAATAAAACATCCTCCTATACCCCTCTGAGATGGGGTCCCTTTTATACTCTTGTGAATAGATCCATCTATCCCAACCCTAACAAACCGCTGCAAAAGTTGAGTTTGGATGTGCCTTGAGTACCCTATTCCTATCCCTAGCTCTACCAAAACTTCCTCTAATACCACCTCTCCGTAATCTCTAAGTTTGTCTAGACCTCCGCTGGTGGCCCTGATGTTGTGTATGCTACTATGGATGCCTTTGTGGAGCCCTGATAGTGCTGAAGGAGGCAAAATCCTCCTCTAGGGGGTGGTGTTGTGCCCCATAACCTATGAACTGAAAGGACTACATCTTCTCCTAAAATTTTCTCTTGTTCCTATCTCGGTGTTCCTATGCCCTGATCCTATTCTCCTCAGCTAAGTATGTCTTATCAATGGCCTTCTCAAGTGTGGGAGGATATATCATCCTAACTACGCACCTACTATGTTTTCATTCATGCCCCGAATAAACCTATTAACCTACAATTTCTCATCTTAGTGTAGTCCACATACGCAAAATATCCAGAACTTGATCTCATATTGTGCCACCGTGCTGAGCCCTAGCGTAAGTCATGAAATCCATCAATCCTCTTCTACACAAATTCTCTGACATATAACAAGCCCTAAATCACTACTCAAACAAATCCCATGTCACTATATCTCGAGTCAAATTGAGCTTCCGCTCCTCATTCCTCCACAAACTCCAGCTGCATCTCGAGGAGGTGTATGGAGAACCTGGTTTTGACATTGCTCTATATAAGAGTGCAAAGCCAAAAAATAGCAAGGCGAAGGAGCCATGACTCAGCCCCAAAGCCATCCGTAGTGCCAATGTACATAGGTGGCTGCAAGTGAAGAAGTTCTCTAACGACACTTCCCGTATCATGATCTTGATCTTTGTGGTCCAATATAGGTGAATGGTGTCGCCTATCCCCAAATGGTCCCTCAAATCTGTGTGAATGAACTACGATGGTGCGAGGCCACCCTCTCGTGGTGAATGGAAGTGCTACGCAACCTCTCCCCGCCTCGGGGTTGTTGGTGTCCATTTTGATCTTACACCATTTTCCCTAATTTTCCTTCACTCTGCGTATTCTGAAACATTTTCTATATCTTGAACGGGTGAAATGAAGCTCTTGCCTCCATTTGAATGCCTTGAATTATTTTCCAAATCCATTGTTATGCCCTTTCTTGAAAGAAGTCCCCAAGCTGCCCTGTTTTTGCCCTAAATATTTCAAAATCCGTGGGCTCTGCCGTTTTTCCTATTTTTCCGATCGTGGAAGCTCAAAAATGATCGATTTATACTTGTATGCCTTTGAAAATCCATCCCCATGGTTGAAAAATGCTTGGAATCATGTTTCACTTGGTTTTGTTTCAAAAAATTTCCATCCTTAGTGAAAAAATTGGATTCTGGGCATAACTGGAAAATTTCTATGTTTTTGACGGTTTGATGGGCATATTTTACCCATCAAATTTTTCGAGGCTTGAGTGGTTCATGGCATGGCATATTCTAATCACCACACAACCACTCACTTTGAGGTGGCGGGAAGATGTTTTAACTTATCACTTTTTGCCTTTTTGGCAAAAAGGCATTTTTGGTCCATGGCTCCACTTCTTTACGATTCATTCTAATGATTCTTACATGGCTTCTTCTAATTAATTGAGTGCGGTGGATTTATCTTGAAAAATTGTTCTTTTTGGCTATTTTGCCTAAAAGTTTTAACTCACCCCGTGGCCCCGCCAAGTTCTGATTGGCTGAATTCAAGTGGCGGAGAAAATTTCTTAATTTTTCCCGAGGATGTACACGTGTCGCATGTTGAGCGATTGTGAAAAGGCGGGTCTTTTTGTGCTCTAAGGAATTTTGAAAAAGAGTTAAAATGTAAAGAAAATTCCTAAGGCCCGCAACGAATCGCAGGCGCATACACATGGCAAGTTTAAATAGTCAAAGTGTAGAATGGGCGAAATACTTTGAATATTTTCACTTTATAAAGTTGTAAAGTTCTAAAATGAAACATAGCTCTACACCGAATCGAGAGAGAGACACGTGTTTTGTTTTCATCAAAATAGAAAAGAAGGTGGCGGAGAACTTTGAAGTTTTTTTCCTTTTGGGCAAAAAAAGATAAAGCGTAAAATTAAAGCACGACCCCATAGCCTTGATCAGAGAAGGACACGTCACCTGGGCCCGCGGAGGAAAATGAAAATTTTGCCCTTTTGGAAAAATATGTTAAAGTATAAAAATGAAGCATGGCTTACAGCGAATCATAGATGAACATGTGGCAAGGTCAGAGGTGGAAGTATGGGCCAGCAGAGAAAATTTGGAAAACTTTTCTTTTTCCAAAAAGAGGGTAAAATAGCAGAATCGAGCCACGATTCCACTGGGACCCACATTGGGACATGTTTCAAGCCTTGTATTCAAGGGGTGGAGGGGTGGAGAAAATTTCAAAAGCACTCCCAAGCCCATTTCCAATCACATTTTCCCATGTGGAGGGATCAGATTGAAAGGTAAAAGAAGATCAACGGTAACTGTGCATTTTTCAAATTGACCACCATTTGAGCTCCAGGATGTTTGGAGATGTGATTTTTACATCAATATTCATCGATTTTTTGGCAAATTCATGTCGTTTTGGTCTGTAAAGATCAATGGAATCAATTTGGAGATTTAATTTGTAGATTTGAGGTATATTTGAAGTGGATTTTTGCTCGGGCTCGTGTAAAAATGTGAAAAGCTAGATCCAAAAGTTGCAGAGGAAAATTTGGAAAGGGAAAAGATGTAATGATGAAAGGAAAAGGGTCTGCATATGCCAAGGATGAAAACATGCCCCTATTGAAGTAATGATGTGATTTTTTCAATTATTCACCTTTTTGAGGCACCTGGCATCTTTGAATGTTTTTATGTTAAACGTCCCTTTCTACAAATCATGATGGAATTTTGTAACAAACTTGATGCTTGGCATATTATTTTCTTGGGAAAGAAGGCTTGGATGTAAAAAAATGATATATAATGCATATTGGAGATATGTAAATGGTCGGGAGTTCATTTTCACAAGAAAATTTTGAGAAAATCTCATCTCCTGAGAAACCAGGTTAACTTCCTCTGTGTTAGATTTCCATTCATGTTGAGTTGGTTACAAGTGTATAGCCATCAACAAGCTCTGAGATTGTTTGAATAACTCTCCCCTGCTGAATAAATCTGATAAACTTTGAGTTAATTTGTGTTAAATCTCTAGCAATTTATGTTTATTTCACTTTTAGAATGTCTGCAAGTAGTTTTTCTTGTTCCTATTGCAATATTGTATCAAAATCTATCTCAATCACACATATCTCAATCCTTGTGATAGTTTAGTGGCATCTGCAATTTCATTTTTCAGAAGAGCTTTCATTTAGGAATGATATAAATGATTTAAAATCACTTTTCTTCATTTGTTGACAGAGATTGTTTGTAAGCCTCTGGGTGTACCTCAGGCGTGATTCATCTTAGATTTTGATGTTTTATTGGGCCTTCTAACTCGAGCCTTCATGCTAGAACCTCAAATATTGTGTGAAAAAGTGCAAATCTGGGCCTCCATTGATGCACACCTTCTGGTTGAAGGAATGTTTTAACTACTTTGAAGCTTTATGTTGTTGATTTCTCCATTGTTGTGAAGTTTCTCAAGGATATGGAAAATCCAATTTGTCTTGTTGATCTCCCACCAAAAAATATTCAAATAACCAATCCTACCCTGAACTACCCTATTTTTTCCTGTATATCCATAGAAGAACAAAATCCATTTGCCAAAATATACAGGAACAAATCAGGTTTCCAAATGTCTTCAGTAACCTTAGCCTTGTGTTGAAAATATCTCCTTATTCTGGAAGTGACAACTCATGAGAGTCAGATTTGGAGTGTTGATCATATTTTCCCCAAGGTCTTCTATATAAAACTTGTGCAAAAGAAGGATATCACCATCTCATCCACCATTTGAAGGTTACAAAGTAGGTTCTCTTTCCTTGGTTGAAAGGCACAACCAGAAATAGTTAGGATAAGATTACATCCTTTTAAGGTGCTACCCACTTCTTTCAGATCTTGAGTGCTAAAGAGCCAGATAAACTCCCTCCCTAGCTATAGAATGACACACAATTGTTTATCTACATCTGAGTGTCTTGTTCATTCCTTGATGTTGCTTTGTTCTTGAAGAAGAATTAAATCTAGGTACCAAATGCTTCTTACTTATTGATGATGGGATGCTTTGAAAATTTAAAGTTTTCCAAACCCTGGTAATGTTTCTTACAAATGTTGCATGCAAATACATTGTTAAAGCACCATTATATGAGCAGATTTGTAAGGATTAAGTGAAGTTATTAGCTCTGTCAGTAATTTCCCCAGTTTCCAGCAGTTGTTGCACTTTGTTTGGATTGTATTTGATAAATTTGGGTAAAAGAGGATCAAATCTATAAAGATTTGCATGATTTCAGTATAAACAAACATTTGATAGATCATTTGTAGTGCATTTGCACAACTAGGGTGAAAATCCTTAGTGGTGACTCCATATTGATTTGATTTGATAAATGTCAGTGTCTTAACCTCTGTCATTTGAAAATTTGTTACTAAATTCTACAAAGTTGGAAGGAAGAAGATCTGTCTTTCGCTAAGGACCCTACTAGGAGGTTGTTCTCAGACCTGGGAAAATCAGGTTCTAGAAAAGAAAAATTTGGAAGGTAGTTGAAGATCAGAGCTCAAGAAAAGAGATCTCCATTGTTGAACTTGAGAGTGATCACTGTCATTGAAATTTGTAGTTCTTCCTCAAGCAACTCTGAATCAGGTAGTCCTCTTATGGAGCTACATTCTCCATCTGGTGAGGGGCCTTCATCTATATTTAAAAAATTTGCTTCTCATTTTGTCCCTATATTTTCCAGATCTGATAGAGTTTTCCAAGAAGTAGAACCATTAGGGGATAATCCTTTTGAAAATTATATCCCTATCCCCGCAGACCCCTCAGTCCTCATCATCTTGTATCTCCTAAAAATTCACCTCCACATCACAATATGGCTCAGCCCCCACCCATACCTCCATTTTTGTTAATACATTTCGTCCTATAAACTTTGGAGGAATGGATGGTTATCCAAATGCTATCCCTCAAGATGTAAGAAACAGATTGCCAAAGTTTCAAGGCAATAATGCTATCTTTGGTGATCAACACCTTAAAATTTTTCTAACATGATGGAGGATTTTGAGATAGAGTATGAGGATGTATATATCAAATTGTTTATTCACACATTAGAAGAGGATGCAAGGGATTGGTATAAAGATTTGCTAGATAACTCCATTGATTCTTGGACTGAAATGAAGAATGCATTTAGATTGCAGTATGGTGACAAAATAGACCCTAGGTTTCTTTTTTGTAGAGTTTGAGAATATTAAAAAGAATCCCAATGAATCAGTGCATGATTTTAATACAATATTTAATAAGACATTAAGAATATTTCTTATGAATTTGAGGCCATGTGATGAATCTTGTCTTATAAAATATGTTGATGCATTTGATAAAAAAGTTGCATACTATTTGAGGGATAAAAACCCTAGCAATTTGAGGCAGGCCTTTACCATGGCTCTGTAAATTGAGAACAACATAAAGGCCATTGGAAAAACTCCTAAGAGGGAGGGTGTTAAACTGATAAACCCTGAGAAGCCTCAAGCAAGTAAGGTTGTTGATCTTGAGGAAGTTGTGAAAAATTTGGTAGGGGCTGTCAAAGAAATCTCATACAAGTTGGCCCGAGATGAGAAGGGAATTGGACAAACCTCCCAAGGTCAGCACAAGCAGCAAGGGAAAGAAATATTTACAAACCATCCTAGAAATGAGTAGAGATCTGATGACAGGGGTAAAGGGCCCATGGGAGCTGCAAATAGACATCCCTAAGCATGTGACAATAGAATGGTGCATGATCCCGACTGCCGAGGGTTTCATTGCTTTATTGATGAAGCCAATGAAATGGATTGGTGTGACAGATGTTTTCTACCCCATCCACCATGTGAAGAAGATCAAAAGGCCAAGGAATTTGATGATGAAACTGATGATGATGTCTGCATGATGGGTTACTTTGTAGGCTCACAGTAGGGAGCAACTTAAACCGAGCTAATGTCGGTTCCAAACTGCTGCAACCTTTTGGGATTACATCCACTGGGTACTACCTCTTCCTCCCTCTCATACTTTAGAAGTAGATGTGGTACAAGATTTTGAACTTTCCAATAATTATTTTGAGTACCTAAGAGCTTTAATGATAAAAAGTATGATGGAGGAATACCTTCTGAAGAGGATAGACAACTATTAATGAATGTTGTTGTTGGCCAAGAAAAGGAGTATAATACAAGGAGTAAAGTTCTCAAAGGAGCAGGGCCTCAAGCCAAACCTAAAACTCCATTGCTTGCAAGTATTCCTAAGGAGTCTCCTTAGAAATATACATTTACCAAAGGCCTGCTTTCCCAAACAAAAATTACAGTCCTCCTCATGCCCAAATAGTCAAAGATCCCATGCCATTGATGAGTTTGCTACTCTCCCTTCCAATGCTGCCTTGCCAAAGAATGTTCCATATGACATAGCCCAAGTTTTGAGTCAAATCAAGGTTAGTGTTCCAATTATTGAGATGCTTAGGATTCCTGAGCACAAGAAGAGAGCATTTGAGTACTTGGGATTGAAAGAGGAGAAGAATACCCCAGGAAGAACTATAAACATTGTAGAGACTCCTCCTCCAACCATTGTAGACCTTGAATCACCACCAACATTGGAAGAGCTTGGAGAAGCACCTGAGGTTTACTTGGGACATCATTGGTTGATTACCAACTAAATGTTGACCCATTTTTTACAACTTTGATCATTAAGGATAGACTGCTACACAATTGTATGTTTAATTCCGGAGCATTATGCAATGTCATGCCTCTTGAGGTCATGAATGAGCTGGATATCAAAGTGACTATGACATCATATGGAAGGTGTACTACCATGGACTCTAGAGAAGTCCCTATTGTTGGATGTGTTAAAGGTTTGGTGGTACAACTTGCAGCATATCCAGGTAAGGATTTAAAACTTGATGTTGTCATTGTTGATTGCCCAACCAAGTGGGGCATGTTGTTGTCAAGGAAGTGGGCTGCGAGTGTTGGTGGGAGTGTTTAGATGGATATGTCCTATGCCACCATCCCAATTGAGGGTAGTCTTGTCAAATTATATGGGGAAAAGAAGATGTTGCATCTTATTGAGGATCCCAACAATGCTTCTTATGAAGTATTGTATACTAATGTTGATGCTGATAATTTTGTTGGCTTTGTTGATGGGAAGGAGAACAAGATGGATCAATGTAAGTATCTTGAACAGGTAGGTTCTCCTTGGACCTTGTTATTTGATGGGGCTTGTTCCAAATTTGGAAATGGTGCTGGTGTAGTTCTGATTTCTCAGAGCTTGGAAGAATTTGTTTTTTCTTTCAAACTTAACTTTGAATGTACTAATAACATTTCTGAATATGAAGCATTGTTGTTAGGTTTAATAATTACATGGAAGTATTATATTAAAGATATCATTGTCAAAGAGGACTCAAAACTAACTGTCAAACAAATCAGAAAATTGTATGCTAATAAGAATCAATGAATGAAACAATATAAGCATGCAGTCTAGGATTTGATTGAAGTATTTGATTCATTTAATATCTTGCACCATGATAGTAAGTCCAATTCCATTGCAGCAGTAAAATCTTGCAGTCTTGGGATCTTGATTTGATAGTTGTGAAACCTCCCTTTTTGTGAATATGATGTTGAAGTACTGATAAGGCCAACTGTCCCTGACAATGTAAAAAATTGGCAAGTGTTTGATGATGAAACTCAAGTCAAAATATTTCTATAGAACCAAGGAGAGTTTGTTGATCAGTGTATTGATTGGGAGCCAATGGTGAGTGTAGCAGAAGGAAAAGAAACTTTGTTTGGAAAATATGTCATTCAATTGAAAACTAATACCATTCCTAGAGGGATGGTTTCTCTTGAGTCAAACTTTGATAATGCTGATTGCATTATTAATAGACATATAACAGCCTCAAGGGATGTTAAAGAGCATGACCTTGGCACAAATGAGAAACCAAGGAAGATATGGTTCGGAAGTAATCTGGATAAGGAAGAAAAACAGTCCTATGTCAAGTTGTTGAAGAAATATTAAGACTGTATGGCTTGGTCTTATTCTGAGTTGAAAGCATATAGAGAGGATTTTTTTCAGCATGAAATTCCTTTGGAATATAATGCAAAACATTTCAGAAAAAAAAAGAGGCCGATTAATCCACTCCTCTCCATGAAGATGCAAGGTGAATTGAAGAAGTTAAGGAATGGAGGGATCATTCATCCCATAAGGTATTCTTGATTCTTATAGGTTGTCAAACTTAGTGATAGTTAGAAAGAAGAATGGTGATATTAGGCTATGTGTAGACTTTAGAAATCTGAACAGAGCATCAATGAAGGATAATTATCCTTTTCCAAACATGGAAAACATGATGGAATTAGTGACTGGATCTGAATTGTTGTCTACCTTGGATGGTTTCTGTGGCTATAACCAAGTTTTTGTGAAGGAATCCAAAGAATAAAGACTTCCTTTACCACTCCTTGGGGCACATATGTTTATGTTAGGATGCCATTTGGTCTGATGAATGATGGAGCTACCTTCCAAAGAGAAATGGATGTTGCTTTTGCTAGTTACATTAATGAACTTCATTGTTGTTTATCAAGATGATGTAACTATGTTTTCCAGGAAGAGAAGTGATCATTTGCAGCACTTGGAAAATATGTTGATTAGATGCAGAAAATTTGGTATCTCTTTGAACCCAAAGAAGTTCCATTTTGGAGTGCAAAAGGCAAGTTGCCTTGGTCATATTGTATCAAAGGATGGTGTCATGATTGATCCCGAGAGGGTAGAGGGCATCAACAAGGTTCCAATTCCAAGAACCAAGAAGGTAATCCAATCCTTCTTTGGGTAGATTAATTTCATTACAAGATTTGTGTCTAACTTTGCTGAGTTGACCCTTCCCATTACTTGCATGCTCAAGAAAGATTAGATTATCAAGTGGGAAGAAGTTGTTATTCAGGATTTTGATGGAATCAAAGAAGCACTAAAGCATGCACCTGTTTTGGCAGCTCAAAATTACAAGAAGCCTTTTCAAATGTTCTCCTTTCCTCAGAAAACAACATGCATGCATCTATTTTTTCATAGAAGGATGATGAAGGGGATGAGAGACCAATTGCCTTTTTTAGTAAGGCATTACAAGCAATTGAGTTAAAGTACACCATTATGGAAAAGCAAGCATTTTCCTTGGTGAAAGAAACAAAGGTTTTCAGACCTTATATCTCGAGTTCCAAAGTTGTTTCTTATGTTCCCACACCATGGTAAAAGATATCTTGTCAGAGATGGAGTTGTCAAGAAAATGATGCTAGATGGGTGAACAAGTTGCAAGAGTATGACATGGACATCCAAACCACAAAAGTTGGTAAGAGGTTTGGGTCTAGCTAAACTTATGGCTAAGAGAAACTTGCAAACCATTGAAGTAAATGAAGTGGAAGAAGAAAGGGTGCATGTTCTTGAAAATTTGGTAAGTTCTGAGTGGTACAAAGATATAATCTTTTATCTCAGACATCTATGCTGCCCTGATCATTTGAATAAAAATTAGAAAAGAGCTCTTAAGTTGGCCTCTCAAAAGTATGTCATAACTGATTTTGGGTTAGCTTGGAAGAACCCGGAGGGAGTGCTCTTGAGATGCTTGATTGAGGATGAAGCCCCAAAGATAATTACAGATCTCCATGGAGGAGTTTGTGGGGGAAATTTTTCTGGAAGAGTTACAACACACAAGATCTTGAGGGCTGGTTATTGGTGGCCAACTCTCTTCAAAGATAAAACTCTATTGGTAAGAAGATGTGAAAGCTGCCAGCATTTTTCTGGAAGAATGAAAGCTTCAGGCTCCCTTCCTTTCTGAAACCTGTATAAATTGAAGCTCCTTTCAAACAATGGGGAATGGACTTCATTGGTAAGATTTTAGACCCTTCCAGTGTTGGCCATAAGTGGATTCTTATAGCCACTGATTATTTTACTAAGTGGGTGGAAGAAATCCCCACTAAGAAAGCAACACACTAAGTTGTCATGGACTTCATGCTGAATCATATCATTTGCAGATTTGGAGTGCTAGTCAAGATTGTTGCTAATAATGCCATGTGTTTCAGAGCTAAACCTTTGATGGTAATGTGCAAAGAGTATGGAATCAATCGACATATGCCTCTAACTACAATCCCCAAGGTAATGAACAAGATGAGTCCAACAATAAGAAATTATTGAAGATCATTAGAAGAACCTTGGAGTTGAACAAGAAGAAGTGGGGTGAGCAACTGAAATTTGCTATTTGGGCTGATAGGATAACTGCCAAATGAGCTACTAGTAAAAGCCCATTTGAGTTGGTATATGGAACTCAAGCTCGCTTCCTTTGCATTTGGAATTGTCTTCATTTCAATTTTTCAATGACTTGAGGATCAAGAAGTCATCTCGTATGAAGCTTAATCAATTAGATTGTTGAGCTAGATGAAGAAAGAAGGGAATCCCACCAAAGGCATGTAAAGTTTAGAGAAAATTGAAGAATTTGTTTGACAAAAAGGTCACTCTAAGGGCTTTAAGTGTCGGAGATCTTGTGCTATTGTGGGATAGTAGGCATAAAGATAAGGGCAAGCATGGTAAATTTGATGCATTATGGATGGGCCCTTACTCCATTGACATTCTGATTAGTGAACATACCTTCTTCTTGAAAGACTTAGATGGGGAATTGCTGAATTTCTTTGATTGTTAATGGAGGACATCTGAAACATTTCCTTGATTGATTCCACAGAATCAAGGTATGCACCATTGTATAGTGTATAGTTCTTTGGTTTCTTTATGTTTTTGTGTTTTTCTCATTCGGTCCTTGGTGTGGCCTGGTTTTCATTAGTCTCTCGGTTCATTTTTGGAATTTGGTTGGCTTTTTTCGCTATGCATATTGAATCCACTTACTGCCTAATGGATGTTTTTGGTGCTTGGTCTACATTTTGTTCTTGTGGCACTCGGCTGGGAGTGCCCATCCATCTTACACTGAGTTTTCCCTAATTTTCCTTCACTCTGCGTATTTTGAAACATTTTCTATATCTTGAATGGGTGAAATGAAAATGTCTTCCTCCATTTGAATGCCTTGAATTATAAATCCATTGTTATGCCATTTCTTGAAAGAAGTCCCAAGTTGCCCTGTTTTCCCCTAAATATTTCAAAATCATGCCGTGAGCTCTACCATTCTTTCCTATTTTTCCCGATCGTGGAAGCTTCAAAAATGATCTATTTATACTTATATGCCTTTTAAAATCTATCCCATGGTTGAAAAAATTCTTGGAATCATGCTTCACTTGGTTTTGATTCAAAAATTTTCCATCCTTAGTGAAAAAATGGGATTCTCGGGCATAACTAGATTTTTTGTGTGTTTTGATTGTCTCCAATGGGATGTATTTTAACAATCGTCAAATTATTCTGAGGCTTGGGTGGTTCAAATGAAATCTTCTAATTGGTGAGGGCAGTGAGTAGATGCTTTAACTTATCACTTTTTTCCTTTTTTGCAAAAGGCATTTTTGGTCCTATGACTCGCTTCTTTTCGATTGGTTCTAATGATGCTTACGTGAGCTTATTCTAATTGGTTGAGGTGTGAGCATTTATCTTGAAAACTTGTTCCTTTTGGATATTTTTCCTAGAAGTTTTAACTCATCCCCATGGCCCCATGTTCCGATTAGGCTGAATCAGCTGTGGAGAAAATTTCTTAATTTTCTCGAGGATGTACACATGTCGCATTTTGAGCAATGTGGAAAGGGGGTCTTTTTTTTTGTGCTCTAAGGTATTTTGGAAAAATAGTTAAAATGGAAATAAAAGGCCTAAGGCTTGCAATGAATTAGACGTGGACACGTGGCAGGTTTGAATAGTCAAAGTGCAAAATGGCAGATTGGCAGAATACTTTGAATATGTTTGGCTTTATAAAGTTTTAAAGTTCTAAAATGAAACATAGGTCCGCATCGAATCAAAGAGAGACACGTGTCGTGTTTTCATCAAAAGTGGAAAAGAAGGCCGATAGAGAACTTTGATTTTTTTTTTCCGTTTTGGGTATAAAAGATAAAGTATAAAATTAAAGCACGTCCCCATAGCCGGTCGCCAGAGAAGGATACTTCACCCTTATGCATGCGGAAAAGTGAAATTTTTCCCTTTTGGAAAAATATGTTAAATTATGAAAATGAAGCGTGGCTCCATCAATGAAATCACAGATGAACACAAAATGTGAAATTTAGGACCATGGAGAAAATTTGGAAAACTTTCCTTTTTCCAAAAAGGGTAAAATAGCATTTTCGAGCCACGATTCCACCTCGGACCCACATGGGACTCGTTTTAATCCTATATTCAAGGGTGGAGGGGTAGATAAAATGTCAAAATCACTCCCTGTCCCCCCAATCACATTTTACCACGTGGAGGGCTTAAATTAAAAGGTAAAAGAAGATCAACAATAATTATTAGGAAATATATCTTAGTGCTCCATTTGTATGGGTGAATAATAATTACATGTGTAATTATTATTATGGTAAATTAGTGAAAGTACATTTACTATGTAAATGTAAATAGTAAATGTAAAATGTGGTTAGTATGTGGTAAGTTAGTAAGTTAGAATAATAAAACAATTAGTATTGTTTTATTATTATATTGGTGAGAGGTTGAAACCATATGGGTGTATGGTTGTATATGAAGACAAATGTTGTTGTAAGGATTGTTATTTTACATCTCCTATATAATGGAGTGTAATGAAATAGTGAATGAATAATAAAAATATAATATAGAGTTGTTGATTTCAATTATTTTCTGTAGCTATTTCATGGATTCTTTGTATTAGATCAGAGTAATTTCTACATTTGGTACCAGAGCAGGTTAAATCTGTCTCGAAGAAGATCTCGTAACTTTTGTTTCGCGATCTGGGTTTCTCCAAAATTTTGCGTGTAGAATGATCTATTATATAGAAGCTGCTACAGAGAAATTTCAGAAAAACCTAGTTCGTATTTTGGGAGAAACGTGCAATTTACTATACTGACACATTGATCATCTTTATTTTTGAAGAAATCGAGAATCAAAGGTAATTCAAATCTACATTCAATTTTTTTGGATATTTAGATTTAGTAAAATGGATACACCATTAGATAAATTTAATGGGCTGAACTTCCATACATGGAGAGTAAAAATTTAGATCACGAGTTAATGAATAAAAACCTATGGAGGATAGTAGATGGAAAGAAAAAGCACCTATATATATGTAAGCAAAATTGTAGAATGGGAAACTAGAGATGAACAAATAACAGATGAAATTGACTATAACTATGAAGAATTTCTATACTAAGTGAAGTTCTTGGAGGAAGGAGGCACAGGAGGTTGGAGGTCATTGGCGACCTCTCGTCGATCCACCAACGACGGCCGTATCGATTATGGTGATTATTTTTTTATACAGTGTGTTCTGTTGTTTCTTTGTATTT
Source organism: Taxus wallichiana var. yunnanensis (assembly GCA_018340775.1). Lineage (NCBI taxonomy): Eukaryota > Viridiplantae > Streptophyta > Pinopsida > Cupressales > Taxaceae > Taxus > Taxus wallichiana. The sequence continues at coordinate 152,962,023 of CM031237.1, forward strand.
TTAGCAGAGTGTTTGGTTGCAGTGTTCCTATTGTGGTTTGCAAAATAAAGGAAATTTCACATTGAGGGGGGAACATGATCTCAATGTTCCATTTCTAGTTTTTACATTTTGGTATTTTTTATATATACGAGGCATATTTAAAGAATTTCCTATGTTATTCTTTATGATGAGATGTGATGAGGACTAAGAATAATACTTGGCATATCATGATGTGGTTATAGGTAAACCACTTGAAAACCTTTTTTTGGTTTGTGGTACACCATTGTAAAACCACCATTTTCGGTTGTTAGTAAACCCTATGAAAAACCATCACCCTTTTGGTTTGTGGTACACCACTTGCAAAACCACCATTTTGGTTGTTGGTAAACCCTATGCAAAACCATCACCCTTTTTGGTTTATGGTAAACCAATTCAAAACCATCATTTTCGGTTTATGGTGACCCTATGAAAAACCATCCATTAGGTTTATGATCATCTGTAAAATCATTAGATCATGAAAGTAAGTGCAAGTACATAGAAGGTAGGTTTTCCCCATGTTTCGCACTAAGGGGGGGAATGTTAGAAATATATCTTAGTGCTCCATTTGTATGTATGGGTGAATAATAATTACATGTGTAATTATTATTATGGTAAATTAGTGAAAGTACATTTACTATGTAAATGTAAATAGTAAATGTAAAATGTGGTTAGTATGTGGTAAGTTAGTAAGTTAGAATAATAAAACAATTAGTATTGTTTTATTATTATATTGGTGAGAGGTTGAAACCATATGGGTGTATGGTTGTATATGAAGACAAATGTTGTTGTAAGGATTGTTATTTTACATCTCTATATAATGGAGTGTAATGAAATAATGAATGAATAATAAAAATATAATATAGAGTTTTGATTTCAATTATTTTCATGTAGCTATTTCATGGATTCTTTGTATTAGATCGAGTAATTTCTACATTTGGTATCGCAGCGAGTTAAATCACATCTCGAAGAATATATCGTAACTTTTGTTTCGATCTGGGTTTCTCAAAAGTTTTGTGTGTAGAATGATATATTATAAAAAGCTACATGAAATTTCAGCAAAAACCTAGAAGTAGTTTGGGAGAAAAGTGCAATTTACTTATACTGACACATTGATCAATATCATTTTTTGAAGAAATCGAGAGAATCAAAGGTAATTCAAATCTACATTCACATTTTTTTGGATATTTAGATTTAGTAAAATGGATACACCATTATATAAATTTAATGAGCTGAACTTCCATACATGGAGAGTAAAAATTTAGACACGGTTAATGAATAAAAACCTATGGAGGATAGTAGATGGAAAAGAAAAACACCTATATATATAAGCAAAATTGTAGAATGGGAAACTAGAGATGAACAAATAACAAGATGAAATTGACTATAATTATGAAAAATTTCTATTCTAAGTGAAGTTCTTGGAGGAAGGAGGCACGAGGAGGTTGGAGGTCATTCAACGACCTCTCACCGAGTCACAATGACGAGGCCGTATCAGTATGGTGATTATTTTTTTATACATCTGGAAGTGTGTTTGTTGTTTCTTTGTATTTTAGCAGAGTGTTTGGTTCCCAGTGTTCTATTGTGGTTTTCAGAATAAAGGAAATTTCACATTGAGGGGGAACATGATCTCAATGTTTCATTTCTAGTTTTCTACACTGGTATTTTCTATATATGAAGATGATACATATAATTTCCTATGTTATTCCTCTAAGGTGAGATGTGATGAGGACTAAGAATAATACTTGGCATATCATGATGTGGTTATAGGTAAACCACTTGAAAACCTTTATTTTTGGTTTGTGGTACACCACTTGTAAAACCACCATTTTCGGTTCCCCCATAGTAAACCCTATGCAAAACCATCACCCTTTTGGTTTGTGGTACACCACTTGTAAAACCACCATTTTCGGTTGTTGGTAAACCCTATGCAAAACCATCACCCTTTTTGGTTTATGGTAAACCAATTGCAAAACCATCATTTTCGGTTTATGGTCAACCCTATGAAAAACCATCCATTAGGTTTATGATCATCCTGTAAAATCATCAGATCATGAGCAGGTGCAAGTATAAGGCAGGTTTTCCCCATGTTCGCACTAAGGGGGGGAATGTTAGGAAATATATCTTAGTGCTCCATTTGTATGTACGGGTGAATAATAATTACATGTGTAATTATTATTATGGTAAATTAGTGAAAGTACATTTACTATGTAAATGTAAATAGTAAATGTAAAATGTGGTTAGTATGTGGTAAGTTAGTAAGTTAGAATAATAAAACAATTAGTATTGTTTTATTATTATATTGAGGTGAAGGTTGAGAAACATATGGGTGTATGGTTGTACATGAAGACAAATATTGTTGTAAGGATTGTTATTTTATATCTCTATATAATGGAGTGTAATGAAATAGTGAATGAATAATAAAAATATAATATAGAGTTGATTTTAATTATTTTTCGTAGCTATTTCATGGATTCTTTGTATTAGATCAGTAATTTTTACATGTCATTTCCGAGGCGGAAGTGCGGGACCGTGGAGAAAATTTGGAAAACTTTCCTTTTTCCAAAAAGGGTAAAATAAGCGAGAATTGAGCCACGATTCCGCCTCGGATGACATTGGGACACGTTTTAAGCCTATATTCATGGGGGTGGAGGGGTAGAGAAAATGTCAAAAATCACTCCCAAGCCCATGTCAAACACATTTTACACGTGGAGGCTTAAATTAAAAGGTAAAATCAGATCAACAATAATCATTGTGCATTTTTCAAATTGATTCCGCCATTTGAGCTCCAGGATGTTTGGAGATGTGATTTTTGTATCAATATTTCATCAAATTCTTGGAAAAAATTGATGTCATTTTTGGTCTCTACAAAGATAAATTTCTAGCCTATTATTAGTTATTATTAGTTATTGGAATCAATTTGGAGATTTAATTTCTAGATCGAGTTTATTTGAAGTGGATTCTTGCTCGGGCTCATGCAAAACGTGAAAAGCCAGATCAAAAGTTGTAGAGGTAAATTTGGAAAGAAAAAAGATGGAATGATGAAAGGAAAGGGGTATGCATATGCCAAGGATGAACAATGTGCCCCCTATTGAAGTAATGATGTGGATTTTTTTCAATTATTCACCTTTTAAGGGCACTTGGCATCTTTCAAACGCTTTTATGTTAAACGTCCCTTTCTGCAAATCATGATGGAATTTTGTAACAAGCTTGATGCTTGGCATATTATTTTCTTGGGAAAGAAGGCTTGGATGTAAAAAATTATATATAATATATATTGGAGATATGCAAATGGTCGGGAGTTCATTTTCATGAGAAAAGTTTGAGAAAATCTCATCTCACGAAACCTCTATGAGAAACTAGTTAACTTCCTCTGTGTTACATTTCCATTAATGTATAGCTGGTTATAAGTGTATAGCCATCAAAAATCTCTGAGATTGTTTGAATAACTCTCCGATTGCTATTGAATAAATATGATAAAATTTGAGTTAATTCATGTTAAATCTCACAGTAATTCTGTGTTTATTTTAGTTTTAGAATGTCTGCAAGTAGTTTTTCTTGTTCTATTGCAATCTTTTATCAAAATCTATCTCAATCACATAGATCTCAATCCTTGTGATAGTTTAATGGCATTTGCAATTTCATTTTCAAGAAGATCCTTCATCTGGGAATGATATAAATGATTTAAAATAACTTTTCTTCATTTGTTGACAGAGATTGTTTGTAAGCCCACGGGTGTACTTCAGCGTGATTCATATTAGATTTTGATGTTTTATTGGGCCTTCTAACTCAATCCTTCATGCTAGAACCTCAAATATTGTGTGAAAAATTACAAATATGGGCCTTCATTAATGCACACCTTCTTTTGAAGGAATGTTTAACTATAAAGCTTTTTGTTGTTGATTTCTCCATTGTTGTGAAGTTTCTAAAGGATCTGGAAAATTCCAATTTGTCTTGTTGATCTCCCACCAAAAAATATATTCAAATACCCAATCCTACCCTGAACTACCCTTATTTTGTCCTATATATCCATAGAAGAAAAAAATCCATTTGCCAAAATATAAAGGAACAAATTAGGGTTCCAAATGTCTTCAAGAACCTTAGCCTTGCATTGAAAATATCTCCTTATTCTAGAAGTGACAACTCGTGAGAGTTAGATTTGTAGTGTTGATCATATTTTACCCAAGGTCTTCTATATAAAACTTATGCAAAAGAAGGATATCACCATCTCCTCCACCATTTTAAGGTTACAAAGTAGGTTCTCTTACCTTTGTTGAAAAGCACAACCAGAAATAGTTAGGATAAGATCACATCATTTTAAGGTGCTACCCAATTCTTTTAGAGCCTGAGTGCTAAAGAGCCATATAAACTCCCTCCCCGACTACAGAACAACACACAATTGTTTATTTGCTCATCGAGTGTTTTTTCATTCCTTGATGCTACTCTATTCTTAAAGAAGGATTAAATATGGGTACGAACATGGGTATCATGATCCGGTGGCTCGAGTGTGCATCCTCACCTATCGGCTCCTCGTCTCCTGACTGGATATCCTCCTCTCTCATCTCCTATGGTGGTGGAAGGTGCTGCTACATAACACCTATCAACTACTTAAGATCCTCTAAAATATGAGGTCAAACTTGGGTTCATACGGCTCGGGCATAGGTGATCTATGTCCCAAGTCCCTAATGGATCGATGTCTCGTAGGCTCCATCCTATGTACGAAGTAAGAAAATGGATTATTAAGTTGTAAAAAGGTTACAGAAACGTTTTAATTGTTTTTGTTAATGTTATTAAAACATTATTATCTAATTAATTATTTACTAAAAGTCCGCATGAAACCATACTCGATACCAAATGTAGTGCCCCATCTTGGGACATACAAAACCATGCCAAAAAGGTAGTTAGAAATTTGGGTAATTTTTTTAAATAAATACTAATACTATACTTAACGATTCTCATTAATAATTATTTTATACTAATTTGATTTACCCAATTAATTAAACACTAGTCTAATTCTAACTTTAATTATTTAGTTCTCTTTATAAGTTTACTAGGGTCACAACTAAAACTCTACACACCCCTTATTATTTAATTAGTTTCCACCCGCTTTTTATCTAATTTTCCCCACACACCCTTCTTTTATTTTATTTCCTAATCCCACAAAATCCCATGACTTAAAAGTTTTGTAGGATTTAATGTGGACCCTAGGATCAATCTAATCTTGGCCCTTGATTTCAAACTTTCCTAAAGTTGCCCTAATCCATCCTTATCTTTTCTTTCCCTTTCCTTTCTCTTCCATTTGGTTTCATTTTGTTTCTTGCATGTGTAGGTTGAGGAGGAGCTATGGAGTTTTGGATTCATGAAGTTTTTGATGAATAATATCATTATTATTATATTTTATTATTATTTATTTGGCTATCTAGGTTTTCAAATATTTCCCATTTGTAGTTTCATTCACTAGATAAATCTTTGGTTGGGTATATTTTATACCCATTTAAAAGGTAATTTTCCTGAATATATCTCTCTATATATATTTAGATATATTTAAATGTAAATAATTTGTGTAAAATCCGGATTCCAAAACCATTTGAAAAGAATTTTAAATGAGAAACTTTAGGGGGTTTTAGCGACAAACCGAGGATCGTGGATTTGGGGTTGGGGTGGAAGGGAGGGAAACCGGTCAGAGTGTGGGGGTTGTAGGGAAAGGGATTTGGGGTTTGGATTTGGGAAGGGAGCAATGTAGGGGTTTGCGAGGATGGCATGTGGGTGTGGGGGAGTGGTGCGTGGGATGATAGGTGATGGTATGAGGGAGTCGTAGGTTTTTTGGGGGGGTTCGGACCCTTCCCAAACATTTTCTTTTTGTTTTAAAACTTATAAAACAATGTCAACAAAATCTTTATTATTATTATTTATTATTATTTATGTAATTTTGTTATATATATATATATATATGTATTATAATATATTATATGTAATATATGACTATATTAATATATTAATTAATATATAACTATGTTTAATAAAATATAGTTATACTATATATAATATAACTATATTAAATATATTTTAATATATTTATATTATATACAATGTAAAAATATATTTCAAGTTGTAAAATAATAGATTATCGTTTTGTTATCTTTGTGAAGTATGAAACTTAATAATTTTTCAATATATCTATATTAAAATGATTTACTTATTTATGTGATAAAAAGGAATGTAGCAAAATATTTCAAATAGAAGAGAGAGTTTGGAATATGTTTAAAATTAGTAAGGAAGAAAACATATTCACATTTGATTTCCTAATAAGATCAAATTCTTAAGTTTCACATGGAAAGGAAGCAAAACTAATTTCATTCCATTAAATAATGTTACAAAAATTTACAAGAAAGAGATATATTGCAAGAAAGATAATATTCCGTCAATGTTAATCCCAAAGCTCAATTTTACACTAAATTTATTTTCAAATGCAATACTAAATAAATACTACAGATTTCTACAAGAGGGAGATCCAACAAAGAAATATCACATTTTCTTTTAGTGCTCTTAACATCACATTTTGCCCCTTTTTTTTGTGGAAAACATATTTCCAATAAACAAACTTTCTTTTCAAAATGGAGTTCCAATAATCCATATTAAAGAAATCAACTATTTTACAAGATTTTATTTCAAGGAGATTAAGCTCACAAATACAACATATTCCCAAAATACTTAAAATACTCAAGGAACCACATTACAAGGCTTCTTTGCAAGATTGAAAGAGGATGCACAAACTAATGCAACACTAGTTTACAAGAAATCCCAAATCACAAAATGAGAACTTTACAAGACAAAGAAACCTCCCACATAGCCATATCCATAAGGTTACAATAAGAGGAATGTTCAAAAAATCAAATAAAACAATGAGAAGCCATTATATCAATAAATTCCAACCATCTTCCAAACTTGAGCTCCAAATTTGAGTGCTTTTCAAAGAACCAACACAAGGTTAAAGGCTTGTTTTACCACCCAACCTATAGGCATCATTACATTCCTTTCCAAAGGTTGGAAGACATGTTATCCTCCCCAAGCCCATGGGAGAGAGATCTAGCTTCCACAAATGTGCACAAGATTTAGGGAGACATAAACAACAAACATATCACATATAAGACAATCCATACACTAAATAAAACACAACATTTACCAAACAAAAGAAAGGAGGAGAAAACCATATTCATCCTCAACAATGGGGAAGAGTAGATGAGACATCCAAAATTCCAAAGAGTGTGGTCCAACCATAGGATGCACACTTAAAAGATTCTTCACAAAACCTCCTTATCCCTCCAAGACAACAATCCCTCCTTATTGCTCCACCCATTTTCTTGAATCCTCCTTGGGAGGATTTTAAAACCCATTGGATTTCCTCTCCAAGGATGGGGAAGGGGTTTCAAACCATATGAACCACCTTCCCCACCTCAAACCATATGAGGGAGTAAAACGAACCAACATGGATTGCCCATCAAGCCATGAGGTTTAAGAGGGAAAATCCCTCCCTCTTCCCCATAAAAATCTAAAATCCATCAAGCCATATGATGGATGGAGAAAATAATAAATAACATACCCAAGCAATGAAAACACATGCAACAAGACATAATCTACAACCATAAGAAAATTGAAGATATATCATGCAAAATAACATATATTGAGATCAAAGAGACTACCTCCAAAATCTCTCCAACACTCTAAGCTTTTCCAAATTCCTTGTCCAAGAAAACTCTAACTCTAAAAAGCCTCCAAGCACCAACCAAAATCAAACAAAAATTCCTCTTCCTCCCCCATGAGGGAGTATTTGAGAAAAACAAACAAATTTCCTCACCAATGAGGGGGTGAAATGTGTCACCTCTCTCTTCCCTCCAAGTCAAAGATTCCTAAAATAAAATGGATAAAAGATAAACTCACTTTTAAAAACCTTCTCCAAAATTTCCCAAAAATAAAATAAGACAAGTTTGTGCAAATTTTTAACACACACATATTCCAATCCATCTTACATGGATGGTGACAAAAGAGAGGCTAAATGGGAGGGAAACTCCCTCTATGCCTTGAAATTAAGCCCCCTACCTAATAGGTAGGGTCCAAGGGCTTATTTTCATGCTAAGTGAACTCCCAAAACTAAAAGGGGTCACTTAAAATGCCATAAATAGCCCAATTTCGGGTTTGGAACATTTGGACACAAGTGTAGAGGATGTGGGGCCCACTCAAGGGTGCTCATGTGACCCCAATCCTCTCTAATTAACACACACTTACACAAATACAAAACTTAATGCAAGTGGGGACCATTAAGTCCCCAAACCTAGTTTACTTAACAAAATAAACAACCTAATCACAATTAATTTTACATGACATACAACATTACAAATAAGGGTCACTCATGGTGCCCAAACAATGAAATCAAACAATAAGGCCTCATATAGCTAACATGGTTAGGACTTAGCCCCATGGGCCACTTGTGCATAATTTACGTAGCTTCCTGAAACCCATGTTCTCATGTGACCTATCACCTACACACTCAATGCACACATTAAACACATTTTCCCAATACAAGTGTAAATCAATTCTCAATAAACGATCAAGTCTAAACATGCAATCTATGATATCACAACATCAACATGGAATCGTAAATGAGAAACATGCATAATCCCACACAAAATTCACCATGTGTTAGCCATTACAATAAATATAAATGACATACATCCATGTTATCATGTGTTCTCATTAATAATCGAATAATTTATATCATCAAGACATGCAACTAAACTATCCATCCATTATATATCAGTTAGTCCCAAATAACATAGCAATAAGTTAGTATCCACATTATCAACAAAAATGTGTCAACATAGTAATCAAAGCTAAATTGGTGCTATGCACCTAAATCACCATACATGTCCAAGAAGATCAAATAACATAACATAATGTCCCAAATATGTCAAAAACCTTGTCAAAACATAACTATGAATAAAGAAATCAACAGTAATCGAGGCTATAAAAATGTGGGCACTATAATTACTCCATGAATTTCCCGTATCATGATCAATATACCATGTGAATGCATGTGTGTAAAGAAGAAAGGATATTTGTGAAACCAAAGGAAATAAACAACATTTATAATGTAAAGTGAAAACAATTTATGGTTGAAAAACATGTGTTGATTTTTTATTATTACAAATATTTGAATGTTTTTGTGTTTTAGGCCCTCCCTAAGGGCATAAATGAAAACCTATTCTCCAAAGAGAAGGAAGGGTGATCCAATAATTCCCCCATGGAGGGGAATAAATATAAATTATGTAACTAAAGGATGGGAAGCAATATTACAACATATTGTGAATGTGTTCAAAGTGAGGTTGAGGTGTAGAACCACTCACTCAATAGTCAATTTTGTACTAGAAATAGTGTGTTTCATCAATAAATGAGGGGAATTACATGAGATCTACTATATAACAATGTAAAATTGAGGGAGAACCCTATAGAGTCTAATATACCTGACTGTATAAGGAGTATGTGTGATGACATAAACAATAAGAGTGTGTTCATTAGGAGTAACTAGAATAGGTGGAACATTGGGATTGTTGGCAATGGTGGTAATAATAAATGAAAACATAATGATCAATATATGTGTTAAGAGATGTGAAACATTTGCAGTTCTAAGAGTCTCATTAGTATTAACCTCAAATAACAAATGGTGAGACATAAGAATCTTCATAACCAATAGGTGCAATATGGGAAGATTGGAAGCATTAGAAACTGTATGTAGTGACTCATATGAATATAGGAGAAACCACAAACATAAATTTGGAAAGAGGAGGAAATTTGGATGTTCCCAAGTATTGGATAATAATTCACATAGTGGATATTTAAGGGGCATACTTAGGATTTATCCTATATTTACCCATGCTTGTAGAAATCCATAGACCATCAGGTAAGGCAATGATAATTTTTTTGAAAATCAATAATAGATGTTGTCATGTTAATAATAGGCATATCATAATTTATATTTATATTTCAATTGGCATCGATAGGTGGATGATAAACTATCATATCCTGGTGTGGAGAAGGAGATATATCTATATAATAATTGGTTAGGATATTAATTTGTTCATGATTTTTGCTATCATAATCTTGATCATCAACCTAGCTATCATCTTCATTCACAGGATACATGTTGGTAATATAGTTATAGCCTTAATACTTTCATTTGTATTTTTATGTTCTCTAAGGAAATGTGCAGTTGGTAATGTTCAATTGGTGATGATTTCATGGTATTTTTACAATAATAGGATGTAAGTCTTCAACTAAATTGGTGCTTCTAGAGGATATATGTCATTTTTATCCTCTTCTTGAATAAGTGGATCTTGTATGATTGAATAAGTTATAGTATTCAATATTACATTATGGGCACTAGACATATATTGATAGACCTTAGGATTCCATTGATATTTGTAAATTGGAGAAGCTATAAGAAAATGTCATGCATCAAATGAAATAAACCCCTTACACTCAATTTGTTGGAATATTTTTTGTAAAACATAACAATCATTTTGTGATGTCTATTAATTCCATGATAATTACAAAATGGTTGACCTTTTATTCTTTCAAGTTGATAGTATGGATAGTAATGAGTAGGTAACAAAGTGATTAAACATTTATCAAGTATCTCAAATAGGATATCATGTTGTGTAACATTCTTGTCAAATCTATGAGGGTGATCTTTGGAATGTACACATTTTTTTCTCTATGTAGGATGTTATAATTGATTGTATGAGAACATATGGAAGACATAAAATTTTTATCACATTGCAAATATTTTCCTTAGAAATATCATGATGCATAAAAATATAACTAATATGTGCATTAGAAGTATCCTTGAGATGTTGTATCTCATCCTTGAGAGATGTAATCGTAGTATTCATAGCTTGAAATTTATCTTGAAAATCATGATGTAAATATTGATTATACTCTTAAATAATATTATATATTATGTCATCATTACTAATGGAAGGAGATAAAATATGACTCAAAATTGAATTCACATGGGAAGGTTTCACATTGTTAGGGAGCTTGATTTTTGCACTAGGTTTGTGAGTTTATATCTACATGATGGATGATGTTAAATTAAATGATACAAGTAGAAAAAAAGAAGGGGTATGTGACATGATGAATAAAAGAGATTAAATACCAAAATAAAACAATGAAAGTCAAAGTCCACTAGGGTTACGACTATGTGTTTAATTAAAAATGTGGGGTTCACCAAATTATTTCATTTTTGTGAATCTTATTTCATTCATTTTTAAGTTTAATTTTTTTCTAATTAACATACATAAAGAGGATGAAATCATGCAATAGGTGGATATTCTTATTTAATTAACTTCCAACATTAATTACACAAATCAAAATAATGATTTTAAAAGTCAATATTCATATCAAAACTATAAAAAATATAAGGGAGAATTATCATTAGATGATTTTGTGTGGATATGGGAGAATCTAAGTGATCTGAATGTAGGAACATGATGATCGGAGACATGAAATTATTCTTTATAAAAAGTGGCACCTAATTTGCATTGGTCAAAATTGTACTATTTGTCTAAAGAATTCATATGGTCTTGACCATTACGTATGTTATTTGAACTACTTGGAATTTAGGTTTGTAACATTATGAGTATTTCACCTACTTGGAAATTTGGATGGAATTGTGTGTTGTTATTCTTTTTTCACCCTTAGAATGGACATGTAAGACTTGTTAAAACCCTAAAACCCTTGTGGTGCAAGAACAATTTCATACAAAATAAAGCTAGGTGGGTTACGAGAACCCCTATGTGTAAATGATGTCCCTATTACTCTGAAGAGGTCTCAAAATACATGTATTTATCTTATCATGTGATATATATCTTAGTTGAATCAGAATCTAACAATTGTGCTTTAACAATACTTCAACTTGAGTTTCAAACTTATAATAAATACTTAGGAATGGTCATTTTGCTTACTTGTAGAGAGAATATGGAGACTATGAGATCTATAAAGAGAATTTACACTTGTATAAGGTGCTTTCCTAATGGATGTGCATGAGTTAATTCACATATTAGGGATAGTGGAGTGCCTTTTCTCATTTCTTTTACACGGGAGTTCTTAAATTGCGAGGTCCTTAAATGAGGTATGATTTACTTGCGTATATATTATTTTAAAGTTTATAATGTTTTATATATATAATTGATAGAAATGCATCATGGGACATTATAATAAAGATATTACAGTGAAGCTCACGAGAGAATTTAAAAAAAACAATAAAAAACCAAACATACTTAACTCAAGAAACCGACAGAAATAGGAAAACCCATAAGCCACGAAAAAAACTCAACCCAAATAAGAGGAGTAACATCTTAAAGTCATATGTGATGGAATTGAAATCTACTTTGAATATGTTATTTTATTATTCTAGACCACCATCCATTCCCACTTATCGTCTTCAATAGATCCACGTGGAAGAATAACATTAATAGAAGAAATAAGTTGAAAAAAAAAATTGGTAGGAGAAGAAGGAGATATTCTTCTCATTAACCAATCCTAATGAAAATGGGTGATTTGATCAAAGGATGTGAACCATATTGAGGTGCATAAGAATAATACTAAACCACATGAGTAGATTCAACCCTAGAAGTTCTTTTTGAGAAGATAAATCTTCCTCATGAAATGAAGGAGATTTGATGATACGATGAAGGAAGATAATACTTCCACCATGATGAATTATCCCTAATTTTAAGATTTCATTTCCCACACTATTGTATCAAATTTCCTTTTTGGAAACATCTATGATAATAAAAAGATAATAGTTTGTAATCTAATCTTTGAGTCCAAACATTTTCTCCTATTTGTAGATCAATATTGTTAGGGAGATCAAGGGAACTTCCAAATCCACCAATATTTAGGCATAAGAGGGATGCACCAGCTTAGTATTTTCATTATCTAATTTTTCATAAGCTCCCAAAGTGTTACCAATGGATTTGATATAGGATTCAGTCATTAGTTGCAACGGTAGACCTAGGAAGCTAACCCACACAAAAGTCAATCGAAAAAAATATTTTAATTGGTATAATGAAGGGTACTAAGGTTTTGTCATAAGACCATGATCTCCCCATACCCAATATATTTTATTGATATCATATCGTTCTTCACAAGATTCAAAGACAATAATAAAATATTCTTTCGAGTAGGGAAATTTAAACCTTACCCTTAATTTTGTAACTCCAGTTATCGAGAGATCTATTTGTTCAATTGAGAGAGCTTTGGTCATAGATGATTGAAATGGAAATTGAGGACAAGTTTTCCATTTTCCTCCTCCCATCCCACAACTTGATGAAGAATCTCCTCTTGGCTTGAAAATAGGGGTTTTAGATGATAGTTTGAGGGGATTCTTCTTCCATTGAGATCCTTGAGATCCTGAAACAATGGTTGTAAATGTTGTGAAAGGCCAACCAAGGGGTAATATTAATCCATATGAAGAAGGTTATAATTTAAAAGGTTATTCATATTAATCCATATGAATAAGTTTTACATATTCCTCCTCCTTTATAATGTTATAATGTTGTGAAAGGCCAACCAAGGGTAATATTAATCTATATGAAGATGATATAATTAATATTTTGAGTGCAAAATGTGTTGATACAAAACCATATGGTAGGGTTGACTTGTATATTTGTAAAAATCAATAAAAATGGTAGTTTTGATCGGGAGGGAGAAATATTATTTTGAATTTATGTGTTAGAGGTTGGATATTTCTAGATGTGTTTTATGGTATTAAAATTCACGGACTAATGATAGAAAGATGTAAAAGATAAGAAAATAATCGAATATCTATTACGGTGTGATAAGAAATTTTGAGGAGAGTACATTTGTACATGCAAGTGTGTAATGTTGATATCAGCCATGTCAAAGGATAGATTACCAAATTTGAGTGTTTAAAGTATATGAGAGAGAGTGTTTTCTTTACCTAGTAAGGTTCTTTAGAGATATAGATATTTCTTCCCTAACGATTTTGGATGTTTTATTGTGAGATTCTGGTAACCCTGGTGCCTTTTGAAAGTGTAGGAAGTGAGTGTATCAGTATAGTACCATATGATTTCTAGTTTGTTATAATAGGTAGTGTGTACTTGTTTATATAGGGTTTTGTAGATGATTTATAGATGAAATTATAGCCTAGAGAGATTATAAGAACCCACAAAAGATAGTAATTTTAAATTAAAGTTGGAGGACATATCTTTAGAAGACCATACATATCGAGGTAAAACTAGATATATTATCCCAACCAATCTGTATGGTCCTGCCTAGGGAATGAAAACATGAAAACTAAAGTTTGGTACTTGTTTCTAGATGTTTTTCTATGAATTTTATGCATTGTGTTCTTATAAGTTTATGACATGTCAATTTACAAGGATAAACAAGGTAAAGACGATACCTTAAAATTTAGTAAGAGAGAATGGGAAAGTTGTATTTATCTTAGCAAGAGTGCATTGTCAGAACTAATAGTGTAAAAGAATGAATTATTATATTAAAGTGTCTATATTTTCACCCCCTTTAAGTACGAAATAAAATTACACTCTTAAAGAAATTATATCTCAGTGTGTAGAAACACTTTATCTTTGTTCAAATATTTGTTTTACAAAATCTCATTTTGTTTGGTGTTCACATGCTCATGATGAAACCTAAAACATAGAGTTTGGTTAATGTCTATCATAAAGAGTGGAAATTTAAGTCAAATGTAAAGTGTAACATGAAATATTTGAATTTTATAGGAATGAAATGAAAAATATGTAAAGACCGAAATATTTTATTGTAGAGGGAGAAACGTCAATGCTTTGCTTGTGTTTGAAGATGTTGCATTGCTGAATTTGTTGATTTTTTCCAAAGGTTTGAGGGTCATCGGTCCCCACTTTTTTTAGAGAAACTAGAAACTACGTGCATGAAAATCAACAAGGAGTGTCGAGGAGAGATGATAAATCATAAAGTGCTGCAACACCCCACTAAGGAAGAATATCGAGAATCAAATATATTAAACAAATTTTATATATACCCATTTGATTGCAAGAGAAAGGAAAAGTCTTCCTATAAAGAACTTAACCACTTTGATACTTTCCATAACCCCTTAGAACAAATTGTTGCGAGATGGATTAGGCCCAATTTTATAAATTAGAAACACAATAGAAAAGAGAATGGATGTATCAATGCCCTTCTCATGTGCCACACAAGTGAATAGAAAATGAAATGTACTAAAATTTTTATGGAGAGAGGAGATCCATTCCCTAAGATCTCGAAATTGTAGTAAAAATTAATGCCATCACAAAAAGAAGTGAAATACATCATGCCCCTTGTATATTTTAAAATGAGTAAACTAAGCTTGAAATTGAGTCAAAAACATGATAATGTAGCTAAAAACAAAAAAATTTTGATAAAATTGATGTTTATGTCCCTTTGAACCGAGTGAAATAATCTTGAAATTGGGCCAAAACCACGATAATGTAGCTAAAAACCAAAAATGCCGATAAAATTGATGTTTTTGTCCCCTAGGAAAAATGGTGTGGTAGGGTTAGGAACATAGCATATGGTCTTGACCAATCTATACAACTTTGAATATGTGTGTTTCATCTAAAAAATTATTGATTGGATTTTTGTGTAACCGTACCCTTTTGTGCCTTTATACTCACCCAAAATTATGTATGTGTATGTTGTGAGTGTAGAGTTAACCTGGGATGAATGCCACCTCTTATGAGGAATATTTAAAAACTCAGTGAGCACATATATAAAAATAAATATATTTTTAATTATGCACAAGGTGTCCGAGAAGATATAGAGGAGTGTAAAATGTTGGAGAGGTTTCCACTTTGAATAAAATGCACCTATAAAAAGGAAGGTGTTTGTGCATGGTGACAACTGAAGCAAGAGAAAATTAAGGATATCAATAAATCACATGGTGGATAAAAAGAGTGGCATAAAAACATGTAAATACAAAATAGTGCAATAAGATGTGAAAATTATGTAAATAATTTTACACAAAAGAAATAAATCCACAAATATAGGACATCCATGTTCTCAAAAGAAAATTAAGCCATATAGTCTTGTAAACAAGAGAAAGAAATATAAAATTAGTTAGGTGTGATTCCAAAAAAATGGGACACCTATGGAGTCACATGAAAATGAAGGAAAATAGGCCACAAGAAATCAAGCAGTCGAAATGTGAATAGTCCCTACCTTTAGAATGAATTGTTTATTGTTTTAAAGTAAATAACATTAAATTGATTTAAAGTAATTATGTTATAAATAATTATGTGTTGTCTTGTGGTCATATAGCTGTTTTAATTTATGCAAAACCTAATTAATGATAAAGTGGATGATGTTTACATGATGGTTCATAGGTTCTCATGATGATACAAGGAGATTTAGTGAGGATTGGTTGCTCTTGCAAGCCTATCCAGTGCTTAGGTGATGTTACATGGTGGTATGAGATTCTTGGTTTCTTGATAATCATGTTAGAATGTTACATATCATGTTTGGAGAGGGCTTGTGAACTAACATCACTTACAATGTATAGATTTAGGATGGTGACCATGTTTTAGATGCTCATTTGGAGTAGGTATGGATGTTAGGAGGCACGATGATGAGTTATGGAGATATATAAGCTCATGGATTCATGTATGAAGGTGTATTATGGTATATTGGGTATTTTTGGGTGATTTTTAGTACTTTCATGATGAGTTACAATGTTTTTCCAGTTGACCCTAGATTCTACAGTGTAAAACCCTAAGGAGTATCTATGCAAGTATTAGTATCTGGAGATTTTGAGAGGTGGTGATGAATTTATGATGATTGGAGAAGTTATTATGATGTTTCATGGTTATTTGAGAAAAAATTCAGGTTTTCATGATGATAATTTTGCAAGATATGTCAGTTTTGGTGAGACAGGGTTAAGAACTAGTGCATTTCCATCTTGAATTGGAACTTCTTATGCTCACCATGAATTTTATTATTTTCATGAGATCTTGTGGATTTAAAAGATATTTCTAGAGTTATTAGGTAATGTTTGAAAAAAATAATGAGGTAATTTCATTGTCGTGTGTTTATGAACGAATGTTAAGAAGGTAAATAATGTTTTATGAGTGTGAAACCATAACTTAAAAGTGGTATGGAAGAATTGCTTCCTAAGTGGAAATAATTGATTCCTAGTATATGGATGATGTTTGGAACATATATAGGACTCCTTAATATTTCCATAAAGGTATGGTAGAGGTCATTGTGATGAGTGGGTCCCACTCAAACATATCAGTTTTTGAAGAAATTTGTTTTGAGACAAGGTTATCCAAAGGAGTTGCATGATAAATTATTATTGTATGATGTATGTGAGTTTTTATTGATGTAAAAATATGTTTCAAGACATGTTGATGAATTTTTTGGGTCAAATGAGCTCCATTTAGGTTGATTGGTCAAAGGGTAGTTTTGAGGCAATAAAAAGTAGTCTTCAATGAAATGAGCATAACAAGAGCTACAGGTGGTGTTAGGAGCTGATTCAAGTTTTTTGGAAAGAGTATTTAGATATATTTCTAGTTATATAAGGTTTTTCTCATGATGATGACATTTTATAAGGTTTACTGAGATCATTTTTTGGACATGAATATTTTTTCCAATGCGGGACAACACATGATACATTTGAAAGTTTTGAGTTTTGAAGCATGAGATGGATTGGGTGATGTTTTATATCACCCAAAATTTGAAGAGGATTAATTTGGAGTCAAATTAATCCACTTATAGGTATTAATTGTTCCTATAAATGTTTTAACCAACTGATCTTGGAAATCAAACTTAATTCATAATGTTAGAGATGAAGCACTACTCAAATTTTTGCTCTTTAAGTCCTCAACAAATTACTTTCTCTAGAACACCAACCTCAAAACTAGGTAATTTTTTTAACTCTCTACATTATGCTACCAGAATAAGGCCCACACACTCGCTTCTAGGAAAATTTCAATGTTACATCATCCTACTCATGTCATTCAAATCAATCAAGATGTTCAATAATTCACCTTAATATAAAGCTGCTATACATGGTTTCTCAAGAAAATATATTTGCTAAAATAATGAATAGGAATAATTAAAAAAACATAGAAAAAACTAAGAGAATATTTCAATACCATTTATCAATATTGAAATGAGAGTGAAATTTTGTCT
Source organism: Taxus wallichiana var. yunnanensis (assembly GCA_018340775.1). Taxonomy (NCBI): domain Eukaryota; kingdom Viridiplantae; phylum Streptophyta; class Pinopsida; order Cupressales; family Taxaceae; genus Taxus; species Taxus wallichiana. Next base: position 152,980,284 of record CM031237.1, read on the forward strand.
TGCAATTCCTTTCTTAGGGGTATCTTTCAAAAGTCTTTCTCCTTTCTTTAGTTAGGCTCTAGTAGGATTGACACATTATGATTTCACTTTGTAACTAATGAATTAGGAAGAAATGGAGGTAAATTAATGTCTTTTAAATTAATCTTTAAACTCTACTCATTGTTTCAAAGGTCACACTATTACTTGTTTTGTAAAGTTCTTTACAAGATCAACTTACTAGCTCTTGACTAGGTCTTTTTGGGATTGTGTCATTGTTAGAACCCAAAATATTATGAACCCTACAAAATATGAATTAAATTAAGCATTGAATCCTTAAAATTATTCTGGATGGAGGTTTCAACATCCAATTCTATGAATATATTTCCTTCATTTCAATTTTATACTTATATCTCACCGTAAGAGCATCTCTAGGTAGTTTTATGTTGTCTTAGTCTTCTTTATATTGATTGTTAATAATTAAATATAATAAGGTATATTATTCCCTTTTGATAGGCTCAAAATTTTGAGTAATATGAACATTTAATGTTCCCTTAAAGGTTTCAACCTCAAACTCCTACAAAATAATGTTCTTCCATACAAGTACTATGTTTTATTAAGGTTTTCGTAATCCTTTGCAACGAGATTTGTAGATAAATATCCACAGGGTTATAACGTAATCACTTGAATCCTTATAAATCAACTTATAAACCTAGTGAAAGTGGTGTCTTATAAGTAATATAATTTTTAGAGGGTGAGTTTTAAGATAAACACTTTTTCTCTATGAAACCCTATCTCATGGTTAAGAGCTCTAAGTGAGCCTGAGAAGCATTAAAAATGTACCAAGATGGATTTTATCAAATTTAAAATTTATTTCAACCTCGAATAGAATGGTAAAAACATCTTATAGCCTTTAAAACTAATAAAAGTTTAGATATGAAGCACTACTCAAATTACGTTACCAAACTAAGGATCAAACACCACACTCTAGGCTCCAAGAGTAGCCTAAAAACATCATGTTTTCTCTGTAACTGATGAATCGGGAAGAAATGAGGTAAATGAAGGCATTTTAAATTCATCTTTAAAATCTAATAACTATGTTCAAGGTCCCTTTGTTACTTGTTTTGCAAAGTTCCTTACAAGATAAACTTACTAGCTCTTGACTAGGTCTTTTTGGGACTATGTCATTGTAAAAACCATAGCTGTTAGGAACCATAAAAATATGAATTAAAATAAGCCTTGAATCCTTAAAATTCTTGTGAAATGAGGTTTCAAGATCCAATGCTACTAATATATTCCCTTGATTTCAATTTTATACTTATATCTCACTTTGTAAGATCATCTCCGGGTAGTTCTATATTGTCTCGGTCTCCTTTGTATTTTGACTATTAATAATTAAATCCAATAAGGTATATTCTTCCCTTTTGATAGCCTCAAAATTTATGAGTTTTATGAAGATTCAATGTTCCTTTAAGGGTTTCAACCTCAAAATTCTACCAAAAAAATGTTCTTCCATACAATTACTTTGTTTTATTAAGGTTTTCTTAATCCTTTCCAATGGACTGGTAGAGAAATCTCCTTAGGGTTAGAAAGTAATCATGAATATTTCTATATCACCTTTAAACCTAGTGACAATGGTGTCTTGCAAGTAATATAATTTTTATAGGATAATTTTTTAATATAAATAATTTTTCTCTATGAAACCCTATATTAGGGTTAAGAGCTCTAAGTGAGCCCGAAAATCATTAAAAATGTACCAAAATAGATTTTCTCACCTTAAAAAATTCTTTCCACATTGCATATGATGATGACCACTTCTAGAGCCTTTCAAAATAATAGAAATGACAGATATCCTAAATGATCCATTTAAGAAATGAACTCATGCTTCTTCTCTTAGGAAACAAAATATATTGACAATCAAGGTTTCTAAACAATATAATTCAAGTCTCCCTCATACATAATTTATGAATTGTCTAACTCTTCTTGATTCACTATCCTTAAAAATATTTCTATCCTTTACTTTATCATAATTTCCATTCAAATATTGTTATTGCATGAGTAGGATTGACACACGATTCTATAAAATGCTTGATTGAAACAAAAACTTCCTCATCATTAGATCAAAGTCCCATCACTAATTGTTGATCGAGAGAACACTTGAAAAGACTCACAAAGAAGTCCACATGAGAAAATAGGCTAGGTTCAAGGGTGTGAAGGGAAAGAAGAACCCATGCATGGAGGAAAATTCAACATTCATGACTTATCCTTTTTTGAGGATGAAGATCTATTTTTAAAGATAGACTGCAGAACACACAAATGAAGCGAAGAAGTGCGCGCCACACATTATCTATTTTGGAGAATCAAATTAAAATTTATTTTTCATGGAGATAGTATAAGAATATGATTTTCACCTCGATTAACTATCAAAATTCTATAGATAACACACTTACATGTGTGGTTATTCCTCTAAACAACACGTGTATATTATTAATAGCATGTGGCCTATTTTTGGAATAGATAAGCGGTGAAGAGAAAGTCCCCACCCTATATATATTTAGTGAATTACATAGCATATATAACGTGTGTGTGTGACTGATAATTATACAAAGATATATGCATGTTTCTAGATTACCGTATCAAATCCATGTGCGCATAGGAATATATTTCCATATTTTTAAGAAGCTTATGTGTTATTGTTTTGATTAATATATGGAAGTCATTAGCTGAACCCATGTGTTATTACTGTATGCATGGGTGTTATATGTTCTTGAATCAATCATGATTATTATTTAAACCTATTCTTTATTAGATCTAGATTTGTCATGCATAATAGATTAATGTATTATATTTGGATCTATATTCTTTAAAGTCTTCATCATGTTACATTTTGCTACAACAACCCTAAAGAGGAAAGCTGGTACCTTTGTGCACTTCAAGTGAGCACTCGGTCTAGGTTGAGTGATGTGCCAACAAGTTGAGGGTGGTATATGGTAAATTCTAGGCTGCATCATTGGTTCCATTTCGGGACCTCTTTTTAGTTGGTTCTAGGATGGATCACGATGAAGACATATCGGTTAACTCTAGCAAGTGTTGAGAGTGGATACATGATCTAGAGGAAGAATACCACTAGATCTAGATTTAACTCACACACTTGGGTGGAATAGAATTTGTATGATAGTTTATACTAGATATTATTTGCTATCTATTTAGTAGAACTGCACGAGTGGCTGATTGCATATGCATCTAAGAAGAATTGAGATATATCGCACGCTTGTTTGGACACAAGAATAATTTCAAGGTCTTTATGATGCATTGATCTGATCTAGACTCACACTATGGATATGTGGTTTCATGATGTTCTAAACTGTTATATTCTAGAGTATTCAATTTTGATGTATTCTTTCCTGGAGGTAGCTGAATTCCAGTTTTTATGGTATCCTAGAGGAACATATTTGCAAGGTATTCCACTAGTAATCAAGATCTTGATGGTAACCCTGAATTTGGAAGATAAACCTATGGCTAGATAAACTTCACCACACACAGGGGCAGGAACAGGATTGGTGAAAGATGGTAGACTTAGTGGCGAAAAGGCAGAGGGAAAAAGGTGGCTGAAGTATAGTGAGGTGCGTGAGAGGGAGATAGAGAAGAAACATGATGTTGCGGAGTGGATGGAATTGTGGAGAGAGATGGATTATGAAGGATTTAAAGATTGCGTAGAAGATGTGGAGCCTCGCATAAGGAAATCCCCATTTGGGAAACCATGACAAGGAACCCTCCTCATCCTCACAAGTAAGCGCACCAACAGAGATAACTGGGCCGTGGCGTGCATTCGAACCTACCTGATAACCTCGCCCTTGCACTTGGTTTTCTAGTATCTAGTACAACAAGTAATCAACAAGTGAATTTAGGAAGTAAGAGAATCAAAGTAAGTCGAGAAAGAAAGTACATCAATGGTAGGATAAACGGATTCAATTTTATTTGGAGGAAATTTTTTAGGTAAATTATCTACATAGAATGTAAGTGTGCGAATGTCGGATTCACCTCTGGAAGTGTAACTACTTTAGAGAATGTAGGGGTTAAGTATAGTACTATTTCGAGCACAAGGAAATACATCTATAGGTCCTATTCCAAGCTACGGGTGGAGGATTAGGAGGTATAGGTGGTTCTAGCCCGATGGATTGGTGGTTGCGGGATTAGGGGAAACACAGAGGTTCGGATTAGGTGGGTAAGACCCGCACCAACCCTAGAATATTTATATGGAGACATCTCTTCATCTCCTGGAATATATAGGCATAATAGATTCTACTAAACATGTGCACATGTGTGAAATATTGTGGCACACGAAAGGGATTATGGCTTCGGAGCGCAAGGCAAGTCAATTTTCTACTACGTTATAGGGAAATGCACACAACTGGTATAGGAAGTTTTACCCTAATCAAATTTGCGTGGATTATGTAGCTTTGAAGGATGCTTTCTTGAAAGAGTTTCTATATCCCATAATTTAAGCGAGAAGAGTATAAGCACACTTAAGGATATCAAATAAGGCACTCTTGAGAGTGTCCATGAGTATGATGCCCATTTTAAAACACTCCTATCTAATATTTCTTATGATATACATGCAAGAAAAAACATGTACAATGGTTCGTTGGAGGATTGATTACACCATTTAGAAGGGCGTTGTCACATAAGACATACTGATGATCCATGTAAAGCACTTGGAAGAAGCTTTGCATCTTTGAGTAAGTGGGAGTATTGAAAATGGCATTATCCCATTCCTAGAGGAACAAATTGTAGATATGATAAAACAATTAGAGAAAATATCGGAAAATTCAGCCCATGAGATGCGCTTAGGATTTGGTGTACACAAATTGTGAAGTGGAAGGTCACACCAAGGATAGCTTCCCTCACATAGATCTATACGTTCATTAATATTGGACTATGAGATCTATCATTTGAATCATGATGCTAGTCACTATCCTTTGTTACAACGCGTGATAAGGAAGAATGTATCTTGTTACTGTAAAATTTGTCAATCCATGACCCATGATACTGAAAATTATAGATTGATTGGTAGATCCATGATGCTATAGATATTGGGTATGGTAGAAAAGTGTAATGGATAGTTCTAAGGGTAAGAGTGAGCACAAAATCGAGATCACAATCAACCGTGCTATGAAGGGAATGATGGGCATTTTGAAGGAGGTCGTGGAAGGGGACATGGATACCGGGGTGGATATGGAGGATGAGGCCATGGTGGAGGAAGAGGAGAGTTCCCTCATGGAACATGTTATACATGTGGATCTCCTAATCATTATAGGCATGAATGTCCTCGAACATGACATGTTCATTTTGTGGAAAGAATCATATCTATGAGGAGTGCTCGTGACTTGTATGAGCACCGAGTAAAAACATAAGTAGGAGAACAAGGTCATTGGGATGGTTAGAATCCAGCACATGGTAGAGAATCAATGGATGCCCAAGTTAGTACCGAACCGAGGCATTAATAGTGAATATTACCACACGAGCTAAAGCGGTGCGCGCGCAAAAGAGGCATTAAATCGAAGCCTAAAATAACCAAGGAAGAAGTTTTGCATGCACGGTACTCAGATCCTTCTCATCGAAGGAGGTATATCAAGAAACCATGGAGGTCCTTAGGAATATTCAAGGTGAAATATAGTATTTAAAAGAACAAGCAAGAAAGATGGAACAAAAGAAAGAAGAAAGGAGAGTCCCTTTGATATTAATGAAATAAGAGAGGTATGTAAAATGTTGTGCCAGAGAACATTATTCCGTTAGTAGGAAATTGGTCAAGGGGAACACCCCATGCACAATAAATGAGAATGAACGGAAAATACTTTATGAAAATCTTCCCCCGATAGCATTGACTACGATAAGGAGATTACTTTAAACACCTTTGTTGTGGATGGGTGGTTGTTGAGAAATATATTGATTGATATTGGTGTGGAAGTAAATGTGCTCACCGTAGATACATGGGTAGAAATGGGGAGACCTCCATTGAAGCCATCATCTAATGTGTTGTTTATGGAAAACAGACTAAGGCCACTCCCATATGAGTTTTGAAAGATGCATTATAACCATAGAAGGGGCCAAGTTCACTAGGTATTTTGAGGTACTAGCACTCGTGGAAGTAGAAAATTTCAAGATTTCCTTGGATTCCCTTGGTGTTATGTGAATAATGCAGACTTGAGGTTCAATAAGGATACATCAACTTTGAGAACAAGGATGAAATATTTGTAATCCCTTTAATAGATGGAAATTCTACACCATATGTTTAACCACCGAGCGAGGAGGACTTCAAAAAAATCTATGTATGTGTTATTCGGGACCTAAAGGTCAATGAGCCATCAAAGGAAGGCATCCTACAGTGGGAAGATTATCAGTATATTAGTGATACTATGAGTATTGCTTGTGATAATTGGGCTCATGGTACATTTAAACCCGAGGGACGTGAAGTGAAGAGTGCGGTTACGTGAAAGAATGGACTTTGTTCTATTCTACGATGATTAGGTAACTCAAGTACTTGGTATCTTTGGGTGGAAGATCTTCTGTATTATTGAAAGCCATGGAAGCACAATGGATAGATCAAGTTAAGAGAAGATATATGTTAGCATTTACCTTGTGTGGGATAGAAGCACATTGGTGGGTAGTTCACAGAGATAATATTATGGAATGGAAGGAGATTGGAATCACTCACCTCAAAAATTTCCTTCATTATTTCCAAGTCTAATCCTAAATTTTGAGTTAGCCCCCTTTGAAAATGGTGTAATCAGAGTATTTTGAAAACTAGTACTTTCCAAGGGATCAAGGAGGTTTGGAACCTACTTCATCAGATGGGAAATTTCTTCCCCTTTCCAAAAAGGTAAAGAAGTTGATCTAACTCCTTATATTTTGCAAGATATGGCTCGGTGGACTTTAATTGCAGATTTTGCCCAAGCTAGATGGAGAAAAGAATGAAGTTGAACCCCGTAGTGAATAAGATTTTGCCACATCGTCACTGAAAGTGTGGGTTGGTGGAGGAGATTGAGATTTTGAAATTTTCCAACAAAGGCTCAATATGCTCTAAAAGAGGTCGCGACTCCATTTCCAGTCAAATCATGCCATGTGTCCTCTCTGAAACGTCAAAGCGGGCCGCGGAGAAATGTTCCAAATTTCTGATTTCCAAAAAAAACCGTGAAACATAAAAAACTCACCTGTAGCCTCTCAAATCCTTTTTTGCCACATGGATGGATCCATTTCAAAGGCTGTAGAAGGAAGATCAAATGGTCTACATTCGAACTAGCAAATTTGTAACCATTTTAATCATTTTTCTCTGGCATTTTCCACCATGGCCATTTTTCTATGTTTTTGGAATCCGAATCGATGCAAATTGATGAGGATTCATTTATAATCGCTTTTGGATGCACGGAAATTTGTAACTACTCCAAAAATGCTATTTCATGTGCTCTGTAATCCTTTTGCATGGGTTGGCAATCACATTTTGGAAAACTGTAAATGAATTTCATGTACAGAGGACAAAATAGATAGTCACCATTCTTCTATTTTCCTTTTTCTACAATTTTCTTCCATTTCCCTTCATTGTATGAGTTTACATTTCAGCTGCAATAAGAAAAGATGGATTTTATGCCCCTTTGATTGAGGATTTGATTGGTACTTTGTGACCAATACGTTTTTATTCAGTCTTGTAGTTTTGTTCTACAAATTCGTATTATTTCTTCCATTAAAATGCATGTTGTAAACTTTCTAATCAATGTATGAAGGCCTCTGATTTTCTACCTCCACCATTGATTTCCTTGTCTTCATTCCCACTCCCCTTTCCCACTCTCAGACCGATTTTTGTCCTTGCAAGCAATTGCAGGCTTTGCCATAGGGTCAGTGGAGTGCCCCTGTGGATCTCCGGTTGAAAAACCACCACCGAATTCACTTGATTTTCATGCATAATATGGTAGTTGCACCATTATAAGTAGAGGGACTTAGATTCCCATAGTGTTGTTTTGAAACCCACAATTTTCCCTCGAGACAAATTTCCAAGCCAACAGTTTTGGCGCCCACCGTGGGGTAGATTTTGCAAAGCATCTACACCTAAGAAATGACCACGAGGTCATTCAATTTCATTAGAGTTTATTGAAAATTTTTAGGTTTCTTGTGATCCACCTCTGAGAAGACCATAAGTCTTCAAGCTGGCTGACAGAAATATACCCGAAATTAAGATCAGGAAGATTTGTTGATCCTACTTTTGGTGATCTTAAGGAAGAAGAACAAGAGCTGGAAAGAGTAGAGGAAGAGGAGAGAGTTCCTTTTGAAAGAGAAGAAGAGATTCAGGTTCAATTTGAGGTGATTGAAAGGCTCCAAGTAGCGGAAAGAGAAGCAAAGTAGAAAGAGAAGCAGCCCTAGCTACTCAAGAAGCTAGAAAAAGAGAAAGAATGGCTGATAATGAATGAGAAGCACGCAAACCCAATGTGCCATGGGGTAGGAACACTTGGCCCTCTCACTCTCCCATGAATACTTCATGATCTGCTAAGAGGTTCGAGGAAGAACTTCCCCAAGTTCAAAGGAGATGGCTCCAATTACCTGAAGAACATGTAGCAGCCTTCATCACTGCTTGTGGTGTGCTAGGTGTCGAAGATGAAGATGTATCAGTCATAATTTTCATGGAGTCACTTCAAGAAAAGGCTGCCGAATGGTTCTACATGCTGCCCCCAAGATCTATCATGGGCTGGGAGGATATAAGGAGTGCATTCGAACATAGATTCAAGAGCACTAAAGACTGCCAAGATCTGTTGGTTCAGCTGGTTCAAATGAAGAAGGAATCTTCCGAGTCCATGAGAGATTTCATTGCAAGGTTTGACAAATTAATGAGAAGAATCCTAGAAGATATAGTCCCTCCGATAACAATTTGAGGAGATTCTTCATCAGTGCCTTGCCATTGGAAGTTGGTTTCTTCCTTAGAAGAGACCAACCAAGAACATTAAGGGAAGCACAAGACTCTTGCCATTGAAACTAATGATGATTTAATCCTTTTGGGGAAGGTGAAGGGCCCAAGTGGAAAGAAAAAAGGTTAGAGTTCTAGTTCAGTCCAAACAGACCCCATGTTTCAAAAAATGGCCAATGATCTGGTTGCCTTGAAGAAGCAACTATCTCAGATCACTATGAGGAACAACCCAAGAAGATCAAACTTTAATGATAGGCAGCATATTACACCTCCTCCTCGCCAGCTTGCTCTTGAAGCACCCCAGTTAATGTGGCTGTGATGTAAGAGAAGAAGCTGAAGTTGATGAGCCCGAAGATGATGAAGAAAACTACGAGAGCTATCTAGAAGTGGAGGAGGTCGATATGCACAATGGGCTGTTCAAATTCATTGATGATGATGAAGAAGAGGAGGAAACACCAAGATTTTCATGCACTTTTTTCACTAGAACATTCCAAAAAGAACACTCCATCCAACATGGTGGCTGCAAGGAGAAGAAAACCAAAGAAGCTTCCACTTCTGAGGTGCACCAAAGAGGATTATCAACAAAGGTTCTCCATTTCCACCCTCCATGGATTCTGCTAGAGAAAATCAGACCTGTTTGTTGCCAAGGAATGTGCTAACATTGTGCCAAGTAAGTCTTTTGCTTCTCCTTCTAGTTTTGTAGTTATTAAAAGCAATTCCCCTTCCATTGGAGTCTCTGTTAAAACACCCATAGTTCAGCCAAAGATTGTATCTCCATCCTCTGTTAAACCGACTACTTCAGCTTTAAGAGAGAATCCATCATCCAAGGCTCCTTCAAAGCCCTTACCATGCAAATCCTCTTCCACTTCAAGAGCTACCTCCTCATCCAATATTGCTCCTTTTGATTTTGTGGAGCACGCAAGCAAAACAAAAGTCCAGCTCTCAGAATTAGAATACTTGCAAATGCACCCTCTCCAATTTGATAGATTTATTAATGCAGTCAGGGTAATAGCTCTATACCTTCAAGTTCCACTTCTAAAGGACTCCTTCCAACACCGTCCACACCTCCATCTTAGAATATGTTAGCTCTCAACACTGCCAAAACATCTAGAGTTGAGCCTTTTTATTTGTCTCTCCTCATAAATGGCTTTGAGTTAAACAATTGTATTATTGATTTTGGAGCTTCTGATAATGTAATGCCTCTCAAAGTTACAAATGCCCTTGGCCTAACTTTGACTAGAGTGAATGGAGCATGTTACTCCATGGAATCAAAACAAGTGCCGTTGATTGGAAGGATAAAAGATGCACAAGTAGCTCTAGCTGATTTCCCAACAAGAAAGTGCTCTTAACTATCTTGGTGGTGGATATCCCAACATCCTTTGGCATGCTTCTAAGAAGAAGTTTTTTGCAGAGATTTAGGTGGAGAAATTAAAATGGATTGGTCATCTGCTACTATCCCAGTCAAGGGTGAGATGAAGAGGTTGCTGCCTGTTCGAAAAATGAAATTCACAGTTAAAAAGTCAGATGATCCAAGAGCTAACATACTTCTTCAAGATTCTGAGTTAGGAAATTACTTCCTCACATCTCAGAAAGATGAAAACCTGCCACTTCTCATGGAAGAAGAGGAAGATCAGATCTGGACCATGGAATTTGATGGCAGCCATTCAAGAGTAGGTTTGGAGCTGGTGTTGTATTGTATTCACCTTCAAAGGAAATGCATCCATTTGCTTACAAACTGTAGTTTGACAACACAAATAATACAACAGAATATGAAGCCCTTCTTTTGGGCATGAGTGTTATAGAGGATATGGGAATTAAGAAGCTGAGATGCCTCGGTGATGCAGAGGTAATAGTGAAGCAAATACACCAGCAAGTATCAAGTTAAAAACCCAAGGCTCAGACACTATAGAAACCAGGTTTGGGACTGCATTGAATCATTTGATGCTTTCTCTATTGAAGCCATTCCAAGAGCACAAAATGAAAGGGTTGATTCTCTTGCTGTGGCAACCTCTTTATTGACACCACATCCTTCCTTTGGCAAGGATAAAATCAGCATTGAGATGGTGTTCAGACCGAGTGTACCTGATAATGCTAATCATTGGCAAGTCTTCAATGATGATAATCAGATTTTGAGCTTCTTAGAGCAAAGAGATAATTTCAATAATCTCTTCTTTGAAGGAAGTGTTCATCCTCATAGAGAAGTTGTTGCTGAAGAAGAAGCTGATGGAATTGATGAAGTTGATGATGAGGGCGTGATCAGATTGAAAGGAAATAAAATTCCTAAAGGCTTGGTCTCTTTGGAAGATCTATTTGACAAGCACGACAGATTCATTCAAGAGAAGGAGAAGTTATCTTCTTGCTGTCCATTTTGACTTTGAAAAAGAAAATATTGGTACTTCTGAAGATCCAAGGATGGTAAACATTGGTAAATGCTGCTCACTTGAAGAGAAGAGAAGGTTTGTTTCTCTATTAAAAAAGTATTCTGATGTTTTAGCTTACTCTTATGAAGAACTTAAGTCATTTCAGCCAAAAGAAATGCATCATTCTATTCCTTTGAAACAAGGCACTAAGCCCTTCAGGAAAAAGCAAAGGCCCTATAATCCAAAGGTTGTTGATATCATTAAGGAAGAAGTAACCAAGATGCTGAATGCTCGAATCATCTTTTCCATTCACCACTCAACGTGGGTGGCTAACATTGTGCCGGTGAGAAAGAAGAATGGGGAGATAAGGATATGTGTTGATTTCAGAAATTTAAATCAAGCTTCACTTAAAGACAACTATCCTCTACCCATCATGGATCACATTTTGCAAGCAGTCACTGGATCTGAGATGCTCTCGCTGCTTGATGGATTTTCTGGGTACAATCAAATAAAAGTGGCAGAGGAAGACTGTAGCAAAACAACATTCACAACTCCTTGGGGAACTTTTGCGTACAAAGAATGCCTTTTGGCTTAATTAATGTGGGAGAAACATTCCAAAGAGTGATGGACTTGGCCTTTAAAGATCTGAAACATTGCATTGTTATTTATCTGGATGATCTCATGGTGTTTTCAAAGAAAAGAGAAGAGCACATATGTCATTTGGAGCAGATTCTTGCAAGATGTAGAAAACATGGTATATCTTTAAATCCTAAGAAATGCATTTTTGGGGTCACTGAAGGCAAGTTACTGGGGCACATCATAAACAAGCATGGAGCACACATTGACCCCGAAAGAGTAAGAGCTATTCAAGCACTATCTCTGCCAACAAGCAAGAAAGGAGTGCATTCATTCTTTGGAAAGGTAAATTTTCTTCGCCACTTTGTTCTTGAGTTTGTTGAACTTACAAAACATATCACCTCCATGATGAAGCCTCAGGAAAGTTTCAAATGGAGCCATGAAGGGAAAACAACATTTGAAGAGATCAAGAGAGCTATTGCTAAAGCTCCAACTCTTGTGTCCCCGGATTTTAATAAAGAATTCATTATGTACTGTTATGCTTCAACAAACACCCTTTGTTGTCCTGGTTTAGAAAAATGACGAAGGTTTGGAAGCCCCAATCACTTTCATGAGCTTCCCTTTGAAGAAACATGAACTCAACTATAGCCAATTGGAAAAACACGCATATGTAGTGGTAAAGGCTGTGAAGAATTTCCGCTTCTACATTCTGAATTCTCACACTGTGGTGATGGTTCCTGGGAGTGTAATCAAATCCAATTTTAACACAGCAAGATCCCAAAGTCAAGAGAGGGAATTGGATTACAAAGACCCAAGAATATGACCTAGAGATTGGCCCTCTAATCTGGTAAGAGGAAACAGTTTGTGCAAATTGATTGCAAGGATGAAACTCTCAAAGCTCAGCATGTTGGAAAAGATGGAAATTGTTTAACTTGCCCAGAAGACTGCCCACAAGTTCTCTTTGTGACCACTACTGATGAGTGGTATGCTGATATTGCTTTCTTTCTCATGTATGGAGAATGTCCCTCTCATCTAGATTACAAGCAAAGAAGAACTCTCAAACTAAAAGTAGCCAAGTATGTGATTTGGAATCACACACTTTATAAGAAAGGAATGGATGGTTGTTTTCTTCGATGTGTTGATAAAGAACAACAAGAAAAGTTTCTTAAAGCTTATCATGACCAAGCATGTGGTGGACACTTCTTAGCAATGGTGACTGCCCACAAAATTCTCAGAGGTAGATATTATTGGCCTTCTCTTTTTGTTGATACTCAGAGTTGGGTTTCCAAATGCATACCATGTCAACAATTTGTTGGAAAACCACAGTTGGTTGCCTTGCCTCTCAGGCCTGTGATTATTGAAGAACCATTTCAACAATGGGGGCTGGACTTTATTGGTGTGTTGAATCCCCATTCAAGTGTTGGGCATACTTATGTGCTCATGGCCATGGACTACTTCACCAAATGGGTGGAAGCCATTCCAACCAAACAAGCTAGTTCTGAAGTGGTCTGCAATTTCATAAAAGAACACATCATTGTCCATTTTGGGGTGCCTCAAAAGATTGTTGTGGACAATGCCACTTATTTCTCTTCAAGAGAATTGACAAAATTCTATTATGGCTTTGGAATCTCTCTTGCACATTCTTCTGATTACTATCCACAAGGAAATGGTCAAGCTGAGTCAAGTAACAAAAACATTGTGACCATTGTTTGAAAGCTTGTTGATGAGAACCAAAGGAATTGGCACAAGAGACTCTTTGATGCATTGTGGGCTGATAGAATCACTCCTAAGAAGGCCATAGGAACATCACCTTTTCAGCTGTTGTATGGAGTTGAGGTGGAGATCCCTATCACCATTGAAATGCCAGCTCTCAAATTGATTCAATCGGTGGATGATGGCCAATACAAAGACTCCATTGACAAAAGGATCCTTTTTCTTGAAAGGCTGGAAGAAAGTAGATCTCAGGTGGTTGATAAGATCAAAGAACATCAGCTGAAAGTGAAGAAGCTCTTCGAAAAAGAACCAAGGCAAGAGAGTTCAGAGTTGGAGATTTTTCCTTCTTTGGGACAAGAGAAGAGAACCAAAGGGAAGTCATGGAAAGTTTGATTCTTTGTGGTTGGGACCTTTTAAAATCCATGGAACTTGTGGTGAGAATGTTTTTCTCTTATCATACTTGGATGGAACTCCACTAGGATTGCCTAGAAGTGGGCAATATTTGAAGCTTTACCATCAGTGAAAGTGAGTTGTCCCTCACCTTGTAACATAGTTTTGTTTTTCCCCTTTTCTATTTGTGTGTTTTGTTTTGCCCCTTTTTTGTTGTGTGTGTTTGTTTTTTTTTGTTTTGGTGTGTTTTTGTTTGTGTGTCCTCTTCTTCCTTCTCTCTTCCTTAGAAGTTGTACATGACTTTGCAAGGCCCAATGGATAAGGCACTGGTCAATGTTATATATTTTTAAACTTGAGATTCTGGATCCTCATGCCATGTTTTCTCCCTGTTCAATCCATGTCATGTCCCCAAGCTAGAGCCACTATTGTCCCCTCAAAAATTTCCCTCATTATTTCCAAGTCTAATCCTAAATTTTGAGTTAGCCCCTTTGAAAATGGTGTAATCTGAGTATTTTGAAAACTGGCACTTTCTAAGGGATCAAGGAGGTTTGGAACCTACTTCATTAGATGGGAAATTTCTTCCTTTTTAGAAAATAAAGAAGTTGATCTAACTCCTTATATTTTGCAAGATATGGCTCGATGGACTTTAATTGTAAATTTTGCCCGAGCTAGATGGAGAAAAGAATGAAGTTCAAACCGCATGAATAAGATTCTACCACATCGTCATCAAAAGTGCGGGCCGGCGGAGGAGATTGAGATTTTGAACTTTTCCAACAAAGGCTCAATATGCTCTAAAAGAGGTCGTGACTCCATTTCCAGTCAAATCATGCCACGTGTCCTCTCTAAAACGTCAAAGTGGGCCAGCGGAGTAAATTGTTCCAAATTTCTGATTTCCAAAAATGCCGTGAAACAAAAAACTCACCCGTGCCGCTCGAATCCTTTTCGCCCGTGGATGGATCCATTTCAAAGGCACAAAATGCAGATCCGACGGTCTACATTTGACCTGGAAAATTTGTAACCATTTCAATCATTTTTTCTCTGGCATTTGCTGCCATGGCCATTTTTCTACGTTTTTGGAATCCGAATCGATGCAAAATGATGAGGATTCATTTCAGAATTACGGATGCACGGGAAAATTGTAACCGCTCCAAAAATGCTATTTCATGTGCTCTGTAATTCTTTGCATGGGTTGGCAATCACATTTTGGAAAAGTGTAAATGAATTTCACGTATAGAGGACAAAATAGATAGTTGCCATTCTTTTTGATTTTCTTTTTTGCATTTTTCTTCCACATCCCTTCATCATGTATGAGTTTACATTTCAGTTGCAATAAGAAAAGATGGATTTTATGCCCCTTTGACTGAGAATTCGATGGGTACTTTGTGACCAATTATGTTTATTCAGTCTTGTATTTTTGTCTTGCAAATTCGTATTATTTCTTCCATTAAAATGCATGTTGTAACTTTCTAATCAATGTATGAAGGCCTCTGATTTTCTACCTCCACCATTGATTTCCTTGTCTTCATTCCCACTCCCCTTTCCCACTCTCGATAATTTCTGTCCTTTGAAAGCAATTACAGGCTTTTCCATAGGGTCAGTGGAGTGCCCCTGTGGATCCCGAGTTGAAAAACCACCCCCGAATTCACTAGATTTTCATGCATAATACGGTAGCTGCACCGTTATAAGTAGAGGGACTTAGATTCCCATAGTGTTGTTTTGGAAACCCACAATTTTCCCTTGAGATGAATTTCCAAGCCAACAAAGTATTACCACCTTCACTCTGGGTGCATAGATTGTATTCTACTCTACAAGGATGTGCACACGCTTGGTATGTATATGCAGAACTACATAGAGAGACTAGGAATTGGTAGAATTTGACTGCAGGAATGATCCAAACCTTTGAATACTTCTTGACCAAACCTCTAGTGGAGGAGGCATTAAAATTTGTCAAGCACTTAACTATGGGAGATAGTGCAAAAGAGGAGGAGATTATTCAAGAATTATTTGGGGAGACAAATTCGGGAGCAAGTTTTGATGATGAAGAAGAAGTGGAATCCATACTACTTGAATGTGCTTTCCTTAAGAAAGAGAAATGAAAGATGGTTTATATAGTGGATGATGAGGAAGTTGAGAACCTGGATATTGAACATTCACAAGGGGAGTGTAAGGTCTTGGATAGTGTAGACAAGGATACGCGCGCATATCATGAACCCATGAAGACAAAGAAGGTGAATATAAGTTTGGAGGTGAGCCAAGGAGGTCATAATTGGAGACTATTGGTCGAATCGAAGTGGCAAAGATCATCAAGTTACTCAAGGACTATAAAGATTTATTCCCTCGAGGGTACCATGAATTTAAAGGCGTACATGAATCACTTGGGAAATGAAGATAAATCTTAAGGAAGGTGAACCCAGTAAGAAAGAGACCTTATAGAATGAATCCCAATTTGTGTGAAAAGGTAAAGGAAGAAATTGATAAAATGTTGGAATCTAGAATCATTTGGCCCTTGAATGAGTCAGAATGGGTTATTCCTATGGTGATAAGTATCAAGAAGGATGGTAGAATTCAAATATGTGTAGATTACAGGGAGTTGAATGTTGCATGTGTCACAAACCATTTTCTTACACCATTCATGAGGAAATATAGAAAGGAGTGGCAGAGTGTGAAATATATTCATTCACATATGGGTTTTCTAGGTATCATCAGTTAGGATTTCTCGGGAGGATAAGGAAAAGACAAATTTCAGTATTGAATGGGGCAACTTTTCTTATACCGTGATGCCCTTTGGATTGAAAAATGCACCTCTTTGTATTCTCACGAATAGTTGTTCGGGCATTTAAATATTTTATTCATAACTTCTTACAAGTTTATTTAGATGATTAGACCATCTATGGGCTTGTTAAAGATCATTGTGACAATTTTTTGCTTAATGTTTGAATGATGCGAGATAGGTTGAGTATCTCCTTGAACATCAAAAAGTGCATATTTTCTACACCTTTTGGAATACTATTAGGACACATAATCTGCAAGGAAGGTTTGCTTGTTGATCCAAAGCTAAGGTGAGTCATTTTAGGCCCGAAAGTGCCTACCAGTCGAGTGAGGTGCACAAATATTTGGGTCACATAGGCTATTATAGAGAATTCATCAAAGGGTATGCCAAAGTTTTTGCACCCTTAGAAGAGTACTAAAGGGAAAAGGTACATTTTATTGGGGAGAAGCAAGGTGCACATTTGAGATATTAAAAGAGAAACTTACTACCACATCCATTCCGCATTTTCTCTCATGGGAAAAACCATTTCATGTACATGTAGACGCCTCTGGCATGGCCATTAGCACGGTGTTGGCTCAACTTTGGTGAAGGTATTGTAGATCATCCATTTTTTTGCTAGTAGGAAAGCTAACTCTAATGAATAGAATTATAAAACTACAGAGTGTGAAGCTTTGTCAATGATCTATGCCTTACACAAGTTTTGAAAATATCTACTAGAAGAAAGCACCATTTGTGTTTTATACCGAGCACATGAAATGAAGTATTTGGTGAATAAGCACATCTTACAGGGGTACATATGCAAATGGGTACTCTTATTTCAAGAGTTTGATTTCACAATTATGGTAAAACCAAGAAAAAGTAATTCTAGCCCAAACCACTTATCTATAATTCAATAGGTGAAGAAGTAAATATAATTAAAGAAACCATGTTCGATGCACTGATTATATAGGTTACAATGCACGCCATCAAAACTATAAGACATTGCTATCTTTCTACGGAATAACATGGCAGCAGAGGGAATGAAGGCATTGAAAAGAAGTAGCTTGCTATACACGCGACACCATTCATGTTAATTAGTGGTGACCTCTACAAGTTAGGAAAAGATTAGGTATTACACCTTTGTGTATTAGAGCATGGAGCGAGGATATAATGGAGGAAGCACATTGTGGTATTGCAGGTGGCCACTATGTAGGTGATGCAACCGCGTGAAAGATCCTACTTGGCTGGATTATGGTGGGAGACCTGTATAAGGATTTTAAAGTGTATTTCAAGGCGTGTGACCATTTTTAGCATTTAGGTAGATCGGGAAAAGAGATGAGATGCCTTTAAGAACTATTACTAGTGCATAACCATTTGAGAAATGGGCCATTTATTTTGTATGACCTATTTCTCCAGTGCGTGTAGGATGGATCACGCTATATTATTACTTACACAAATTATCTCATAAGGTGGGAAGAAGCAACACCTACAAAGGACTATAAAACAGCTAGGTTTCTACATGGGAGAATGTTCTTACAATATATGGATGTCCCTTAAGCTTTGAAAAGTGATAGGGGTAGAAAATTTTGAATTAGACAATCGAGGATTCTATTGGATGAGTTTATGGTCGCACACCATAAGACTACACCATATCACCCTCAAGAAAATCTTTGAGGCTTTCAACAAGATTTTGTGCAAACATTGAAAAAAATTGTGATGTTGGAAGAAAAGATTGGGATGATAAATTGCCATCTGTTCTTTGGGCATATCGAACAACTTATAAGAGAATTTAAAAAAGGCACACCATTTGAGTTGGTGTTTGGAGTAGATTCCATTCTTCCTATAGAATTTATGTTACCTTCTTTGCGCATAGCGTGCGCTGGAGGTCTAGCTGATGAGAAAGATTTAGAAGAGTGGATTGAGAATATGATTTAGTTGGATGAGTGATGAGCCATAACATGATGGAGTCAGAAGAAAAAAAGTCTAGGAAGAAAGCATGGCATGATAGGAACATCAGGGATAAAAATCTGGAGGTTGGACAAATGGTGCTTCTTTATGACCCTAAATTCTTGCACCATCCAGGGAAACTTAAGGTGCATTAGTTGGGGCCGTATTGTTAGGAAATTATATTTTAGTGCTCCATTAGTAAATTATAATTATGTGAAGTAATTATTATGTTTTAAGTATGTGTTAGTAGATTGTTATTAGTTGTTATATAAAACAACAATAACAATTATATGTGTTAGTGTGTTAGAAACAACTCACGTAAGTTGTTGAGTTGTTATAGATACTTCTATTATTTAGGAATTATATTTCCTATATATATGGATGTGTCTATAATGAAGTTCAATGAAATATATTGAATGTTATTCTGTGTGTAAATCTGGTCTCAAGCTTTCATTTGGCATCAAAGTAGGTTAAATCTGTCTCAAAGAAGATATCGTAATGTTTTTTTCACGATATGGGTTTCTCTAAAAAAATTTACATGGAAATATCTCTATACAAATAGCTACAAAAGAAATTTCAGCCAAACCCGGTTTGTAGTTTACAAGGAAAGTGCAATTTACTATACAAGACATTGATCATTGCTATTTTTTGAAGAAATAGAGAATCCAAGGTAATTCAAATCTACATTCAATTTTTTTTTGGATATTTAGATTCAGTAAAATGGATACACCATTAGATAAATTTAATAGGCTGAACTTCCATACATGGAGAGTAAAAATCTAGATGCAGTTAATGAATAAAAACCTATGGAGGATAGTAGATGGAAAAGAAAAAGAACCTACAAATGTAAGCAAAATTGTAGAATGGGAAACTAGAGATGACAAAGCCAAAGCAATAATTGGACTTGGTCTTTCAGATTCTGAATTACATCATGTAGATTTAGAAAAATCTTCTACATAAATATGGGATTTACTAAACAAAAATTTTTGGGCTAAAGCGAATAATGCAAAATTCTCTTTAAAGTTGCAATTATTCAAATTGAAAATGAATGAAGAAGTCACAATGTCAAGTCATATAAATGAATTGAGATCTCTTCTTAGACAACTAGTAGAAGTTAAAGCTCTATTGATGATGAAGATGCAAAATCCATATTATTAAACAGTTTGCCATCCAAGTACAATAATGTTGTCTTTACTCTAGGGAAAATGTCTTCTCAGTCATTAGAGGGCATGATTTCAGCTCTCCTAGCTGAAGAGAAAAGAACTAAAGAAGATATAGAAGAGGAAACTACTTTGTATGTTAAAAAGAAATACAAAAATTTCTTGAAAAAAAGGATGAAATTGAATGTTTCTATTGCAAGAAAAAGGGTCATACTAAGTCTTTTTGTAGAGATCGAGCTAAAGACTTGCTCAATGGAAATCTTAAAAATGAAGCAAATATAGTCACTGAAGAAGGCTCAGACAATGAAGATGAACGAATAACAGATGAAATTGACTATAATTCTGAAGACTTTCTATACTAAGTGAAGTTCTTGGAGGAAGGAGGCACAGGAGGTTGGAGGTCATTCAATGACCTCTCATCACCACCAAACGCATGTGGGACATATCAGCTATGGTGATTATTTTGTGTCTCCGATGAGTGTTTGGATACGCTTTTCCTATTGTGGTTTGTAGAATAAAGGAAATTTCACATTGAGGGGGGAACATGATCTCAATGTTCCATTTCTAGTTTTCTACATTTCTGGTATTTTCTATATGTGAGCAGCTATATTTCCTATGTTTTTCCATGCAGTGAAATGTGATGAGAGATGATAATTGTATTTGACACATCATGATGTGGTTGTAGGTAAACCACTTGAAAACCTTCATTTTGGTTTCACCATTTTTCGGTTGTTGGTAAACCCTATGCAAAACCATCACCATTTTGGTTTGTGGTAAACCAGTTATAAAACCATCATTTTCGGTTTATGGTCAACCCTATGAAAAACCATCTATTAGGTTTATGATCATCCTGTAAAATCATAGATCATGAAAGTAAGTGTAAGTACAAAGGCAAGTTTTCCCCATGTTTGCACTAAGGGGGGAATGTTAGGAAATTATATTGTTAGTGCTCCATTAGTAAATTATAATTACATGAAGTAATTATTATGTTGTAAGTATGTGTTAGTAAATTGTTATTAGTTGTTATATAAAACAACAATAACAATTATATTTGGTTAGTGTGTTAGAAACAACTCACGTAAGTTAGTGAGTTGTTATAGCTACTTCCTATTATTTAGGAAGTCTATTTCCTATATATATGGATGTGTCTGTAATGAAGTTCAATGAAATATATATTGAATATTGTTACGTGTGTACATATTGTCTCAAGCTTTCACGTATGTCATCACTTACATATACTTGAATCAGTGTTTGTCGAGTTAGAAGCACTTGATGGAACACATTATATCTAGTTACTTTAACGGGAGTAGGTTAAAGCCCTATTATAAATAAGTCTTCTTGGTTTTGTAATAAGGAAGGATTGCCATTTAGATTAGGTTTCCATTCTATATTTCCTTAATGTATTTCCTTCATTGTCTTATGGTTTGTCAATTTAATTCTTTTTTTATTGTGTAATAAACACACTTGCACGCATGAAGCTAACTACAATATGGATCATGTTGATGCACAAAGGACTACACATACTTTTAGTGTGGGGTGGTTGTTGATAACTAGGTGCAATATGGTGGAATTAAGCGATGAAAGGGATAAAATGCTACAGTGCTTGTCAAAGTAAAAATATTGCTCTCAAAAGTAACCAAGGTTGGAGATGAAGGAAGGGAAAGTATAATGCAAGGTAAGAAGAGGCCATGATAATTAACGGGAGAAGGTATAGTGACGAGGTACTTGGGTGCAAGAGTGTGCTAAAGAAAATCGTGTGAATAGAGGGTAAGAAGGTGCGCTATAAGGTTATACTGGGGCGCGAAGATGTATTGCGTGGAAATAACAAATTTGGTCAATCAATGAGAAGATATTTGGTAGGTGGAGAAGCAATAAATGCATCAAAATTTGAAAATATATATAAGGATGGGATGCGAGTTCATTTTTACCATTACGATTAAGATTATTTGAAAAAGAGATAAGTGTGAAGAGCCGAGTAATAAATTCCAGTGCGAAGGGTGTGAAACCAAATGTGACAAACATATCTATGCGTAGAAGAAGATTGTGTCCCCGATGGTGAAGGGTTTGAGTAAAGCAAGATGACAGAGAGAGAGCTAGGGAAAATTATTTCACCTAGGACATGCTAAATCGAGCTAGGGTTTGATTTGTACATTGCAGAGTTGAAGAGGCAAGTGTCTACTGAAGGTTGTAAGGTAAAAATGGCACCCAAGAAATCAGAGGAAGTGCTCAATGAGTGGCATGATTTAGAGGCCGAAATAAAGGAGGAATATCCAGAGTTGATCCTTCAAGATGCGACAGATGAGGCTGCCACATAAAACATTCCTTATTCATTCAAATTCTTTTTGATTCTTTCTATTCGAAATTATTTATTTCATTTTTGGAAATAACCATTGTCGGGATGAAAATGAGATTAGTGTGGGGTAATGTTGATTAGAGAACACATGACAAGACTCACACAAGAAGTCCATGTGGGAAAACATGATAGGTTCAAGGGCATGAAGGGACATGAAGAACCCACATGCAGAGGACAAGTCAACATTTAGGACTTAGCCATTTTTGAGGACGAAGATATATTTTTAGAAGATGGTGTGCATAACACACAAACGAAGTAGAGATGTGAACCTTGAATTTTCTATTTTGGAGGATCAAATTTAAAGCGCTTTTGTATGGAGACAAGTCTAAGAATAGGATTTCCACTTCGCTTAACTATCGAAGTCTATAGATAACACAATTACATGTGTGGCTATGCTTGTAAACGGTGCGTGGCTATTATTTAGCATGCATCCTATTTTTGGAATAGATAACGGTGAAGGGAAAGCCCCACCCTATAAATATGTAGTGAATTACATATAGCAAATATAGCGTGTGTGTGTGAGTGATAAGTATACATAGATATGTGCATGTTTCGGATTACCGTATCAGATACATGCATGCATAGGCATAGATTTCCGTATTTGTAAGAAGCTTCCGTGTTATTGTTTTGATTAATATATGGAATTCATTGGCTGAACCTAGGTGTTATGACTATATGAATGGGTGTTATATGTTTTTGATCCAATCATGATTATCATTTAAACCTATTATTTCTTAGATCTAGATTTGTCATGCATAGTAGAGTGATGTATTAGCTTTGGATATATATGCTTTAAATTCTTCATCATGTTACCATTCTGCTACAATGCAACCCTAAAGAGGGACTTGGTACCTTTGTGTGCTTTAGGTGAGCGCTAGTCTAGGTTGAGTGATGTGCTAGTATGTTTAGGGTGGTATCTCGGTAAATTCTAGGTTGCATCACTAATCTCTTAAACCATAAATAGAAGAACTTACATCTATAATTAATTGATTTTTCCAATGATGACAAGACTTTATTTCTTACTCAGGGCCATACATAATTACATGCAAAATCACTATTAAAACCAATCCAAAAACTATAAAAAAACATAGTTATCAATCAATTCTTTGGAGCTCTAATTCCCTTTACCATGACCAATCAAATGGTAAGAATAATTCAGTAAAATTTAGTAATATATAGAGTTTCTAAGGCATGTATAACCTCTTCTTCGCTTCTAGATCCTTTAATTAGTACATTTTTAGCATTGATTAACACCTTCAAGACCTAACTTGGAGTTAGAACTCAAGACCATAGGCCTAATTCAACCTAGGAGTGAACTTAACCTAAATAGGACTTGTCACATACTTTAATGCTCCAAGAAATACATTAAAACACCATCTACAAACCAAAATTTTCCTTCAATAGTTCAAATTGGAATTTGGAGGGAAATGGCCTAATTTGAAATTATGAAAGGCTTAAACTAAACTAGCATACCCTATGGACCCTAGATGACTTATAACATCTATAAACCTAATAAGAAAACCCAAAATTTGATGACACCATCATATATAAAAATCAAAATTTGATGCTCATGCATTAGGCAATTTGATTTGGTGAAGAAAAAAGTGGTTGTGGTTTGAGTAGGTTATTAATTCAAGACTTCTAACCTATTTAGAAGTGTTCTACAGTTCTGTAAATTTCTATGAAGTTTTCACATGGAATATTTTGGATGTTTTCTAGTGATCTATTGGCATAAAGATTTTTTCAAGGTCCTGAAGGGTGTACAAACTAACTATTTTGAGAATAATAAAGAGCAATGGTCCCATTAAATGAAATATTTTGATTGGTTGAGATAAATTTCAACCATATACTATGTTTGAATGTCAATTTAAACATGTGTGGTGATTTATGGGTCATGAATAATTATGTTTTGATGTTAGGGAATTTTTCTCTTTGTGCCCATGGGGATTTGAGTATTTTTGGAGCATTAAATGATGATTTTGGCTAGGCGAACTAATTGGGTCACTTGTGACTATGATGTTTCAAATTTTGGACTTTTTTATGATACATGGGTCTAGACAAAGGAGGGAAAAATAGTGTTTTTGAATTTGAAATGGAAAGAAGCTTATAAAAGCATTGTTTTGGGTGCTTTTCTCGAGCTAGTTGAGCATGAATGGTGTGTGTGCAAGAAGTACAAATAAGGGGAAGTTACTTTTCGGGTGTGTGAGTATGAATTGAGATCATATCAGGTGTGTGATAGGTTAAGGAATATCAGAAAGCATGTGTGCAAGAGTTTGAAGCTTGAGAAGTGAAGAAAGAACAATATTGTGTAAGTTTGAAGACTTAGGGTTTGAGCAAGGGTTTGAAGGTGTTTGGAGCTGAATCTTGTGATCACCATTAGGTGAGTTGTTTTAGCATATTATCAATGATATTATCATCAAAATATTGTGTGATGAGTCATATTCATGTAAGTCTCTTGTTGTGTGTAACATCAACAAGGATTTAGGGTTCGCGTTCATGCAGGGTTTGTGCCTCACTAAAGATATATATTGTGATGTGTAATATTCACCTGATTATTTTTGTTTGTAATATTAGAAAAAAATTTCAATGGGTTTTCTTCCCCTTAAGGGTTTCCTACTTACATCTTGTGTCTGGGTGTTGCTTCTCTTACTCATGCTTAATTGTATGAATGTTATATGTTGTTGTGCACACATTAATGGATGGATATTTGATCAATGGTTTATGCGAATGATCTAAAATTGAAAT
This sequence comes from Taxus wallichiana var. yunnanensis, assembly GCA_018340775.1. Classification (NCBI taxonomy): domain Eukaryota; kingdom Viridiplantae; phylum Streptophyta; class Pinopsida; order Cupressales; family Taxaceae; genus Taxus; species Taxus wallichiana. The sequence continues at coordinate 153,005,203 of CM031237.1, forward strand.
TAAATTATAAGGAATGATTCACCCCCTTATTCCATTGTGATTCTAACAATTAGTATCAGCATAGGTATTTTTGGATAAGTTTGACAACTTGAAAGGACATACTTTCAAGCACAAAATCGCAAGTGTTAGAGTTATAGCAAGGTACGAATGCTTAATGGAAAAACTATGCATTAATTAAGTATAAGGATGAAGAAATACATTATGTAACAAGGGTTTGATGTTTGGAAGACTGTGGAAGATGAATATACTCTTCCTTGCACTCCTATTATCGTTAGGAAATAAGAGATAAAATATGCGGAATAATCCCTTACAGTAATGCAATAAGAAACCTAATATGCAGTAAAATATTATAGATCTCAAATAAAAGTGCATAATAAATAACACAACACGAGAGAAGATTTAACATGGTTCACCCAATTTGGGCTACGTCCACCAAGAATCACTTGTTCGATTTTGTTACAAACCTCCACTCTCTCAATACAATACCCAGATCCGTTTGGAGCTATGCTCAACAAACTCTGTAATTCACACCGGAATTCAAAACACATCTACAATACATTTTCTTATATTTATATCATATTCATAAGACCATATAAATGACAATCGCTAAGCAGTTTGATACAAAATCGTGGGTATCAAAACCATGGGCAAAAACCATGGGTATCAAAACAATGGGTACCAAAAAAACCATGGGCCCAAAAACAACCCATAACGGTTACCCATTACCCATGGGTTAATAAACCACCCATGAAAATTTTCTTCGGGGGCTTCACCCCGAGCCCCCATCCATCGAGGGGCTTCACCCCGAACCCCGACGACCCGCTCACCGGCGAGTGGGACCGCCATAAAAATACCCAAGTGTAACACATAGAAGGTGTACCACACTCTAACATGAAAATAGGCTCCACAAACATAAAAATTACCAGTCAAGTAGAAAAAAATGCATATGAACATAATTCTAAGGCCTTTAATGTTATCATTCATGGTCTTGGAGAATCTGAGTTGGGAAAGGTAATGAATTGAAAATATACAAAGGAAACATGGGAGAAATTTTAATTCCTATACGAAGGTGACTCAAAGGTAGGAATTTCTAACTTCAAACCTTTAGGAATAAGTTTGAATCTCTTAAGATGAATGATGAAGAGTCCATTGTTGTTTATCTACTCGAGAGATGAAAAAATTGTCATTAGCATGAAAGGGTTAGAGAAGATGTAAAATAAGAAGTGGTTGTTCAAAATGTTATAAGGTAATTAAATCCAAAATTTTATTCCAAATTATCTACCATAGAAGAATAAAATTATTTAACTAATCTGAAGATGGATGATTTACATCATACCTTGACTCCTTATGAGATGAGAATAGGTGATCTCAAACCAGCCAAGAAAGAGGTTTCATTCAAATCTGAAATGAAGACTAAATGTAAGAATTTTAAGGATGATGATTTTACTCTTGAAATTGAATATGAAGAGATTTTTTCTATAATGGATAGAATATTGAAGCTTGGATATGGTAAGCATAGTAAAAAAATAATGCACTTTAGACATTTATTTATCCCAGTTTCATACTACTATTTAGAAGGTTATTGAGTGAAAAAGTACTAATTAAATCATGTCTTTTGGCCATATTTTATAATTTTATTTTGTCATTACCGCCCCTTTTAGACACATACCTAGCTTTTTTTTCATTTCCCATCATTTTATCCTTTTACCGGGCACTCGGGCTAGTATCGAGGTGCCGTTGGCACCCCCGGTTCCACTCGGGCTTCCCCGATCCTTTTCACACTTTAGCACCAATTTTGGGATCTTTCTAGCCATTTGACATCTTTATTTTTCTTTTGGTCGACATTTTCGGGGATAATTATGAAATTAGATCAAGATAACCCTATAAATATAAAGTCATGAGACCATAATGAGGGACCTAACATAACTTAATACTATCACTCCATCTAGAGTTGCATCCATTTATTTTATTGGATATCACTTGCATCCACATAGTTCCATCATCAAGGCTAGAAATCTATATCAAACTTCAAAGGGGGATTTTAATTTATTACATGCACACATTCTACTATATTTTCTACATATAGTTATTGGTCACTACTTTAAAAATTATGAATGGAATAAGAGCAACCTATGGCATGTTCACACACACTTCGACATAGAACTACATCGGTATGAGATGTAGTGCATCACTTAGTAATTCCACCATTGTGGCCATTGAGGATAGTCGAAACTTTCATATGCATTATGTTTGTTAGGGTTTGATGATTATTTTGGGGTCTTTCAGGTCTTTTATTCATCTTGGAGTATTGGCAAAATTCAACGCAGGATAAAAACTTTGATGTGACACACAATGAGGGTTTTAGACCACCTTCCAACCTTGTAAATACCAATTTTAGAAACATGGTAATCTCCATCATGCACCTGCATATGACCTTTAGCCCATTTCCCCTACTTGTCATTTTTCCCTTTAGGGACTCGATCTCATTGGCATGATTAATCCCGAATCAACATACGAGCATAAATATATCATTACGGCCACTAAATACTTTATAAAGTTTATCAAGGAAGATCCTTTACGAAATACCACTTTGGTTCAAACATTTATAACTTCCTAACCATGCATGTTATCACACGTTTTGGGGTTCCTTCTGCTTTCATCACCGATAATGGAACCTCCTTCAAAAATAAAAATGTTAATTTTTTTTTGCTAAACTCAAAATTAAGCTATCATTATCCATACCTTATTATCCAAAGGAAATGGCCAACCTGAGGCCAACAACAAAACTATTGTCAAAATATTATGCAATATTATTGATTCTAGTTGTACTGATTAGCATAACCAACTCTTCTATGCGTTATGGGCTTATCATACTAGTGTTTGTACACCTACCAATACTACCCCTTTTCATTAGTTTATGGTGCTAAGGCTATTATCCCACTTGAACTCGAGATAATTTCCATCCAAATATCTCTTAAAGGAATCCTTAAATACAATGAATATCATGAAAACTGATTACATGAACTCGAATTATTGGAATCACTTCACGTCCAAGCACTCGAAAATCTATGTATGTATCAATCTCACATTTCTCGTGCCTACAATCAAAAGACTCTCTCTCTCAATAATTCAATGTTAGTGACCTCGTATTGAAATAAAATTAAAAATACAAACACCGAAGGAGCCTATTAAAGGACAATTTAATCCTAATAGGCTTGGTCCATACATTTTCATTGATAAACTTGGTAGCGACGTATATCACCTTACCACCATTTTAGGTAAACCACTCAAAACCGCACTGACATAATGCATCTTAAGAAATAATACACCTAGATTTCCACAATGTGACCATTACCCAATGATGTATGCTTGTGATTCAGTTCACACTTGATTGTTGAGGGATTACAACTACATTGAACCCCACACTTTGTAGTATAGGCATTATACATTGTGTTTTATCACAAGTTACGTGTCATACATCATACAACATACTAGTCATCATTAGGCATATAACATACTAGCATTGCATGTTATTCATCATAGTAACCATTATACATATCACACATTTCTTACTATTAGGTTTCATACACATATTGCCTTGCATTCTACACATAATGTCTCTACACTGCATCTAGTCACATATATTTTACATCATACTATGTGCATCCCCACATTACTCATATTTTACACATAATGTTAGTCTTCACCACACATCTATCTATAATTTAATCTATATACATACATTACACATTATACATTACATTTTATATAGTCTATATATCTAACATCACATCTTACACACCAAATATTTATACATTCTACACATCACATGGTCATCATCTATACTAAATTGTCTTATATGTGTTGCACTTACCACCCCATGATGCACTTTAGTTCCTTGGTCCATACTTAAATGCCAAGGGTTTACCAATAAAATTGACCTTAAACTCATCACACATTTATCATTCTCCCTTTCATCATGCAACAATCCTACGCTAGTGACATATGCTTTATGTTGAATCATCACCTATTCAATAATTTTGTAGTGGTATACACCTTAGGTTACATCACCACTCCATTCTTCCATCTTGTAGTGATATATTCTTAGGGATAAATCATCACTATTCCTTCCATATTATAGTGATATATGCTTAGGGATAAATCATAACTCTTCCTTCTATCTTATAGTGATATACGTTTAGGGATAAATAACCACTTATCCATTTATCCTATAATGATATACTCTTAGGATAAATAATAAATTATACATTCATCCAATCATGATACATGCTTCAGATATAGGGTTCACACACACATCATTTCTAGGTTGCATCTTACCACTACACATACACATTCATCACAACACGTTAGACACAAAACACACTACTCGACCATTTCCACGATGACACACTCTTGTTTCCAATTCATTCTTGACTGCTTGAGGAAAAAAAAATGAACCTCATTGCATATATTTCCATTCACTCGAGGGGCATGCAGCTCCTACCATTCCATCTTGCATTCCATTCCATCCACCCACAACATATTGCATTGTCTTAGGGGTATTTTCTCTTGTTTACTAGTGTTTTACATGATTACTTTACTACACATGTTAGATTAATTTCTTTTATGTAATTATCTATACCATCCACACATGTTCATTCATGTTTTTGTTTAGTTATGATCATAGATACAAATATTTTACATGCAACATGGATGCTCACCTTCTACCCTTCCTACACTAGTCACTAGGGGCATCCACATTCATTTCTTCTATGTGCTATTGTTTCATTTTGTACTTAGAAATTTACATTACTTGGTTATTCATGCTTTGACATATTCATTATTTCTTTAACATGCTAATGGGTGTTCCATGTGCAACACTTGTTTTACAAGATTATATGTTTCCATTAATACTTCTCTTTGTTTGTACTTGTTTTCCATTGTTTGCTTCTTGTATGTGGGCATTGCTCTATGTTTTGTGTGAACACTTGTTTTTTTCAGCCATGATGGCCTTGTGTGTCTTGTGGCATCATGAGTGATGTCCCATGTTTGTGACCCACTTTTTGTGGCTTACTTGTCTTCTTGCGTGTTTACACTACTTTGCTTGGTAGTTTTTACATTGTCTGTGTACTTTACATTTGTCTTCCTACATGCATTTGTTTTTGTACTAAAACTTGTATTTGGCTATCCATCCTTGTTTGTGCACACCTTGGTCTCTACCAAGCACATTCCCTTCCCTCGCAGGGAAGAGTTATAGAGTATATGCGGTTGGTGGTCTTTTGGGATGCATTCTCATATAAGGGACGTTGCATGCACCCCAAAAGAGGGGGACATTATTTGTGTATTTACATACTAACACAACGTGCTTACACTGGTTCGAGTTTAGTGTATTTTATACCCTTGGAATTTTGGTTTTACATACAAGGAGTGAGTTCGGACTTCAAAGTATAAAACTCCACACACAATGGCTTCTACATAGGACATGATGTCCTTAGCATTCTAGGAAGCAATTATAGGCTTGGAGGTTACACTAGGTGTGCCTCTCTGCACTACTTCATCTAGTGGCATTGGATCACCTAAAAAACTAGGATGATACAAATATCTCTTCACATACATTTAGGGAAGAATTTAGATCTTGGAGGACACATAGCATTATCTCCCTACACTACTTAAGGCTAAGGTAGCATGAGATTGCACAAAAACTCCCAGTCTGAGGATATCCTTCTACACTCTCTTTCTCGACATGGATTAGGTGCACATGTTTCATTTACATTTTCCATCTATGTATTTTACATATAAAAGAATATTTTACATTGTGTTTTTATACTTACATACATACATATTTGACTACTTGATTGTTTTCTCCTTGCAGGTCCGGTCTTATAATAAAAAGTAGTCAAATTGGGGGCAACAACACCAATCGCTTCAACAAAAACACTTTGCGACAACAAAAATTTACTAACCATGAATGTACATTATAAACTACAACAGCTACACACATGTGTTTTCCTAGGTTTACTCTCATCAATTATTATTTTTGCATTTTCAATCTTTAGTTTCCACACTCCATATTTTTTGTCATTCTACACCTTTTTCTAGTCCCTCAAAGTGCATTTATACTACACTCTTCATGGACATCAGTACGCATCTCTATATACTTTATGTTACTGAGATTTAATCTCACTAACATAAAGTGGGGAAAAAATATGTTGGTGTGAGTCACCATTCCACATTATTGGGAAAGTCATCTCAGTTAGGTGAGATCGTAGGTCCACATGTCATGTAGGGGTCATCATGGGATTCTCTTACATGTCAGTGCGTTAGTGCATCACTCATGTCATTGGGATTTACATAGCATAAGAGGAATGTACCTCCCCCTCTCCACTTGAGAGGTCATCATTATGACACTAGGGGTTACTCAACACCTCCCATATGTACACCACATTGGATCTATGCGATAGAGTGAGAAATTATATTTTGTAATGAGGTTTTTCCCATTTACTGAATCTTTCCATGCACATTTTTTTGATTATCACTCCTCTCAAGATCTCCTCACACTTCCGCTTATACATCCATGGATGTTCACGTCATCCCTCGTGATCCTCACTCTTTGATTTTTCACACAACCTTTCTCATGATATCAAATATGGTGTTTTGTAGATCCCTATAACTCCTTGGTTTCTGTGTTTTCGACATGATATAAAAATTTCAATACGTGTGTCATAATGGTGATCCCATCATGTATTTTCTATACCTTTTTGTGGGTTCTAGTTTGTCTAGGTGCTCCTCATTCATGTTCATGCTTTTCAAGGTTGTATGCATGTTTTGAGGTGTTATTGTGGCTCAAGTTATTGTTTTCAAGGTTTTGGAAGTTGTTGATTTTTTTTGAGGTATAAACAACTATTTTTGGCCTAACTCACCCTTGACTCATTGAGTGGGAACCGAGTTGGCTCTCCTAGGTCATCCTCTCCTTTGTCTTTGCACACTCACCTTGGCTACTCGGCTTGGTCTACACTCATTATGGGTTTGATTTTTGAACATGCATCGAGTTTTACACTTTTCTATAGACCGTGGTTTAGTTTATCTCCTCGGTCGTGTTCGTGTCACTTGGTTATTTCTGGCCATGTCCACCTATCTAGTCTATTCGGGACCCATAGCTCGTGCAAAACATCGAATCCCTATAATTTTTCATTGAAGCTCTAGGTGTTGTGCCCTTACTATTGGATGTCTTTCTTTGATGTTATTGGCTCACCTTCCATCCATGTTACTCCCTCCTTGTAGTTGCCTCAAGATCTAGTTCGGCTTTGTTATCGCACTAACTCCCCACCACATCCTACCTTGAAGGGACTCTCTCGGTGTTATGGACCATTCAAATGGATCCCAATATTCTCCCAAGTTGTTCATCTTCCTAACACCCTACCTCGTGCCATTCGCCATCTTATGTACCTTAGAAATTTCCACCCTTATCACTTGACAACTCGCCCACTTCATTCCTTAGTGACATAATTGGCTAGCTCCATCCTCCTAACTTTGACTTGGTGGCCATCTTGTTCCCCATGCACCAGCTCATGACATACCTCTCGAAACCTGCCAACTTTGACCGTTAACTCTCCCACTAGCTCACATTGACCTCCCGCTCCTACCTCCCTACCTCCACGCTGCCCTCCTTGCCTCTCGCCACGTGGCTTCCTTTGACCTCCCACATTTTTGCCCAAAATTTCCCACTTTGTACTCAAGCCCCTTTTCAAATCAGTCGATTCTTAATTAAAAATTGGGCTTTCCAAAGTATTTTAATAGGTTAGTCTTTTATAAAGTAGGGGTGCTTATAAGTGGGTATTGTTTCCGTTACATGGTTGTTTTTAAAAAAGGAAAGGTTTAATTGTATAGTTAGATCTTGGTTTATAATTAGGACCTAACTTAATTAAAAAAAGGAATTTATATGGAACTTTTTTTTAATTGGACTAATTAGGAATTAAATTAATAAGTAATTCCTAGGTTTCTAACTAATCCCTTTTTTTTTTTTTTTTTTTGTGCATTTTCTAAAAATATCAAAATTGGGAAAAAAATATTCCAAAACTAGGGTACTGGGATTTTTTTCCATTTAGCCATTTTGTGTGAGTGTGTATCCTTCTTGGAGTGTGTTCGGGTCCTTCAAGTATTTTTTGGTGGTTTTACGCACATTCTAGAGCCATTTTTTTGGCATTGTAGGCCCTTTTAGCCCATTATTGTATTGTAGCGCTCTTCTTCACCTACGGCTAGTGGACATGTCATCACGATCTTATGGAAAGAGATCCTTCTTTTGCATTGTGAGACACCATTTTACTCATTTTGGGTAGTATTTTGTACCTTGTCTCTTGTGCCTCTTATTTTGATTGTGTATGTCCCTCTGCTTCGACTTAGGACCTCATTGTGGTCTCCACTCTCACTTGAATTGTTACCCATTGCGAGGATAGTGGTCAATAATCTTATTTTGCATGAACACACACTATTATAGTCACGTACTATCCGGTGCCACATAGAGAGGGGGTTATCAATATTCTCCTCTCGGGTATTGTATTTCTTGCTGAGATGTATTATTAGATGAGTTTGATGTTTTACATTCTTGCACCCTTCTTCATGTGCACCTTTCACATTTTAATTCCGCTTCATGGAGGTTGTTATTTCTAGACTCGAGTGTCCTAGAATTACATTATATCCTTCGCCACTTCTTATTAGGAGAGAGAACTATTCACTTGGTGTGCTTCAATTTAACACTACTTCGCCCATGTGAGTCTTTCACACTTTTTCTTGGGCTAGTTATCGCACCCACTAATCATCGTTGTCTTGAGGACTTTATTGACACTTGGACCATGTTTTTGGTTAGTTGATGAAGTTCATCTCCATAACTCTCTAGTTTGATGTGACTTAGATCCTCCCACCGTATCTGGAGCATATTTTAGTCCCTCTTTGGAGACCCTTCACCTACAATAACTATAGAGCTCATTATTGACAATGCTCATGCTTTCATTCACTGTTCACACTTTTGTTCCATTGAGACCTCTTCTCCTAGATGTGCTTCCTCTAAGCATCTTGATTGCATGGTTGATGACACTCTCCCTACACTTTCTGCTTCCATTGAGTGCCACATTACTTCACTTTGGCCTTCCAGTAGCTCTTCAAGAAGTCTTATACCGTTTTATCCTATTTTTCTTCATATGATGGTAGTTCCGCAAGCAAAGACTTGTTTTGTTCATATTATGATGATGAGGATTTACATCCAGTTCGGATGCCAAGGGTATTATAGATAACTCCTCTCCTCATACTCTCCCTATTCCATAGAGTGTTGAAACATCACACTTCTCATCGACATTGTTCAGTCTCCTACTTAGCATCATCTTTGTCATTGCACATTCCTCCTCTCCACTTCCAAAGTGTACGAGGCCCTTCCACCTCCTCTAACTTCATTTGATGACTTATACCTATCTAACATCGCTCTTGTTTGTTAAGCCTCCTCATTGGGAAGATTATCTTCCGACCTTGGTCGTATTTTTGTAGAGTCCACGTGTGATTCATTGTAGGTTTTTCATCCTTATATAGGTATTTTGGATGATTTCATCATCTCTATTATAAGAGTGCCCATTTTGGACTCTTATCATTTCCATCTTATAGGAGATCTTCATTGATCCACCCTCTCTTATGGATCCTTTTCTATTGTGGGGGTTGTTGTGTTACCTTCACATCACTTGGACATCCTTTCTACGGGTTTTCCTCTTATTCACTTTGATATTTCTACACACATGGAATTACCTTCGGGTTTCTTGGTGCTATCTTGCTAGACCTATGTCAAACTTACGTGGAACAGACTCATAGTTATTCGTGCTACTACCTTCGGCTCCTTTGTGGAGTGGGAATACTTCCAGCACATCATTTCCTTCCCAAAGGTAGGCACACAGTTTTGTGTAGGTGGATATTCTTTATATTAGAGGCAGAGAACCACATCATCGACACCCTTCTGGGAGACTTCCTAGAGTTATAGAGTTTAGATCCGTCCATGGAATCTTCTGCATTCCTCTCGTCTCCCTCTTCTTCTCTCTTCTTTTTCTTTATGAGAGATTACCATTTTATACATGGGTACAATTTTAGGATTTTCTATGGCTGGGATCCATCTTTGGCATCTTTCTTAGATTAGAGAGTTTTTAATCTTGTGGTGGATTTTTTTCCCACTAAGTTTTCCTTCACTGTTGTGGATTCTTTGTTTTGCATGGGTACCTCATCGAGGATTTTATCCCAAGACCCATTTATCCTTTTGACTTGTCACCTCATCTTACATTTCGATGAAGGGGGTGTTGGTGTGATTCACCATTTTACATCATCGGGTGAGTCATATCACTTAGGTGAGATCGTAGGTTTGTGTGTCATGTAGGGGCCATCATTGGATTCTCTTATGTGTCATTGAGTCAATGCATCAATTACATCATTGGGGTTACATCCCATTCCAGGAATGTAATTCCCCTCTCCACTTGAGAGGTAATCATTACAACACTTGGACATTATTCATCACCTCCTATATAAACACTACATTGGATCTATGAGATCTAGTGAGATTTTTGTGGTTTATAATGAGGTTTTTTCATTTACTAAATCTTTGCATGCCCATTATTCGATCGATGATCACCTCATTCTACCATTCACACATCCGTGGATGTTCACGTCGTCCCTCGTGATCATCACGCTTCTAGTTTTTACACACCCTCTTTCAAAATGTAGTCACAAACTCATGCACTTTAGAAATTTATTTATCCCAGTTTCATACTACTATGTAGTTCCCACTCTCTTGACATTGATATTATTATGGATTGGACTTATAGACATGTTTATCTCATTTTTAGACATTGACATATGGACATTGTTATATTTGATTAGTTTATTTGATAGAAGATATGGATGTTTAGAATTATGATATGATTTATAAGACGGATTATATGCATGCTTTGACATATCGAATTTGATTATCTTGAGATACTACCATACCGACACATTCAATTTGATATATATATGTTGCTAGATGATTTAGTTGATTTCATGATCTTATTGCTAATTGATAAATTGAAATAATTGAAATTGTGAACAATTGGTGAATTACTTGTTTTAGCGATGATTTAGTTATGATATTTGATGATATGAATTGATATGTATATGTGTGTGTTTTATTATCTTGATGTTGTTAATATGGCCATGAGGCCAGAAAGGTATTGTTTTGATTTTTGTAGGCATTTGCAACACAACAAACAAAAGGGGATATGAGACCAATAGTGAAGGAATTTGGGGTATTGGCAACAAGTCACCTTGGAAACTAGTGTAAATGTTTGATGTTTTGTTGTTAGATTTTAGGAGGTCCCCATTGGGGGTGGCCTCAAATGTGACCTTGGGTAAGATTTTGGTTTTGCCTTGTTGATTTTATTTATTTGTGAGTAATTATATTTTTGTTAGTATTTTGGAGTCACTTTTATTATTATTGTTAAGTACTCCTTTTAAGTTAATTAAACTTGATTAGTTGTGCTAATTAGGATGTGAAAAAATGGGGAAATAAATGTGAGTAGGTAGTCTTGGTTTGTGTTGGATTTAAAATAATTTAATTGATTTTGAGTAGTGTGTACTCAATCTTGCAAGTGAATTTCGGATTTTGACTTTCTTTGAAATTTTGGAGGCTTGTGGGACAAGTTAAGCTTGTCGTACACCTCTTAAAGTAACCCACTAACTATGCCTATGATGTGAGGGGATTATTTTAGGATTTTTTTGTGTTTTTAATGGAGAAAAAAATGAATTAATTGCACTTTTCTTACAAGAGTATTTAATTGTGTCCTTTAGGGGTGTGGGTTTGGGATTGAGTGTGTAAGAGGGTTGAAATTCCCTCAACCACCAATTTATTATACTTTAGGGTTTGGGTTTGACTTGGTGATGTGGTTAGAGGATAAATGATGTGGCATCCTACATGGAGCCACATCACCTCCTCCCTTTTTTCTATTTATTTCAAATTGTTTGAGAATTTGGGGTTACTTGTTTTATTTTTGGTCTCTTGCATTTGGAGGTGCTTGATTTTTGGGAGTGCTTGTTGGAGTTGGAGATAGCTTGTGATTTCTTGGACTTGGAAAGGTTGGAACTTGCTTGTGGATTAGAACTCTTGCAATGGAAAGGTAGGGTCTTCACCCTTGTTTTCTTTTACTATTTTGGTTTGCATATGTTTGTGAATGAATGTTTATTGCATGTGTGAATTTTTAAGTAGAATGGCCTTAGGTTGTGTAGGAGAAAGTGAAATGGGGATAAATTTTGGAGGGAGGCATAAGTTTTTATTGGGCATTTTAGGAGGGATTTGGGTTGGGGTGTCCCACCTTGTGATAAGTAGAACTTGTTCTTATCTTTTTGTTTTTTCATTGTGGGAGGCATAAGAGTGAGGGAGGCATAAGATTTATTTTCTTGTAGGGAGGCATAAGAGTTTTGGGGTTGTGATTGAGTTTTTGAGGTTTTGAGGTGGGAACCCAAACCCTTGGGAGGCACAAGTAGAATCCCCATGTTCCTTTCTCTTCTTGGCTTGAGTTTAGAGCCATTGTGTTGGGAAACTTGTGTGTGTGGAAGTGATTTTTTTTTGTTCTTATTGTGTGAATGTTTGGTTTGAATGTGAATGTGGAAGCCTTGTTATGTTTCCAATGGTTGTCAAATACCCCTCATTTCTTCTTTTTTGGGGCTCGGGGGCCAATGAGGAAAAAGGCTTCTCTTCCTCATTGAGATTATCCCCATTTTGGTTGTTGTGTTTGGAATTTTGGAAGAAGGTGGAGCTCAAGAAAAGGATGATCTTAGTTGCATTTGGAAAAGAGAAACAAGATCCCTCTTGTAAAAAAATTTCATGTTGTTTCCACTTAAGTGGAAGGCTTGTAAACTTGCATTTTAAAAGTAAAGCTCTTGGTTATTTTGTTTATCAAATTTTTGATGTTAGCCTTGTTGTAAATGAAAGTAGAAAGCTTGAAATTTATTCCCTTGTATTTGTTGAAAAGAGAGACTATTATATTGTAAGAATGAACCAAGTTCTTGAGAAATATTTGCATTGTTTAGATGAAGTAGAAAACTTGAAATGGGATTGAAATGGAAATGCATTTCTTTCAATTTAAGTTGTTTCATTATCTCCAAAATGTGATATGTTTCATTTTAAAAGTATTGAGAATCTTGTTAAAATGCACTTGTTATGTGAAATGGTTGTCATTTAATTATTGTAAGAAGAAAAGGAAATAGTTCTTGTTCTATTGAAAGGAAGGCATGTTGAAGATATTAAAATTTATAGTTATATTCTTTGTTATGATAAGGGAAGGAAATAGTTGCTTAAAACTCTAGAATGAGAGATAAATCTTCTCCTCTTTACAAGTTATATTAGAATGGAAGAGAAATTTTAGTAGAGTTCTCATTTTCATTTTTAAATGAATGGATAGAAAGTATATATTTTTATTATCATCTTGCCTCATAAAAACCCCTAGTTAATGATCTTAAATGAATAATTAATCCCTTTTATACAATGGTGTAAGGCTAAATGTATAACTATGTATATCTATAATTATACAAATTTATTATATAAATTTATATATTTATACATATACATATTTAATTATAAAAATATTATCAAGTCATTATATTATATATATATATATATATATATATATACATAATAATAATAATAATAATAAATATATTCCATTGATTATTAATAAAAATACAAACATTTTTAAAAAAAATGCCCTAGTTTTTTTTTGTTGGAGGCCCGCACGGCTTGTGGGTAGTATTTTTGATTAATGTGGGGAAAGGGGGAGGGTCGTCAACCCTCTCCCCAATACAAATAAAAATTGTATATCTTAAACCCTTGTGACTATTTTAAAACAGTCAACCCATCTTCCTACAACGCGGCTTTATGTATTTTAGAACCCACGACCTTATTTTGGTGGTATATATATGTATATTATTTCATATATCATTTTAAATAAATAAAATTGGGGTTCTTTTAAAATGTAAATACACACACACACACATACACATGTATGTATATGTACACACACACATACGAGTAGTATATATACATAAATAAATGTATGTATATGTACACACACACACACTCTTAAACTTGTTGTATATACATTTAAATCATTTGTAAATATACCCATTTAAAATAGATCTAAGAAGGGAAAATTACCCATATACCCAAATAGGGCCAAAAATGAAAATGCTCAATAAAAATAAAATTTTATCCAAACCCTACGAGAGGGTAAAATGGAATAACAAGAAAAAATGTAGACAAACCCTACAAATAATTACAAATAGTATAAACAAAGAAATAGTGAGTATCCATCCTTAAGCTCCATTATCCTTCCATGGCTTCCTTCTTCTTCTCCTTCTCCTCCCATAAATTTACAAAAATAAAAATGAGGAAATAAGTCAAAAGAATGAATAAAAGCTTTCCATAAAGAAGTTTAGGGTTAGTTTGAATCCCTTAGATCCAAAGGCCCATATTTAATCCATCCAATGGCTAAAAATCATCCCTACAAAAGTTAGGTGAGAATTAGGTGGGAATATCTTTTAAATAAAATGCATGTGTAATTTTTGAATGGGGCCACTTAAGTGGTGTAGGAGGTAAATTTATTTTGTAACCTTAATGTTTAGTTGGTGACTCTTAAAATAAAAGGCCCATGACCTTGTATTTAATTAAATCAAATTTACCCCTTTAGTAGTTAGACAATATTTATAATTAAGATTAAATTATTTGTATTTAATTTAAGGGGAGGGTAAGTTTAGACTTAGCCCTAGAATAATAAATTATTAAATGACATTTGAACTATGTTATTAAATTAAATAAGGAGTATAATAAGGGATTTTAAGCCGAATGGAGAAATTAAATAATATTAATTAAATGTATTTAAAATGAATAAAATGTTAACTAGGGAATAAACTAAACCTAGTTGGAGGTTACCCATTGCAACCGGTTTTAACAAAAAAATTATTCCATAAATTTTCCAATCTAACTATTGGGTTGTCTTGGGTTTTTGTGTGGGATTTTTTGTGGGCATTACAATGAGAGTTTGTGGTTTATAATGAGGTTTTGTTGTTTACTAAATCTTTGCGTGCCCATTTTTGGTCGATGCTCACTCCTCTCAAGATCTCCTCATGCTACCATTTGCACATCTCGTGGATGTTCAAGTCGTCCTCGTGATCCTTACGTTTCGCATTTTCACACACCCTCTTTCAAAATGTAGTCACAAACTCATGCACTTTAGACATTTAATTATCCTAGTCTCATACTACTATTTACAAGGTTATTTAGTGAAGAAAGTACTAGTTAACCCCCATCTTTTGCCATCTTGTTTTATTTTATTTATCCATTACCACCCCTTTTAGCCACATGCGTCACCCGATTCAGCCATTTCCCATCATTTTAGCCGTGGTGCCTGGGACAATACTAGGGCTCGGTTGATGCCTTGGTCCCACCAGGGGTCCTGGTCCTTTTTGAACTTTACCGCCACTTTTGGGCTCTTTGTAGCCATTTGACATCTTTATTTTTAATGTGGTCATCCTTTTGGGTTAATTATGAAATTAGATCAAGAGAACCCTATAAATATAAAGTTACGAGACCATAATAAGGGACCTAACATCACTTAATACTATCACTCCATCTAGATTGGCATCCATATATTTTATTGGAGATCACTTACATCCATAGCTCCATCATAAAGGCTACGACATGTTTGCATCACACTTCATACAGTAGGGATTCTATTCTATTCCATGCACACATTTTACATAGATTTTATACACATAGTTATTGCTCACTACTTCAAAAAGTGTGACTGACACAAGAGCAACCTAGGGCATGTTTACACATACTTGCACATAAAATTGAATTGGATATGAGATGTAGTGTAATGCTTAGTTAGTATGTCCACCATTATGGCCACCGAAAACAATCTAATCCCTTCATATGCATTATTATTTTTAGGGTTTTGATTCTTGTTTTGGGGTCTTCAGTAGGTATTTTATTCATCTTGGAGTATTGAATAAATTTAGTGCATGTCCGCGAAGTTGATGCAACACATAACAAGGGTTTTAGACCACCTTCTGACCTGTAAAAACTAGTTTCAAAGCTTTTACACAAACCAGGGTGCCCAGATTATAGACCAAAGTGACTGTAGGTGCCCCAATACCCCTATAGGCACCCTAGTCTAACTAGATCCTCCTGATCCACCCTTTTTGGGGTTTCTACACATAGTCATTCCTACTTCTGATTTTTCAAGTCACCTATGAGACACTCTTCGAAAGGAATCTATTATCGGTTGAGTTCTTTCCTCACTCTCTCTTGCATATTATGGTTAGAATTTCCTTTTGCATAGTTTTTTAGCTTACATATACTTATTTACTACATTTACCTATTTTATTACAACAGTTCATAACTTAGATTAACTATTTATTTACTACATAGTCCATTTTTAGTTAGTCATTTTGGTGAAACCATCTTGCAAATTTTCTTCCTTCTTCCGTTTTATGCCTGTTACCCTGCAGAGGTTGTTTTGGATCTCTTAAATATGGTGAGCTACCCTCATTCACCTATAGGATTTCAAAATTAATGGCCAACATATCTACTTTTTTCTCCTACTAGAAATCCCTTAAATAGTTGCAATAATGTGCCTCTTCATGAAATTAAGGTGTCTAATAGTGAAAATTCCTATAATGAAGACACCAACATGGATCAATACCAACTCAACACTATTACTAATTTTTTCCAAGAATTGTGTGAAAACCCTACTCATCTCCCTCTTGTCTTGCATGCTCTAATCACCACTCGGTGTGCTCATGATAATTAAACTACCATAGTTGTTTGCTCTAATCATATGGTCTCCACTCCACCCACCTATGTTTCCTCTCATATTCCTACCACCACAACTCCCATGGTTCACTCTGGTACTCCTACTTTGCATCTCGGTTCTCTTCAAACTCCCCCATCTTTATACTAGGACTTATCCCCATATTTGACATCTTTATACTAGGACTTATACAGACCCAAATTTGACATCTTGATCTACTAATAAATTCCCACCAAATTTTATCTCTCCTAAGATAGCTATATATTCAAAGGCCAAATGAAATGAGCTAGCTACTTCTACATCACCAAATATACATTCTACCTCATTGATACATACTCCTTTCACACCTTCCATATCTACTAATAAGTTCCCACAAATTTTTTCTCTCCTAAGATATCTATATTCAAAGGCATTACAACCCACAAGAGCATCTCCACACATTCCATGTAGCATGCCTTTACTATGTGGATGATCATATTATCTTAGTAAAGATTTTTCCTTGTAGTTTAAGAAGACTTTGTGATGTGTTGTTTTTATGACCTACATATATAGTCGATGGTCTATTTCAAGCATTTGGTCAATGCCTTTCTCACAAATTTCTCTATCAATATTGGATCTACGATATCCTATGCTCAATTGGCACAACTTAAACAAGGTCCTAATGAAACATTATCTCATTATTTCTTGCATTATAAAAACAACTTAGCCGAGATGTCTAATGTCCTTGTAGATCTCGAGATTTAAGATTTATTCACCCAAAGTCTATTACCCCCTAAAGGAGAGTGTTATCTTTGAGACTTATCCTTCATTTGATTAAATTTTCAGACTCTCAAACTTCATGAGATTAAACTATTAGCCATAGGAAAGCTTAAGTATAAAAACAAAAATTTCCTCCCACATGCTTTCAAAGTAAACCACCATGAAAATATTATAAAACTACACCCATGGATAGAAAACCCATCTGTAAACATAGTATTTTCCCCAGGGAGCTTCGACCACAACCATACAGACATAATTTTACTTAGATTACTACACCACCGAGAATTTTCCACAAAACTCATCAATAGTAATCTTATTAGCTTACCATTGCCTCTACAACTTGATCCATCTCAACCCCAAGGGTGTAATATCAATGAAAATTCTTATTGTGATTATCATCAATGTATTGGAAATTCCATCTATATTTGTTTTTAGTTACAAAATATCATCAAAGATCTATTTAATAATGGTCAAATTGAGCTTTGATAATCTACAACATCCACACCTACTAATGACAATCATAAAATGAATATTTTTAACAACCCCTTGCCAAAACATGATATGAAAATGGCCGATTCCTCTGCTAATTATGTCTATCACGTAGTACCTTCTTTTGTGGGACCTCTTGACTTCTTAGTTACTAACACTTAATCTTCATCACCAATCATTTATTTTTCCAATGTCGATTATCATGCTACATTTACATCTAATCATTTACACATTCATGCATCTATTGGATTGAATTCCATCAATAATACTAAGGTTGATCCCTCATGGCCTATTAGTACATGTTTAATGTCCCTCCTTAAGGCCATCGATTATCCTCCATCACAAATTAAGTATCCCTTCCATAATCCCTTTTTTTTTTGTTTTTCAGTTGCATGTCACAATTGGCCCTCTTACTATGCTTTTCCCTTTCCTCGTTGGCAATACAGTTGAGGGATGTGACATGATTCTTGGTCTTAATTGGATTCATCACTCTCAATCTATCATTTCTATGAATCATTTGTGACTCAAGTTCATTTACAATATGCATGTCATTTCTATTGACGGTGTCCCTCCATCTCCTCCATTGTCATCATCTCCTCATACAGTCGCTCATGTGTCATCTACTTCTTCTAACACGTCTCATTCTATGTTTCTCAAAGCACAATCTACTCCTAGTTCACCTACTCAAGTACCATCCACATGAATTTATCAATACACTAGTCCTACACATTGACATAGGCCTATTCCTAGGATAGTCACTACATCTTCGCCTCGATCACTACCTCACTTTATTCCATATAGTTTTTCATCATATTCGCATTCAACACCAAGTATATCTCCATCATTGAAACATTTTACCACACCATAACCTTCATCATATATTCATTCATCACATATGCATAGAATTCAGTCACCAATACAAAATTTGTCTACCATACCACTACTTGTTAGATCATGGTCCTATAATTTTATCCTCACATACATTAGGTGGAGGACCTTCGTCCCTGTACTATCATTTGTTATTTCACTCATTTCTAGATACTTGAGAGGAATGTCACCTAATCCCCCCTTGTTGTGTCTTAACGTCTATCATATTCTCATTTTCATATAGGAATTTTTCATCACATGTTTTACCATATTTGTTACCCAATGACACATGCTTGTGCTTTAGTTCACACTTGATCGTTGAGGGATTATAACTACACTAAAATCCTCATACCACACTATAAGAATTATACATTTCATTTCATCACAAGTTACGTGACATACATCATACATCATAATAGTCATCATTAGGCATACACCATACTAGCATTGCATTATATTCATCATACTAGCCATTATACATATGGAAACATTTCTACCGATAGGTTACATATACATATTGCCTTTCATTCTACACACATAGCATCTCTACATTACTTGCATCTAGTGACATATGCTTTACATCATACACTTAACATCCCCACATTACTAATATTCTACACATAATGCTAGTCTTCATCACACATCCGTATAACATTTCATCTATCTACATGAATTACATTACGTGTTATACATTACATTTTATACAGTCTACATATATACCATAACATCTTACATACCACATATTTTTACATTCTACTCATCACATGGTACTCACCTATACTACATCATCTTATATGCACTACACTCACCACCCTATGACGCACTTTAGTTTCTCGGTCCATACTTGAATGTTGAGGTTTACCAATCAAATGGACCTTACACTCAAAGCAAACATTTATCATTCACCCTTTAGCATGCGATAATCTTAAGCTAGTGACATATGATTTATGATGAATCATCACCTATTATATTATTTTATAGTGATATATTCTTAGGGATAAATCATCACTCTTCCTTCCATCTTATAGTGATATATGCTTAGGGATAAATCATTACTCTTCCTTCCATCTTCTAGTGATATGCACTTAGGGCTAAATCATCACTCATCTAGTCATCCTATAGTGATATACATTTAGGATAAATAATCACTTATACATTCATATATTCATGATATCGCTTTGGTTATAGGTTTCATGCACATATGATTTGTAGGTTTCATCTCACCACTATACCTACATTGTCATCACAATGTGTTAGAACAACACACACTACTACTCCATTTATCGATAATGCACTCTCATTTACAGTTCATTCTTGACTGCTGATGGGGAAAAATGAACTTTATTATTTACATTTCCATTCACTTAGGGGACACGCTCCTACCATTCCATATTACATTCCATTCCATCCATCCACAACATATTGCATTGTTTTGGTGGAACTTAAGCTTGTTTACTAGTGTTTTACATTATTACTTTACTATGCATGTTATATTAATTTATTATATGTCATTATCTATACCATCCACACATGCACGTTCATGTATTTTTTTAGTTGTGATCATAGATATTGATCTTTTACAGACAAAATGGATGTTGGCTTACAAAATTTCCTACATTAGTTATGGGGGCATCCACATTCATTTATTCCATGTATTATTGTTTCATTTTGTACTTATAACTTTACATTACTTGGTTATTCATGCCTTGACATATTCATTATTTCTCTAATACACTAATGGGTGTTCCATGTGTAGCACTTGTTTTGCAAGATTACATGTTTCCATGACTACTTCTTTTTTTGTAATTTTTCGCCATTCTTTGCTTTTGTATGTAGGACTTTCTCTATGTTTTGTGTGCACACTTTCTTTTTGTTTGTGGACATGATGGATTTCATGTCTTATGATATCATGAGTGATGTCCCATGTTTTTGACCACCTTTATGTATCTAACTTGTCTTCTTGCATGTTTACACTATTGTGCTTGGTAGTTTTTACATTGTTTGCGTACTTTACATTTGTCTTCTTACATGCATGTGTTTTTTAGTAACACTTGTTTTTGGCTAGCCATCCTTGATTGTTGTGTGCCTTGGTTTCTACCAAGCATATTCCCTTCCCCATGTAGGGTAGAGTTACAAAGTACATGTATTTGGTCATATTTTGGGGCCACATTCTCCTATTAGTGACATTGCATGTGCCCCCAAAGAGGGGGCATAATTTGAGGTTATACATACTAACACAACACGTTTACACCGGTTCGGTTCAATTTTTAATTTCCTCCCTTGGAATTATGGGTTTACATATAGTGAGTGAGTTCAAACTAGTCGACAAAATCCATACACAATGGATTTTACAGGACATGGTGTCCTTATCATTCTCAGTAAGGAGTTACAGGATTGGAGGTTACAGTGGGTGTGCCTCTCTACACTACTTCTACTAGTCATGTAAGATCACCCAAAACACTAGGAGGATAAAATATCTCTTCACATACATTTAGGGAAGAAGTTATAGTTTGGGGGACACAGAGAATTTCCTCCCTACACTTCTCGATCGTGGTGGCGTGAGATTGCCCAAAAAACTTGCAGTACAAGATATACTTCTACACTCTCTTTCTCAACATGGATAAGGTATACATATTCCATTTATATTTTCCATTTGTTTATTTTACATATACATGTGTCTTTACATTATTTTTTACACTTACATAAATAAATACTTGACTACTTCATCATTTTATCCTTACATGTGCAACTATATGAGAAACACAGTAAAATTGGGGTTAACAAAAAAATGCATCAATGAAAACAATTAAGTAACATCACATGCTTTACTAGTCATGTAAGTAAATGACACATCGTAGCAACTATACATGCGTTTCACCCTAGGTTCACTCTCATCACTTTTTCTTTTCATATTTTTCATCTTTAGTTTCTATGATCCTCATATTTTTGTCATTCCATGCTTTCTTTAGTTCTTTGACGCATTTCTACTATACTCTTCATAGATATCTGGTAAACATCTCTATCTACTTTATGTTACCAAGCTTTCATCTCACAACATAAAGTGGGGCAAAATGTATTCACAAAATCATGCACTTTAGACATTTATTTATCCCAGTTTCATACTACTATTTAGAAGGTTCTTAGATGAAGAAATTACTAATTAACCCCTTTCTTTTGGTCATTTTGTTTTATTTTATTTCACCATTACCACCCCTTTTCATCCATGTGCCCAGTCTGTTTCATCCATTTCCCATCATTTCAGCCTCAACCAGAGTGCACTGGGCAAGTATTGGGGTTCCTGCGACGCCTTGGTCCCACTAAGGGCACCCCGGTCTTTTCACACTTTCTCTCCATCTTTTGGGATCTTTCAAGCCATTTGACATCTTTATTTTTTTTTGGTTGGCATTTTTAGGGTTGATTATGAAATTAGATCAAGAGAACCCTATAAATATAAAGTTATGAGACCATAATGAGGGACTTAGCATCACTTACTACTATCACTCCATATAGAGTTGTATCCATCTATTGAATTGGAGATCACTTGCATCCACATAGCTCCATCATCAAGGCTAGGACATCTACATCACACTTCATAGGGGGAGGGATTCTATTCTATTCTATGCACACATTCTACAATCATTTTCTACATATAGTTATTACTCATTACTTCAAAAGTTCGATTGACATAAGAGAAACCTAGGGCATGTTTAGACACACTTGCAAAATTAACTACTTTAGTTATGATATGTATTATAGTGCTAAGTTAGTAAGTCCACCATTTTATCCGGCCGAGGACAAGACAAACCCTTCATATACATTATTATTTTTAGGGTTTTGATGCTTGTTTTGGGGTCTTGTATGTCTTTTATTCATCTTAGAGTATTGGCGACATTCAACATAGGAAAACAAAGTTGATGCGACACACAACAAGGGTTTCAGACCACCTTCCGACCATGTAAAAACTAGTTTTAGATCTTTTACACATACAGAGAACCTAGATTGCAAACCAAAGCACCCAAAAGTACCTCGGTAGCACCCCCTCAGGTGCATGGTCTAGCTAGATCCATCCTTTTAGTGGTTTCTGCATAGTCGCTCCTACATCTAAATTTTACTCTCACCTCTCGTGACCCTCTCTAACAAACATCTATTATCAGCTAAGTTCTTTCCTCACTCTCTTTAACATATTAGGGTTATCATTTCTTTTTGCATATTTTTTAGCCTATTTGCATACTTCTTTACTACATTTACCTATTTTATTATATGTTTTTATGTTGGGGTTAAACCATATAACATTGTTGCACATATCTAATATCGAGATAAAGCATACAAGAAATAAATGTGGAAATAAACCAAGATAAAATAAACAAGCGAAAGATAACACCGTATTTAACGTGGTTCATCTAGTGTGAGCTAGGTCCACCAAGAAACGACCAATATTATTATTCAGTGCTTTACAGAGGAAATATAATCAAGATCTGTTTTCTTCTAACACCTCACAAGATGTTCAATTTTTCCCCTCACTCATTGACTCTTTCTTTCTCACCAAGAAAATTAACATGCAATCAATTACTATTTTCTTCTCACCGGGTAAGTGCGGGAAGTTGATGGACAAATATAGGGTCATCCAGTGGACATCATATTGCAAATAACAACATAATATCAACTTGAGGGATTATTAGCAATACATACACTCAAAATTAGACAAAATTATATTAATATGAATCGTAGAATCTAGAATCTAGAATCTAGTTTCTAAAATACTAATTTTTGTAAAAAATGGACAAGATTAGCTATATTAAACACTCAAAATTCAATGACTTGGTATTTTTTTTTAAAACGCCGATAAGATTATAGTCCGTTTGCCCACAATTTGGATGACCAAAAATTGATATATATTTTTTTCCTTTAGTGAGAAGTTATATGCCACTATATATCTTGGGATGGATTTTATTTTGTATTTTTTTGAGTAATATTTTATTTTTTATGATTTTTTCTGTGAAAGTGGTATGAAAACATAAAGAAAACAGAGCACTTTCCGTTTGCCGGCCATAACTTCATCAAAAAATATTGAAATCAAATAAATTTTTTTTTGAACATGTATAAAATTTCACCACGGTTGGGATGGTATAAGTTTTATCACATTCTAATAAGTGAAACAAATTTTGCAGTCTTAAACGTAGACATAAACATTCACAGGAAAAAGTGTCTTAAAGACCTACTATTAGTAAAAATTATAAAATGATGTTTATCCTCTTCTATTCACTTTAAAATCAGTATTTCTACAAAGCTAATAGTCTCCCCTACGCAATGGTACCATTTTTATGACATAGTTTTTACTTTTCGGCATGGTTCAAGTCCATGGAAGACTAAATTTGATGTTTTGCTGTTTTTAATGTAAAATTCAGGATTTGATGTCCACTTAATTGTCCCCCAACTTGGTGCACTTACCCACTTACCCTCATAAAATGCATACATACATATATAACTATTATGGGAAACTAACTATGCTTTTATAATTAAGAAACCATCTTTAAAGTAAAATATTTATTCTAATTTTTGACTAAACAACGAATCACATTACAAGTGACCAATGTTGGTCATTTCTGACCGATGCCGATCACTCCTTCGACTGATGCATGCTATAGTCCGAGTAATGTCGGTTGCTTCACGACCAATATCGGTCACTTTGTTAAAACCAACAACATGTAAAATCAAGATTTTTGTGAAGTAATTAAGCTCTACACTCAACAATATCCCACTTGGAGATTAATTTTTGCATTATACTGTACATCACCATCCTTGGATCCTTTTCCTTTGCTAGTTTCTTCCTCTTCAAGTATCAAACTCGAAGACCAATAGAAGTGGAGTGATGCTCCAACTTCTCTTTTACCAATGGCTTCGTTAGCATATCCACAAGGTTATCATCCATATGTATTTTCTCTAATTTCAACTACCCATCCTCCAAAACCTTCTATATAAAGTGATACCTCAACTAAATGTGTTTTGTTCTTGAATGAAATGTTGAGTTCTTTTCCAAATGGATCGCACTCTGACTATCACTGTATAATCGGTAATCCTCTTTCTCTTTTCCCATCTCTCCCATGAATCTACTCATCCATATCATATCCTTGCTAGATTATGTAGTTGTCAAGCATACTTTACCTCTGTAGAAGACAAAGCCACAACCTTCTGCAATCTCAAAATCTAGCTAACTATCATTCCACCTACTATGAAAACATATCTAGTGCTCCTCCTCCGCCATCCAAATATCAAGCCATATCTAAGTCAACATATCCATGTAAAGAAGTATCTAACCCTCTATAGAATAACTCCATGCCGGATGTCCATCTCAAATACCCGAGAATCCATTAGACTACTTTCCAATGTTCTTTACCCTGGATTAGCCATAAACCTACTAACAAATCTCACTCACTCGTGCAATGTCCGGTCTAGTACAAACCATGACATACATAATAATTCCTACCGCTGAAGTATAATAACACGTGCCATGTACTCAACCTACTCATGTGATAAATTAAACTTATTTTTCCTCAATTTGAAGTTTCCAACAATGGGTGTAATAAAAGTTTTGAATCTTGCAAGTTAAACGTTTCCAACACCTTATTGATATAATCCTTTTGAGACAAATACAACATCTTGTTTTTCCTGCTTGGTGAATTTTCATGCCAAGGATTTTATTTGTAGTTCCCAAATCCTTCATTAAAATTGTGTGAGCTAACCTTTCCGTAAGTTTACCAATGTCTTACATAATAGATCCTATAATCAACATATCATCCATATACAGTAAAAAAAATAACATAGCTCCCATTTTCAATATTTTTAAAATAAACACAATGGTCAGATTCACATCTCATATAACCATGTTCATGCATACAACTATTAAATCTCAAATACCATTTCCTTGGATCTTGCTTTACCACATTTAGGATTTTTTTCAACCTACACACTAATTTCTCCTTACCCTTGACTTCATACCCAAAAGATCGCTGCATATAAATATCTTCCTCCAAATCACCATGAAGAAAATACGTCTTAAAATCAATCTATTCTAAATTAAAATATTCTCGTTGTAACCAAACTTAGAAACAATATGAATAGAATTCATCTTAAGTACAAGATAAAAAATCTCATCAAAGTCAATACCTTCTTTCTATATAAATCTATTTACCACAAGCCTCACCTTGTACCTTTTAGTCCACCCTCTTCTTCCTTGATTCTATAAACTCATTTATTATGTAATGTTTTCTTACCTCTTGAAAACTTGACCAAATCCGATTTCTTGATTTTTCCTAAGGATTCCATCTCCTCATCCATGCCATGCTCCCACTGCATGTGGGTATCTACCTACATTGCTTCTTCAAATCTTTATAGTTTACCACTATCAGTCAACAATAAAAAGAAAATTAAGGTGAAAATATCTTTGGAGGTCTACTTACTCTTTGTGACCTTCTCATTGAGATCTGGGGTCTCGGGGCTCATTTTGTTCCTATTACACATTCAAGTCAATATATTTTACTAACTGACACTGGTAAAATGATACCGACCGTGAATTTGTAACCGATCCCAGTTACTCTATCATCCAACGGACAATGGTTGAGAAGTACGAACTTCGGTTCTTATAGATCTATGTTTCAACCTAATCCTTTCTACCGATGCCTGGTTAGTTTTGACCGACATGAAATTTGGTTTCTCTATAACCAATGTCGGTTTTTGTGGATGTCTGTTTCAGATCTCGAAAGTTGATTTTTGTTCAAAATCTCATCAACTTGTTCATTTTTAGGCACAAAACCTGATCCTTGTACATTCATTTTTAATTCCAATCAACATCATAACTCCTAACAATCTTAGAATTTTCTAAGTCCCAAAAATTATAATTGAAATCACTAGATCCATAACCAATGAAAGTACATATATTATATTTAGTATACAACTTCTTCCGATTTTCCTATCAACATGCATAAAAGCTTCTAAGCCAAAAACTATAAGAAAGGAAAAATCTACATCTTTTCTAGACCAATATTCTTCTGGTATTCCACCATCCAAAGTGTTGTTGAAGGCCAACAATTGATTAAGTACACTTATGTATCCACTACTTCTCTCCAAAATTCAAAGGAGAATTGACATGTATCCTCATGCTTCTAGCAAATTCCATGATTGTTCTGTTCATTATTTTTGCAAATCCATTCTCCTATGGAGTTCTAGGAACCATTCTTTCTCTTCATATTCCATTCTATGAAAAATAATCATTGAAAACCTTGTGTAGTACTCACCACAATTGTCAGATCTAAGACACTTTAATTTTAAGTTTGTTTCTTTTTCCACAAGGGATTTCCATCTTGTAAAAGTCTTAAAAACATCATATTTACACTTAATACATTAAATCCATACCTTCCTTTTGGCATCATCAATGAAAGTCACATAATATTGGGATCCTCCAATAGAAGCTACCTAGGATGGTCCCCACACATCTGAGTGTACAAGCTCCAATTTCTTCCCCTTCTTTCTTGAACCAAACTTGAGAAATCTCAGTCTCTACTGATTTCCAAATATGAAATGATCACAAAATTCAAGATCTAATTATTTAAAATCTAATAACTTACCCTTAGCCTTTAAGATCTGTATTCCTTTTCACTCATCCGGCCTAGCTTGATTTGCCACATGTTTTCATCTCGAATTTGTAGTAGATAGAACATAAAAGGAATTAGTAACACATGCAAATAGATATAAAGTTACTACCTTCCTACCTCTTTCCATAATAAGAGATCCCTTGGGAATGTTCCAAGAATTAGTTGTGAATGTAACCACACATCAAGATTCACCTAGTTTCCTTTCGTAGATATTATATTTCTCTTAAGTATTGACACACGCCTCACATCTTTTAATACCCATGGATTTTCATTTTGTACCTTAGATAAACATCACCTTTATCAAGTAATATTGATGTTTCATCATCACATAAATAAACTTGGCCAAAATCACCCTAAACATAATTTCTAAAATAACCCTTATTAGGGGTAGCATGGTGTTGGGTTTTAAAATGGTACTTTGTCAAAACCATAGTCAGGGACATCAAGTCCCTCTCTTTATGGAGAGGTTCCCTTATTGAAAGCAAGGAACATAGCTTATATACAAATGTACAAAATTTCATCTTAAGGATGGAAATCTTACATCTTGAAATGCTTTTATACCAAAATGGATTATCAATAGAAATGAATGGAAGAACTAAAAAGGAACGAGTAAGAATATATCAAGTATTTTTAGGAAATATATATGGAAGATTATAACCCTATACGTACTGAAAAAGAGTGATACATAACATAATCATTCACATTCACAACATAAGATATCATTCCACAAACACAAAGTTCTAGAAATCATATCAATAAGAAAAAAATTTCTTATCATGAAGGTAAATGATCCATGAATTTTAGGTAAGCAAGAAGGGACAATGGAGGAAGATAGAGAAAATGGGAAAATCCTTCTGTATTGATTTACTTTTGACTATAATTACACTTCAAAAGTATAAGAGTCCAACATTTTCAATGAGCCAAGATCTTACATTTATAGATGAACCAAAGAGAGGAGAAGAAGAGAAGGAAAGAAATCTGATTTGGAAGCTCAACCACTAACCATCAATGCTTTGCAAATCCACCTCCAATCTATCAAGTTTGATTTTGCATGTCTTTGGTGTGCAAATAACGGATGGAAAATCAGATCAAATGTGGTTCTCAAAGAAATCTTATCTCATATTAATCACATGAAAGACATTTTCTAGATTTCTAGCCATCAAATCCAGATATCCATTCAATTCTCCATGTCTGTTTGGCATGTTGGAGAAGAAAGGATGGAAGATCGGATCAAATATGGTTCTCGAAGAAAATCATATTTTCTTCTTAATGGTGTGAAAGACATTTTCCATAATTTCACCCATAAAATCCTGCTAAAATATGATTTTGAATGATCTAGCATGTAGCCCTTATCAGCATCTTTCCAATGGTATAAAATTTGTTAAATTGTGAGCTCGGATGGAAAGTTATGGTGATTTGAACATTTGAATCACGTTTGTAAAAAATGGTGAAAATGCAATTTTACAAAATGGATCCATTGGTCGCAAATGAAATTGCACCTTTAGCGCAAAAGATACAAAGTGCAAAAATATCCCTCAAACCCTGCAGGCCCGAAAATGTAACTTTTGATATAGGCCGGACATGTGGCTCTCCTTGCACCGATGGAGTCACGACTCACTTTATAATTTTATTTTATTTTGATAAAAGATTAAAATTCTCAAAGTGCACCGATGACCCACCTCTCCACTTTGACTTTTTAATGGATATTCAATACATGGCTTCAATGGAGTTACGGTTCATTTTTGTAACTTTACTCCTTTTGGTAATAAAACCAAAATCTTCAAAGTGCTCCAATGCGGCCCACCTTCCCGCTTTGAATTTTCAACTGGATATTCAATACATGGCTTTAGCAGAGTTGTGGCCCATTTTGTAACTTTACTCTTTTTGGCAATAAATCCAAAATCTTCAAAGCACTCCAACGATCCGCCTTCCCGCCTCGAACCTAAAAACGGCCACGTGTCCTTTTGTGGGATCGCAACATTCTTTTTATACTTTAAGAATTTTTGCCATAATGCCTCAAAACATGAAAAGGATCCACCTTTCGCCACCGCTGATAGCCAATCATGATCTTTTGGGGCCAAGGGGCCAATTTGACACTTTGCGAAAATAACCAAGAATGATAAGTTTGTAAAAAGGACCCACCACTTCATATTTCCGAATAGCCATTCGTAGTCCTTTGAGTCGCGAGGCTAATTTGATATTTTGCTAAAGTAATAAAGTGATAAGTTCACAAGATAAAACTCACCATGCCACATCCAATCAAATATTTCCATGTATTTGTTGGACGTCAGACAAAAATCTACAGGGAAGATATGCTCATCATTCACGACTATGGGAAAATAAAGAGAGGGGAAACTCTACCATTTACACCTAAATTTCAAATTGTTCTGAAACTACAAAAATAAAAAGCTTGATGTGATCCATGGCCATAGAAAGAGGATTTTACAATTTTGGTCCACGGGACATTGGGACATTTGGGATGCGCGGGGCCGATTCGGCCTATGTGAGGAAATCAGGTCCAGGCGACACGAGACGGCCCAAGGGACATAAGGACGTGAAGGACACGCAAAGCCAAAAAACCGACAAGTAAAGCATTGTAGAGAAAGTGACGATCGGTGAACCGGGAGCCTAAAAGTACTTGGGACATGCGGGATAAAAATACTTGAAAAAGCTACAAAACACTAAAAATGACTTTAAAGAACGAATTTTCTCCATCTCTCTAGAATTCTTACTCATAATAGACATCTCTAGAAGGCACCAACTCAAAATTTTTGAAACATGACTTGGAATAAAAGAGGGATTTTGAGCGTGAGAACACATGGAATTAAGCTCCATAATCTAAAACCCAATATTCTAATCTATTATCCAAGAGAGAATAATGGAATCTTGTTTTACCTCACATGCAACATTTTCCTCTTTACCTTTTTCTTTATCTTTGTTTGATGTATTCTCTTTGTTTTCCTTGGACCAACACTCCTTTACATGTCCTCTCTTTCCACAATTCCAAGAAAGTAAATCTTTGTACTTGGATCTAGATCTACCATGTCTTGGCTTTGATCTCCCATTCTTATTTATTTTTGATGATCTCTCCTTAGATCTTCCCCTGCTTTCTACATTTAAAGTATTTCCAGATGATGTTTCTCCTTAGATTTTTGTGTATATTTCCTCATTAAGGATTACACTAATCACATCATCAAATTTCAAACCTTTAGAAGAAGTCATTGTATTACTTATAACCAATACTAAGTTATCCAAACTATCTGGAAAAGACCATAAGAATAAAATTTCTTTCACTTCATCATAAAATGGAATTTATACTGATTTTAATTGATTTACAATGACCGAAATCATTTAAATGATTAGATATAGATCCACCTTCTTGTATATTGGAATTAATTTTTTTCATCAAATAAACCTTATTTGAAGCACTAGGAGTTTCATCAAAATTTTCTAAAGATTTCATCAACTCTACCGTGGTTTTTACATCTATAAAATTTGAAGCCATCCAATGCCGCTAGGATCAATCTTATAGATCCCAGAGTCTTTCTATTAATAACCTTCCATTCTTCATCAGTCATCATGTTCGGTTTTCCATGCTCATCCAATAGTAAGTATAGATCTTCTCGATATAAATAATCCTCCACCCGCATCTTCCATAGTTGATAATTACAACCATCAAATTTCTCTACTGGTATTTACTATCTTCTCGCCATTTCTTTGTTCCCACTCAAAAAGACCTTTGTGAGTAAATCCTTTAACACACAAAACCTTGAAAAAATCTCTCGATACTAGTTGTTGTGGTTAAACCATATAACAATGTTGCACAAATCTACAATTAGATAAAGCATATAATTAATGAATGTGGAAATAAACCGAGAAGATAAAATAAAAAGAAAAAGATAACACCGATTTAGCGTGGTTCACCTAGTGTGGGCTACGTCCACCAAAAAATGGCCAATATTATTATTCGGTGCTTTACAGAGGAAATACATTGATTATCTAATGTCTTGAACACCTCATAGGATGTTTAATGTTTTTCCCTCACTCAACTATGATTTATTTCTCACCAAGAAAACTAACATGCAAGAAATTACTATTTTCTTTTCACTTACACTCATACAATGCATACATGCATATATAACTATTATGGGCAGATAACTATGCTTTTAAAATCAAGAAATCATCTTTAAAGAAAAATATTAATTCTAATTCTCAACCAAACAACAAAGCACCATCGCATGGAGTGACCATCGGTTGGCCATTTC
The DNA here is from genome assembly GCA_018340775.1 of Taxus wallichiana var. yunnanensis. Lineage (NCBI taxonomy): Eukaryota > Viridiplantae > Streptophyta > Pinopsida > Cupressales > Taxaceae > Taxus > Taxus wallichiana. The sequence continues at coordinate 153,037,099 of CM031237.1, forward strand.
CCGACCGATGTCGATACTCCTTAATCGATGACATTTATAGTTTGACTGATTCCAGTTGCTTCCTAACCAATTTCAGTCACTATCAAAACCGATAACATGTAAAAGCAATATTTCGTGGAGCAATTAAGTTCCACACTCAACATTTTATAGCTTAGATTAACTATCTATATACTACATAGTTAGTCCATTTTTAGTTAATCAAGAAGTACAAATGTAAGCTTCCTTATAAATGTTTCAAATGTGGTAAGATAGGAAATTTTGTTGTTAATTTTCCTCATAAGCACAAGAAGGAAGATCATGATGAACATGAGTATGATAGTGATCATGACAACAAGTACAAGAAGTATGATAAGAGAAAGAAAATATTTAAGAAGGTTGACTATAAGAAGAAGGATAAAAAGATTTTTTATACAAATGAATATGATGAATTATCTAATGCTAGTAGTGGTGTTTCAAATTATGAATCTGCATCTGATTGTAAAAATATTGGACATGAGGCATTGTTCACGACCAAAGAAGTTATGAGGTCTTCTAGTGATGGATCTTCTTTGTTAGGATATTTTATATCAAGTTATTGGAATTTTCTACTAAATATGATGTGGATGGAAAAGATGATTTTGAAGGAATTTAAAAGAATTTAAATCCTTCTAAATAAGAAAAAAAAATCTAAGTTTTTAGGTAAAGCAATATGAAAATCAAATGCACAAGTTAGAACATATGTACAAGGCCGAGTCAAGCAAACAAAATGAGTCAATCAAATTGTTAGAAGAAAAGGTAAATTATCTTTTTCAAGTTTACAAAATAAAGAAAGTATGTGTTCAAAATTTGAAGAAGATATAGAGTTCTTAAGGGCTGAGCTACTAGAATTTAGCAAGAAGACTATGACCTTTCAAAAGTTTGAGAAAAGTGCAAATGATCTAGATGATCTACTTGGTAAAAAAAGACCAGCGGATAATAGAATTGGTTTGGGATTCAAAATGAAATCTAAAGGTGATGAAGTGAAGTGAAAGACATGGTTTCAAGAAAGGAATTAGGTGAAGCTAGCATCAAGGAAGAAAATAAGGTGACTCTCATCAAAGACAATGTCAAACTAAGACCTATTAGGAAGCCTAATTCCTCAAGGTATGAGAGAACTTTAAATGGATATTTCTATATTTGTAATGCATTTTTTCATAGGGATAAAGAGTGTAGGAGGTATCCTAGAGATAATCATCCATGGAGAGACAATAGAAGTGAGTTTTCTAAGAATGTAGTGTGCTACAATTGAAAGTAAATAGGACATGTTGTTAGATTTTTCTTTTATGATCCACCTAGACATATTGATGGCTTCAAGAGGAAGAATTCAATGGTGTGATACAACTATAAAATGGTTGGTCATGTTTCAAGGAACTACTATGAATATCTCTTAAGACAAAACATGATCTTTTAAGGTCTTAGAGTACAAGGAAGTGGTTTTTAAAGGCCTAGAATGCATGATTGTGATCAAAGAAGAATGTGGGAGCCTAGAATATACCTTGGTGTCTTATCAAGAGATTTTGATGATGGAATAAAAGGTAAAACACAGAGGTCTGATCATAAGAGATAGGAAGAAGTATTTTTCCAGGTACCTAAGAGGGCTTGGGATATCTTCAAGGCCTTCTTTTAGGTCTTCATTGTGCCTATATACCTCTACTATGCTTCTTAGAGGTATACTAATTCAAATGAAGCATTACAGTGAGGGGGAGTTGTCTAAGTAAAAGTGTGCATCCTACATGCTCATAAGGTATGTCCTCTTGTGTATTTAGGCATGTTTTTATGATTTAATAAGGTTTTCTTTATGTGTGAGATGTCAATCTCTCTGTATTTGTGGTCATAAGGTGTACATGTATGAGTTATTATAGTATGTGTGTTGCATTCTCATGGTTTTTCATGGTTTTTTTAAGACCGAGATGAATCAACATGAGAAAGAATTATTTTAGGCTACATAAGTAGTTTAACATGTCATGTCATTCATGAAAATATATTCTTCCAACTGGGTAAGTGGTTGATAGTGTTGATTAAGTTTATGGTCCGAGGTGTTTCTTGGTAGTAAGTTTGAGTCAATTAAAGTCTCATACGGATTTCATAAGGTGTAAGGACATGAAAAAATGATGTCAAAGTTTTCATGCTAGTGAAAATGTGTAGTGAAAAGATAAGTTATTGGGTAAGCATGTCTCTCAATGTCTCTTGACTATCTATTGGTACGTCGTCACGGTCATCTTAGGTGCATTATGTTAAGATATTCTTGAGTATCCAGAGGTATGGCATGCATATCCTATTTTCATGTGCTCAAATGTGTTGAGATGAAGAATCTAAGATAGAAATGGTTTTACAAGGTTTTAAGATCAAAATATCAACCCAAAGTGGGTGTGTGAGTGATATGGTTATCGAGAGATGAATTCGTTTGCAAATTAAGGAGGTTCTAGATATGTTTTTAATGTTATTTCTCTTAAAATATGTCAAATTCATGATAATAAAGATAATATATGTTTCTACAATGATATGACTATATATTGAGCTCATAAAATCAAAATTTCTACCTATTAGATTATTCTCTACCTTGATCGTATCCTATAGTGCTTAATGAAGCAAAGATAGATTGAATGTAAAGTTTCAAGGAGAAAATAATGGAGAATCAAGCTAATTTTTTTAAAAAAGTATCTTGAAAAGACACATTTTATGATTTAATAGGTTTTTTACCTTGGCATTGCTCTAATTTCCTAGAATCCTTGTCATTTTTGTGTGTTTTTAAAGGTGTTTAAAGACCTAACTGAAAAATGAAAGATATATGAGTTGGGTAAGTTGTACTCAGGAACAAAACTCAAGGATTTTGGAGAAAGTTGTATGGATAAATGGGTATAAAAATTATGTAAACTCCTCTCATGAAAGTATATATATATATATATATATATATATATATATAAAATTATGGGAGCTTCTTGAGGTGATTAGGGATTGTAAACTATGTATATGCATTTGATGGTATGAATAAGGTGTGATGAGATCTTCATGAACTCTCTCGAGTTTTCCAGAGCATAAGTAATAGTATTCAACCCATGGATAAGTAAAATTTTATGGTATATTGTCAAAATCATTAAGGTTCTATGCTTTTAAGCTTTATATGGTGTGGTTTTGTCTTTTAACTAACCCGTAGGTCACTATTTGGCGTCTTCTGAGTTTACATCGGATCTTGAGTATGTGAAGTTCATCTAAAGGGTGTATTAAAAGTGAAGAATGGAATGGTACTCATATTTATTTTCTATAAAATAATATAAATCTCAGTTAAGAAGGATGTGAAGATAATTTCATAAACTATCTCAAGGTCGATTTATCCGTCTTCGTGTGTGTGTCCGACAATATTACTTCACGTGGAGCATCAAAGGAAATTATCTTAAGCATGAATAAAATTATTTTAGCCCCTAAATTGGTATTAAGAAGATGTTCTCATGAATTATAAGCATATTATTGTTCATTGAATGCTTATTTTTCAAAATAGCATGCTACAAGTACATAATAGGAAAATAAGGTAGAGTCTTGATGCTTTTATTGGATTAGTGTAGTCTTTGTCATGTTTGAGCTTTAAAATGATGGTGAATCCATGTGTGTAAGTATCATGTTCTTTGGAGATGAGAAATGATGTTAATCTCATTAGTACAATGATATTTTTCTCTATATGTGGTATTAATCTTGTTATAGGTACAATATATGCAAGAGCTAGAGTGTCATTGTTTCACATGGCATGTAGATGCTCAATATGGTAGAATGGTAGTGTTAATAAGTGTGATTCAATGTCTATGTTGTTTCGCAAGATTAAGCAAGGTATTAGATTGAGAATAATATAATAAGTTGGTTATTTAAGTCATGATTGTGTCAAGAATGTTAATTCAAGTCCTCGGTAGGCCAATCAAAGTGCTACAGTTCTCTCAAAGTTTCTCGGGTATGAAGTGAGTCTTTATAACAAGGTAAGTATCTATATGTGCTATTTCAAGGCACTCTAAGTGAGTTATTGTGTTTTAAACTTACCTTTTAGACTTGATGATTCTTGGTTTGGTGATTTAGAGGTAAGATGATAGATTGAGGTTAGCTCAATGCCTTAGTGATAAGAAAAATTGCTCTACGGGTGTCTCAAATTGCCTACGAATGTAAAATGTTATGTAAAATCAAGGGGAGCATGTATGAGTCCCTCCAAAAGGGTGAAAATGATGTTCTCTAGGCTTGTGAGGTATAGTTTTACATGTTCATATATGCCAAGGTAAAAGGTGTTATATCTCAATCATTTGTGAGTATTATAGTCCGAAATGGTGGTTCAAGGCAGAGCAAACGTGTCATGTTGTTTTATAGCCTAGATAGTAAGGTGAGTTGCTCAAATTTGTGTTTGTCTACTTCAAATAGTAGTTTTGAGTCTAGGGGAGTTATGTATTTCATGGTAAAGGTATGTATTTTGTTATAATACCTATCAAAGTTGATTCAAAAGATATTGAAACACCATTTTAGGGATGTCAGTCCTAATGTGGTATGAAGAGCAAGAACTTGTAGATACAAGCTAAAACTATTCTTAGACAAGCTATGAAAGTTAATGAATGAAAGTGAGAAGGGTGTTTCATCTCGTATACATAATTTTTGGCATGTCCATGGTATGTTGGATTCAGATGTTAGTCTACTATAGTGGTCTTATGAGGACAAACAATGTTGACGTGAAAATAGCTAGTTTTTTCATGTAGAAGGTGAAATATGTTGTTTTGGCTCCAAAATAGGTAAGGTGATTCCTTCTTCATGATTCATTGATGTATTGAGATGGTGTAGATGCTTGGCCCAAGGGGAGCATGGTGGTTGTTGATTAAATAAAATTAACTAAATTAAAGGAAATGGGTAATGATAGTTAATCTAAATAGGAGGAATAAAACGTTGTATAAATGCAATAAAACAATATGGAATAATTTTTAATAACTATGTAAAATGAGACTAAACCCTAATATTCAAGGAAGTAAGGAGAAATTACTTGGCTGATTTCATAAGACCTGTCATAGAGTGTTGCAGGTCTAACAGGAAGAATCGAGAGTAGGAATGATCACTCAAAAATCCTATGAAGGTCATATATGGAGGATCTCGAGTAGATGGAGGTGCCTTGGAAGGTACTAGGGTACCGTGGGTTCCCTGGTATGCATAATAGGCACCTTGATCTCTCTGCAAAAGATCTGAATTTTAATTTCATAGGTTCGTGAGGTACTCTAAAATGTTCTCTATCTGTGTCTTTGCTTTGGGTTTGTCGAGATGTGTCGATGTGTCGAGTAATGGAAGATGAAGTAATGACCTATAAGAAAGAAAATCCTAGGAAAAATAAAATATGCACAATGAATGGGTCAGAATGAACTCACTTGCCAAAACAACGAGCTTACTAATTTGAGCATGTTCATTGTATTTAAGACCAAAATGTAGTTCGTGTGTGTGTGCATGTCATGCCCTAGATTATCTTGTGCCAATCACACTTTGTGAAGTAGCGATCAATAATAATTATTAAATGTGCTAGCATGTGTGCATGGAATAGAATAAATTCCCTCTCCCTACGGTGTGCGTGTTGATTCAAATCTCCGGCCTTGAGGCATGAAACTATTTAGATGCAATGGATGCAACTCTAGATGGGGTGATAGTAGTAAGTGACACTCGAGACCCTCATTATGGTCTCATAAATTTATATTTATGAGGTTCTCTTGTTCTAATTTCGTAATTAACCCTAACATGGATGAATAGGAAAAAGATAAGGATGAGAAACAACTAGAAAGAGCCGAAAAGAGGTGGGAAATTTAAAAAGGATCGGGGCACCCTAGGTGGGTCTCTGGGGTGGTTGGAGGCACGTTATTACAGGCTTGGGTTCCCTAGTTTATGCTAAAATGACATGATAGTGATGAAATATCACGGGCATGTATGTGGAAATATGCGGGAATGATGAAATAAAAGGTAAAATAAGATGGTAAAAAGGTGGGATTAATTAGTACTTTCTTAACTTGAGAACCTTCTAGATAGTAGTAAGAGAATGGGATAAATAATACCTAACATGCATGATTTTGTGACTACATTTTCCCCCATTTTGTGTTGGTGAGAAGAAAGCTCATTAACATAAACCAGATAAGAAGTGCACATATGATATCCATGAAGAGTGTATTAAAGACATGTTGAAGTACTAGATGAAAGCGTGGAATGACAAAAAACAAGATGGAGGAGCGTGGAATTATAAAGATGAAAAATGTGCATAAAAAAGTGATGAGAGCGAACCTTCAAAGATGAAACATGTGTGTAGTTGTTGTGGTGTGTCATACCGACATGGTTAGTAAAGGCAAGTGTCATCACACTTTGTGTCGTTATTACATTGTCATTGTCTTCATCATCGTCATTGTTGTTTCCCCAAGTTGACTACTTGTTTCTCATATGGATAGAACTGCGAGAAAAAATGATCAAGTAGTCAAATATGTGTGTATGTAGATGTAAAATATGCTATGTAAAATAAGTAAGTGTAAAATACATTAAATGAAAAAGTAAATATAACATGTGCACTGTTCCATGTCGAAAGAAAAGGTGTAGAAGGATATCTTGTAGTACTGCGATTTTTTTAGGTGATCTCATGCCACCCGAATGAAGAAGTGTAGGGAGGAGTTTCTCTATATCCTCCAACTCTAATTGCTTCTACTAAAATGTCATAAGAGATATCTATAGCGTCCTATTTTTTTGGGTGATCCGGTGCCAAATGGTCAAATTAGTGTAGAGAGGCACACCCAATGTAACCCCAAGCTCGTAATCGCTTCCCGAAATGCTAAGGAAACCATGTCTTGTAAAATATGTTGTGTATGGGGTTTTTAGATTGGTCGAACCTAATCACTCTATGTAAATCCACAATTACAAGGAGGAAAGTAAAATGTACTAAATTGGTGTAAATGTATTGTGTTAGTCGTCAGAAACCCTCAATGATTCCCCCCATCTTTGGGCATGCATGTGATGTCATTGATATGAGAATGCGACCCCAAAAGAGGAACCACCACACTCTACACCATGTAACTATGCCTTGCAGGGGTAAAGGGAAAGTGTTTATTAGAAACAAAGGTGTGCACATAAGGGGATAATGTTGGGCCTTGAAATATTGGTTGAGTACCAAAGGGTGTGTGCACACGTAGAACTAGTAATAAGAAGGATGGCGGTGGAAGAATGCGCAGGAAAAGGTTTAAGAAGGGTTTAGGAGAAACCAGGGCACACGCACAAGGAAAGATAAAGGATCTAAGGATGTAGCCATATTTGGCATTCCAAGAGGCACTTGAGGAAAAAATGTGACCTGACTAGGCATGTCGAGTGGATAAGGTGAAAACCTGGAGGCTTGGTGGTCAAGAAAAGGATATTCCATGAAGGAAATATTCCAAGGAGGACATCATTGCCAAAATTGGAGAGTTCAGAAAAGAAGAAGCATGCTCCATCAGAGGACCACATAGACATTTGGCATACGATTTGATCCTAGAGGAAGGCATGGTGGTGGGTTTCAAACCTATATATAGAGATGCTCGGTAGAAGAAGACGCCATGAAAAGAGATACCAATAAACACCAAGAGAGGGGGATCACCGAGACATATAACATGGGAAGAACGAAGCTTTATAGAAATTATTAGGAGGTCCTAGGAACTAGGTTCTCATTAGAGGACTATAGGGATGCTATCATGTCTAAGGGATGGGTTTGCAAAATTTTTGTAGTAAGGGGAACATAGCTAGAACTTTCGATACATGAGTTAAATCTTTGTCTTGATACATTTGGTCTGTTATGAACTTTTTGAATGTAATGTAGTTCTTTGAAACTATGATCAATATGAATATATGGCTCTGTTATGAATATTTGGTTCATGGATGAAAATCTAGTGTATTTTCTTCATGTTATGAATGAGATCTATTTTTTATATGATGGTTCTCTTATTATTTGCATCGGTATATGATGTAATAGCTCATCTTATGCTTTTAGAATGAGTGCATGAACATTTACGTTCGCATCTAATCTCCTAACAATGGAAATATCTTCTCACAATGCTCACATAAAAGAGGGGCTCGGTTCCGCATGTACTGTTAAGCACCTAGCACCCGCTAGGTGATAGGTCGATGCACATGGGGTTAGAAAGCTATATTAAGGGTATACAAAAATGACTAAATCTTGGTTCCATCATTGGGACCTCTTTTTGAAGTTGTTGTGAAAATGATGCATGATGACAGAGTGCTTGGACCTTGGAGAGTTTGGAAGCATGGTTTAAGATAACGAAGGATGACTTTGCTCAAATATTTAGTAATGGACACGAGTTTAATGCACACAAGTGGGTAGAAGAACATTTGTATCATGAGATGTATGAAACTTTATTATACTACTTTCCAGTAGAGTTGTATGAATGGCTTTTAGCATATGCATATATATCAAGATGGTATTATAGATATCACGTGTGGACCCAAGATGAAAATTACAAGGCTACAGGATGTTGATCTTACTTGGACACATGCTATCGATCACTTTGGTAGAGAGGATTATCGACCAATTATACTGGAATACGCTATTTCTATGTATTCTTTCCGAGAGGTCATAGAGTTTGAGTTCTAATGGATCCCGAGAGGATCATTTTTACATGATATCCCTTTGGCTATGAAGATCCTAATTATTACACTAATTTTGGAAGAATTCCCTATGGCTAACTAGGCTTCTCTCGAGCATTGGGTGAGGAAGCTAGGGTGGAGGAAGATGGCAGACCTTACAATTGAAAAGGAGAGGGAAGAGATACGAATCAAGTATAGTGAAGCATGTGAAAGGGCGTTGGCTAGACAACATGAGGTTGCAAAAGTGATGGATCTATAGAGACAGACATTCGGGAAGGAATTGAGGTTCATGCGGAAGACATGGAACATGAGTAGTTTATGCTACCCCATCTTGTCAAGTGTGGAAGAGAGACCCTTCAGCCTTCTAATGAGAGTTCTTCACTTGGAGAAAGGAGAGCTGTCGACGCACATCTAAACCTACCTAGTGACCAACCCCTATCACTTAGTTTTATGAATAAAGAAACAAGTATTTCTAACCCATTGGTATCATTAGAAGTGACCGATTCACACCTAGGAGACATAATTTTTCATTTAGTACATCTATGGCATCACAATCATTCCCTGTGTTTGGAGTAATTTTGTATGGAACAATGTTTGGGAAAAGTACGGGTACACAAAGCTTGGGTATCACATATCAAAGTGGCATGGGATACACATCGGTAGTGGTGAAATATCCCAAACCATTGGTGATATTTTGTCAAACCAAAATATGAGGTTCAACCACAGTACATGGGATTAAATCCCTCCTCAAAGACAGGTGAGGCTGCCTGTTTATTGCTAATCTAAAACACAGTAAATAATATATACAATATTCACACTAATCTAACCATTGGGGGTTGGGATGAAATCCCGAAATCCACATTCACACGATTCAAGAATATTGCTTTCGTAAATGAAATAGGTTAGAAACTGTTACAGTGAAAGAAGCACGGTAGAAAGGAAATGGGAGAAACGTATTTTCTTTCGAGTAAACACAGAGCACGAAATAATCATACGAGTTTTAGATCACAGATGTAATGTCCGAGATAATTAGAAACACTGAGATTCTATGCAAAGAATAGCTTAAGATCATGAACATAAGAACACTGTCTTAAATAAGATATATTTCACAACACAAAGTCTGTAAAACAATATCAACTCCTATTCTTCAAAATGATTGAAAGAAAACACAAAGTTTTTCTCCTTTCCAATAGCCTCTTAATGCTCCAAAAATTCTCGACCCTTTGGAATGCACAGGCATCCCTTATTTATAACAAAAGGAACTAGAGATAAAACAGGACAGATCCTAAAAAATAGCATGTTAACTGGAGTTCAGTTTTGCATGATTCTCACGCAGGAGATCAAGTCAAAGTATGAATCAAAAATATGACAAAACGGAAATAAAAAAGACATGTCAATCTAAAAATAGAAATGACATGTGACGTTGGGACTTAATCCGAATCATCATCTTTTGCTCCTTTCTCTTTTTCTTCCTCCAGCTGAGACTGTTTGTTCTGAAATTCCTGGAACTTCTGAATAATGCCTTGCATTTCATTCTCATCAGGTGCGGTGGAATGATCATTCCACATTTCGCAGGTCTCATGAATATCACTGGCACTGCCGGGAAGCTTTTTCAATCTTTTGCTGAGCTTTCTTAAGGCCTCCAACGTATGTTCAATCCTTACAAACTGACCAATGACTTCAAGGTCAAATCCGGTGTACAGGTTCATGCCGAAATGATTCTTGGACTTGTTTGAAAAGATCATCTGCTGATAGGGTACTTGAGTTCCCAACTGAAACCTTTGGACAAATCTTCAGCAACTCTTCTTCCAAATCACTTTTCCCATCAATCAATTTATCCCTTGATTCTCTCAACTTGCAGCAGCTTCATTGAGAATCCTTACTCTGAACCTGATTGCCTTGGTCAGCTGGAAATGTTTATCTGTATGTGGGAGAATACCTTCTTCCACCAAGAGGTGTGCTGGTAATTGCTTTAGCACTTGGAGAGCTTCACAAGTCAAATCCAACTGTCCAATTTCATCAGTGAATCCCTCATCCATCTTCTCTCCTTCTTTTTGAATCTCCCCAAAGACTCATGAACCTTCACCACGTCTTGAATTACTTCCTTCCCTGTTGGAGCAACTTTTGGATCCATTCATCAACCACCCTTCCTTTTTAGCAATCTTCTCAATCGCAGCACCGATGAGAAATCGAACCCGAAGAAATGAAGAAGGTGGTATGGATTCAAGGGTTTTGAGAGTTTAATCAAAATCTCTGCCAATCGCTCCACTTTTTCCTTAAGCTCATTTCTCTTGTCCTTTGTTTCTTTCAACTTTTGGCACAAGACGTCTATGGAAGCCCGTGCATCTTGTTGCGCTCCTTCTGCTGTCACTTTCCCTAGAGCCACCTTGGTTATCTGATAATCGAAGCGGTTATATCCTCTCTAGTTTTGTCACCGAGGAGTGGAAATCTCTGCGAACTTATCTCTGAAGCATCTACCAAAACCCTCGAAACTGTTTTGGGTTTCTTGGCTGATTTCGCAGTAGAAGCCTTGAGTGAGCTGAAATCAAAGGCTGGCAGGGGTACAATCACTTTCCTCTTCCTCGGAGTTTGCTCGAGTAGCCATTGTGGCGTATCAGAGGAAATTGCCAATGTTGTAGTAACTGGTATTCTACTCTCAAGAGGAGAAGATCCTACTATTGGAGGGGGAACAGTAGCCAACGTGGTAGTAGATGCAACAACGAGAGGTACAGGTTGGGGCGTACTGGTGATCACTTGGGTTCCAGCAGAGAGGGGTGAGAGTCCAGAGAAAATACTGGCCATGGATGCAGAAATGGATGGAGAATGAGGAGGTAGAAGTGGCTGTGAGGGAGAAGGTGCAGATTCAGACTCCAAAGCCTTGAATGCAAGAGATAAGGTCTCTCCAGTTGAGCAATCAGCAAATGGTGAAGACAGAAGCTGGCTTCCTCCTTCTTCCAAATTAATTTCTCCTATTTCTGGTGGTGTTGGTGATTCTGGCACAACCACCGTTTCAGCTGAAGAAATAATTGAAGAGATTTGTCTTTCTTTCCTCTTCTTGGGAATCCTGATTTTTATAGGCCCCTCAGAAGATTCTTTGTCCTTTTTCTTTTTGGAGGGCCCCACCTCCGAAGCAGCCAACTTTGGAAACTTGTCATCTTTAAAATTCATCCCCCAAGAGGAGAGCCATTTTTTGGTGCGAGCAAGAATGAGAGCCGACCTATCTGTAATAGAGGCTTTTTCACTGGCTGACCAATCAATAGGTGGGAAAACATATTGATCCTCCTTTAGTCCATCATAAGAAAGATCCAACACACTTTCATTGTCAGTCGTGCCATCTGGAAAATCAGAAAGCTCTAGCGTCTGAATCTCATTAATAGTCAACCTACTATTATCTTTTCTGCGAACCGCAACTTCGTTACGCAGATCAACCCATATATCCTCAATGTCAGGCCTGTGCAGATGTTGGGCTCCGTAGGCTCTAAGCACTCCTCGGATGTCAAAACCATCCCGAGACTTCATATGCTTTTTCAATTTTTCCTGAAGTTCGCATTCAACATTTTTGGCCTTTGCTACTGTCGAGCAAGTATATCTCCCGATAGAAATTGGGAAGGATACAGCTGCCTTATGCTTGCTTTGTTGGAATTTGTGAAAATCCAACAGCTGTCTGACCAACTCTATCAATATCAATCTATCTCCTGGATAGCGAGGCAGACGGAAAGGCTCTCCCGAGTACATGACTGTTCGAAGATATGTAAACTTCTTGAATTGCAAGAAGATACACCCCCATTTGGATACTTCAGTCCAAGCCTCATCTGAGACTCTTGTCTTTCTTAGCCCTGGGTTCAGCCGACAGATATTCTCGTAGAAGAAGGCATCATTTACCCTTCTAAAATGTTCTTTGGACCCCTTCTTTGTTATTTGAGGGAAATATTTATAAACTGGGTTTGTCGTTCTGCTTCCCTTAGTATCCAGCCCGGGATAGTTCCTCATCCCGGCTGCTGCGTAAGCCACATATGAAAACATATAAAACTTTCCAGTTGATAAAACCGTAGTCATCTGAGAATCAATTTCATTGCTGATAAGGGTCCCCTAGCCAATCCCTTGCTGATTCTTCTTGATGGTGACCATAAACTGATACATCCATCCGTGAAATACATTTGATTCAGGCAAGCCAAAAACCCGGCTCAGCAGGGTGATAATATCATTGATTTCTTGTATGAAATCACATCTAGGGATAGTCCTTGGAAATCTAGATCTTTGCTGGTTTAGCCTTAATCAGAACTTTTGTTGACATCCTTAATGCAGCCTTCCGATTACTATCCTGTGCCTTTCGAGCCGACTTGATGTTCGAGTCCCCATACTCTTCGAAATTAGGTAGTTTTAGAAGATCATCAAAATACGCTCCATCTAGCTCGATCACTACCTCACCACTGGCTCTTCACTAACGAGAAGCCGAGTCATAACTAGACGCACAAGCCAAAACAAATTCTGGACATTGGGCGGACATGGGAAAACCTGCTGCAAGGGGCAAGCCACTTTTAGCTAAAGTTGTCATCCATGGGGTTTGAGAGGAACTCTTCACCCTATTCCAGAAGTCATCCATATCTATATTGCCAAGTTCAGTGTCCCTGATATCATGATTGCAATCAATATATGATGGAGATTCTGGCTTCTTGAATTTGTACTTCATCCTGCTAGACTTCTCGGCCTTCTCCTGAGATGGACCAGGGTCCGACATGTAGAATGTTGGAGGGAGAAAGGCTTGAAACTCAGGAGATGTTATCCACACTGAAAATCCCGATCGACCGAAAATGCCGGAAGAATAGAAGAATCCGACACGCCGAGGAGGATGTCGGAAAACCCTGAGAACCCGACAAGTTTGATATGTCGGAACTTTGGCAATACCCGACACTTGCGTTTGATGACGGGAACTCGGAGATACCCGGCACTTGCTTTTGACGTCGGAACTTTGAGAAACCCCGACGCTCACTGTGGAGATCGGAACTTTGAGAAACCCCGACGCGCCAATCTGTAGAGATCGGAACTTTGAAAAACCCCGACGCGCACTGTGGAGATCGGAACTTTGGCAAAACCCCGACGCGCCAATCCGTCAATACACTTCGGGTTTCTGGCTCTGCAAAACAATCTTCAAAACCCAAGAAGCAAAAACAGGGTTTTTCTTTGAATTCCAAATACACAATCTCCTTTTGTTATTCATGCATCATGCATATAATTAGAATTTCAAGAGAACAGAACCAAGTGATAGTTCAGAAGAGATAAACCCAAAAAACCTAAAACCCTTTCCAAAGTAACACAGAAAGAAGAAGGAAAGAAAACCTTCAACACCCGGCAAGAAATTGGGAATAAAATACGCTCAATCGATCCATAAAAACCAAGAATAAAGAAGGGAAAGAAAAATACCTCCAATTCGAGAAATGTAAGATCGAAAACAGACGATCCAATCGAGCAAGGTGAGTTTTCGGGTTTTGAAAACGAAAGAGCACGCACAAAAATTCCACGAATTAAAAATACGAATGGTAAGAATGACGTGGAAATCCGCGTATTTATAAGAAAATTGGTAATTAATACACTTCAGCACGGCACGTGCCAACTCACCGACCACTCGGCATGAATGCCATGTCAGCATGTTTAGGAGGTCCGAAAACCCGACACGAGGGGACTTAGTGCAATTCGGGTTTCGGGTTTCGGAAAACATGATGCATAAAACATGAGGTGCTTAGATGCAATATAGCCCCGAAAACCCGATACAAAGGATTAAGCGGACTTCGGGAATCGGAAAACATGATGAATAAAACATGTTTTGGATTATGGATGTTCCGATGCGCCGGGGGTCCGAAAACCCGATTTACACAATACAAGGCGGGTTTCGGGTTTCGGAAGACAGTCGACATAAAGCATGTTAAAACTCATGTCGAGCTGTTGGTAAAACCCGAAAACCCGATTTTCTTAAAAAGAGGCCACAAAACAAAATCAACTTCGAAAATTTCGTAGGGGTTATCCGATCGTTTTGTCGTGAACTCAAAACGGGGATAACAGCTGGCTCCAGTTGGGGACTTTCTTTGTAATACCAAAGGAAGAGAATTCAGAATCTCTGGTCTTATTCATTGGGCTACGGAGAAAAGAAGAAAACCAAAACAAAACAAAACGAAGAAAGAAAGAAAGAAAACCAAAAGCAAACACACCACAAAAAGCAAAATATGTACAATGCAAGAGAGCATCTTGCATTAATGGTGGAATAGCTTTAGATGTTGTCCACTGAAAGGCAAAGGGAGTAACCCTCCATCCAGATATGATAGAAGGAAACTATTTTCACCATTCAACTCGTGGATCTTGAAAGGTCCTTTCCATAAAGAATCAAACTTTCCATGCATTCCTTTCTGTTCTCTCCTTTTATCCCAAAGCAACACCAGGTCTCCAATCTGGAAGTTGCGCTGCTTTGATTTTTTATCGAAAATCTTCTTCACCCTGCTCTGATGATCTGATATACGATCAACCACCTTGATTCGCTCTTCTTCTAGCCTGGTTAGGTACATAACCCTCTTCTCGATAGAATTCTGAAAAGCTACATCTTCAACCGCTTTTGCCAACTGCAAGGCCGGCAATTCTACTGAGATAGGAATTTCAGCATCAATCCCGTATAGCAATTGGAAAGGAGACATCCCTATGGCTCGCTTTGGAGTGATCCGATCAGCCCACAACGCATCATACAATGCTTTGTGCCATGTCCTCTGATTCTCTTCTACTAGTTTCCTGATTATAGTAACCAGATTCTTATTGCTGGACTCAGCTTGCCCATTGCCCTGGGGATAATAGTCAGATGAGTGAGCCAGAGTAATGCCGAATCCATAGCAAAATTCTGTCAACTCATGTGACGAGAAGTTAGAAGCATTATCAGCTACAATCTTATGAGGTACGCCGAATCTGACGATTATATTTTCTTTCAGGAACTTGCAAACGGCTTCAGAAGTTGCTTGCTTGATTGGTACAGCTTCTACCCACTTGGTAAAATAGTCTGTAGCAGTCAGCACATAGTTATGTCCAGCACTGGAAGTAGGATTCAATGTTCCGATGAAATCAATCCCCCATTGGCGAAAAGGTTCTTCAATCACTACAGGTTTCAGAGGAAGAGCTGCTAGCTTGGGACGACCAACGAAATGTTGACAAGCTTCACATTTAGACACCCATTCTGCTGAATCCCGGAAAAGAGTAGGCCAATAATACCTAGCCCGTAGGATCTTATATGCTGTTACAGAGGATGAAAAATGTCCTCCGCATGCTAGGCTATGAAAGGATTCTAATAACTTTTCCTGTTGTGATTTATCAACACAACGCAAGAAGACACCATCAATACCTTTCTTGTATATTGCATTATTCCACAAAAGGTATTTCGCAGATCTCAGCTTGACGGTCCTCTTCTCTTTTTGATTTAAATGCGGAGGGCATTCACCATAAGTTAGGAAGAAAGCAATGTCCGTGTACCATTCATCGGTCGTACTCACAAGAAGCACCATAGGCAGCTCTGAAGAAGTATCTTGAGTCTTTTCACACTCTGTTTCAGCATGATTTTCTGCAATCAATTGACACAGGCCCCTTCCTCGTACCAACTTGGTAGGTTTGATGTCCAAGTCATACTCCTGAACCTTAGCTATCCAAGTACCTCGTTGGCTTCCCAGCTCTTGTTGAGTCAGAATGGATTTAACAGCAGTATCAGGAACGAGAACGAGAGTATGGGAATTCAGCACATAGTACCTGAAATGCTTTACTGCTCGTACCACTGCGTAAGCATGTTTTTCAATCTGTGACATCTTCAACTCGTGTTCCTTCAACGGGAAACTCATGAACGCGATAGGAGCTTCGATGCCTTCTTCATTTTCTTGCATCAGGATGGCCGACACTGTGTGGGCAGAGGCATAGCTGTACATGATGAAATCTTTCTTGAAGTCTGGACATACTAAGACAGGAGCGCAAGCAACTGCCTTTTTGATTTCTTCGAATGCCAGCTTCCCTTCTGTATTCCATCGAAATGGAACTTTGCCTTTCATCATTCCAAGGATATCCTTGGTCTTGTCAGCAAAATCAGGTACAAATCTTCTCAAGAAATTAACCTTTCCGAAGAAAGAATGAACTCCTGTTTTACTTGTGGGCAAGGTAAGGCTCTGAATAGCCTTTACCCTCTCTGGGTCAATTTTAGTTCCTTCTTTAGTCACAATATGACCCAGCAGCTTTCCTTCTGTCACCCCGAACATGGACTTCTTAGGATTCAACGAAATCCCGTGACGTCTGCATCTTAGAAGTACTTGTTCTAAATGATCATAATGATCACTCCATTTTTTAGAAAAGACGGTCAAGTCATCCAAATACATGACTATGACCTTGCCCATCAGATCTCTGAATGCCAGGTCCATAGCTCTCTGAAAAGTAGCTCCGGCGTTGATCAAGCCGAATGGCATCCTCCTGTAAGCAAAGGTACCCCATGGGGTCGTGAAAGCTGTCTTGTGTTGATCTTCTGTGGTTACCTCGACTTGATTATATCCTGAAAATCCGTCGAGCATGGATAACATTTCCGATCCAGTAACAGTTTGTAATACCTGGTCCATGATAGGCAAGGGATAGTTATCCTTCAGCGAGGACTGATTTAAGTTCCGGAAGTCAACACAAATCCGGATCTCGCCATTCTTCTTCCTGACAGGAACAATGTTAGCAATCCAGGTGGAGTGATGGATTGGGAAAATAATTCTAGCATCTAACATCTTCTGAATTTCTGCCAGGATAGTCCCTGAAATCTTCGGATTGTAATGTCTTTGCTTCTGTCTATACGGCTTCACATCAGGTTTCAAAGGGATACTGTGCTGTACGTCTTTGGGCTTGAAAGATTTCAAATCCGCATAAGACCAGGCCATCACATCGATGTATTTCTTCAAAAGCGAAGTGAATTTTACCTTCTCTTCAGGAGAACAACATTTACCGATATTCACCATCCGAGGTTGATCAGATGAACCTAGATTGATTTGATCTACTTCAGAGGAAGAAACTCCTTCAACTTGCCTTTTGTTTTGGATAAAGCGATCATGCTTGTCAAACAAGCCCTCCAAAGAAACCAAACCTTTGGGTATCTTATTGCCTTTCAGCTGGATATATTCTCCATCAACCTCCTGATATGGATCTGAAATAGTTTCACGGAAGGCTGATTCTGAACCTTCAAAATATAACTCACTGAAATTGTCAGCCTTTTCTAGGAAAGCCAACACCTGTTGATCATCATTGAACACTTGCCAATGAGTTGCATTATCTGGGATACTGGGACGATATACAATCTCAATAGAGTATGTATCTTGCTTGAACTGAGGATGAGGAAGAAGAAGAGATGCAGACACGGCCAAAGAATCAGCCTTGTCATTATAATCTCTCAAAACTGCCTTAATAGAAAATGCATCAAAGCATTCTATACTATCCCAAACTTTGTTCCTGTAATGTCTCAACCGATCATTTTTTACCTGATATATACCCCTGACCTGATTAACAATCAGCTCCGCATCCCCCTGAACCTTGAGATTCCTGATTCCCTTCTATCTGGCCAATTCTAATCCTAATAACAGGGCTTCATATTCAGCCGTGTTGTTAGTATTATCAAATTGCAACTTATAAGCTGATGGGAAAATCTCGGAGCTAGGAGATATGAGAACAACACCAGCACCTGATCCAGAGGTTGAGCAGCTACCATCAAATTCGAGCGTCCAAATAGCATTGGGATCTTCCTCTTCAACATCTACAATGGGTATCTCTGAAGCCATGAAATAATTCCCAAAGCTAGCATCTTCGAAAAGGATCTGAGCTTTCGGATCATCTGATTTGGTCACCAAATACTTCGCCTGTGGCTCAGGATGAAGAACCCGATGAACCCCATTGACTGGGATCTTGGCTTTGGTCCAATCCATATTAATTTCTCCTCCGACGTCTTTACAAAATCCTCTACCCAAGAGGATACCGTAAGCTGCAGGAATGTCGGCAACCAGAATAGTCATTTTCACTCTCTTCTCAGGAAAAGCAACAAATGCAAACTGTGCATCCTTGATTTGACCAATCAGAGGGACTTGTTTAGTTTCCATGGAATAGCACCGTCCATATGACTTAGTCAAAGTAAGCCCAAGGGCATGGGCCACTTTTGCGGGCATAACATTATCAGAGGCTCCTGAGTCAATGATGCAATTGCTGAGTTTAAACCCATTTATAAGTAGAGACAAATAAAATGGTTCAATCTTTCCTGAGGAAGAAGCAGAGGTCAGATTATTCTGAGGTGTGGGTTGAGTAGGATTTGGAAGGAGACCTTTTGAAGGTGATGGAATAGCCGCTTTACTTCTGATAAACTTGGCCAGCTTTTCAAACTGTTCAGGATTTGACTGAAGGTATTCTGCTTCTGACATTTGAATTTTGGTTCTCTTTGCATGATCAACAATATCAAAAGCAGTATAAGAAGGAATGATGGTAGGTTCAGTTCTATTTACATGAGCTTGTGCCGGGGCACTGATCTTAGGAGAAGGAGAATAAGGAGCAGCTGCCTTTCTGGTAACCTCTCTTTCAGTTTGTGCCGAAATAGGGGTACCCCTCTTAACTATGGATATGGGAGGATCCTTATTCTTCTCCTTTGTGCTTTCAAGAGGTTTTCTGGGGTTCTGAGATTGGGACCGAGTGAAGACAGCAAATGACTGACCATCTGGCGCACATTCATCTTCATCATATTCCAAATACCCAATGCTGGAGTCGCCAGCTGACTCATCATAAGACTCATCAGCATATCCTGAAGCTTCGAAAGCCTCATGGGATTCTTCTTCTTCTGGTTCATCTTCTTCATCAAGTATTTCCACTGCTGCATTGACGGGAGGAGCTTCAATTGCTAGTCTCGGTTGAGCAGGAGTTAACCGTGGCCTATCTCTGGCAGGTGCACCATTGTTGTTATTGAAATTCCACCTAGGTATATCCCGATACGGAACATTGTTCACCTGCTGAGACATTTTCTTCTTTAAAGCAATCAAATCATTAGCCATTTTTTGAAACATAGGATCTGTGTTACCTTGGGAAGAACCTTGATTTTTGAGTTTGGGTATGTCTTTCTTGATCCTTCCGGCCAAGATGAGATCATCCTCTATTTCAGTAGCTGTTGACTGAGCAGTAGCCAAATCTGGGATAACCGACCTTCTCAACAAAAAGCTTATATCAGGAGGTTGAGCATTGATGAAGAAGCATTTTTGGTTTTCCGGAGTAGGTACAGCTATTTCTGGAATCTTCCGGATCAGCTTGTTGAACTTAGCCACGAATTCCCGCATAGGTTCATGCGATTCTTTCTTCATGTGCGTGAGCTGAGCTAATAAAGCATGAGAATCTTCAGCTGGTTTGAAACGTGCTTCGAACTTAGTCCGCATGGTAGCCCAGTTTGGGATGCATGCATTTGGAAGGTGATAGAACCATTCAGCTGCTGCTCCCTGCAACGTTTCAACGAAGAGTCGGACGGAGACATCTTCATGGGCCACTCCGAGGACACCGCATGCAACAAAGAAAGATGCAATGTGCTCATCAGGATGCTGCTTCCCATCTCCATTGAACTTGGGAATATTTTTACGAGATCCACGTGGTAACTCATTCAATGGAGGGGTCAAGGAAAGAGGACCAATAACTGCACCCCAAGGCACAGGTTGAACCGCCATCCTTCTGAAAAGAGTGCGTACAGGGATCCGAGTATCAGACAAGAGTAGTGCACGACAAGTTGCAGATGCTTCCCCTTCCACAGGGATCCGGTTTCTCCGAACAGGTGAAGAACTTCTGGCTCGATTAGAGACAATGCTGTTGGGAGAAAGACTGAAATTGTGCTGTTGCAGTAACTCAAAGAGTGGATCAATTTCACCTTGAGCTCGGCGAGACCGAGTGAAGATCTTCCTGGCCAGCTTGAACTGAAAGGAGATCTTGTTGAAAAATAAGGCAAATACGGAGTCACAGACACCGAGAGGATAAGCTTTATACTATAGATCCGTATTCCCCAGCGGAGTCGCCAAAAACTGTTGGTTGGATATTTTGTCAAACCAAAATATGAGGTTCAACCACAGTACATGGGATTAAATCCCTCCTCAAAGACAGGTGAGGCTGCCTGTTTATTGCTAATCTAAAACACAGTAAATAATATATACAATATTCACACTAATCTAACCATTGGGGGTTGGGATGAAATCCCGAAATCCACATTCACACGATTCAAGAATATTGCTTTCGTAAATGAAATAGGTTAGAAACTGTTACAGTGAAAGAAGCACGGTAGAAAGGAAATGGGAGAAACGTATTTTCTTTCGAGTAAACACAGAGCACGAAATAATCATACGAGTTTTAGATCACAGATGTAATGTCCGAGATAATTAGAAACACTGAGATTCTATGCAAAGAATAGCTTAAGATCATGAACATAAGAACACTGTCTTAAATAAGATATATTTCACAACACAAAGTCTGTAAAACAATATCAACTCCTATTCTTCAAAATGATTGAAAGAAAACACAAAGTTTTTCTCCTTTCCAATAGCCTCTTAATGCTCCAAAAATTCTCGACCCTTTGGAATGCACAGGCATCCCTTATTTATAACAAAAGGAACTAGAGATAAAACAGGACAGATCCTAAAAAATAGCATGTTAACTGGAGTTCAGTTTTGCATGATTCTCACGCAGGAGATCAAGTCAAAGTATGAATCAAAAATATGACAAAACGGAAATAAAAAGACATGTCAATCTAAAAATAGAAATGACATGTGACGTTGGGACTTAATCCGAATCATCATCTTTTGCTCCTTTCTCTTTTTCTTCCTCCAGCTGAGACTGTTTGTTCTGAAATTCCTGGAACTTCTGAATAATGCCTTGCATTTCATTCTCATCAGGTGCGGTGGAATGATCATTCCACATTTCGCAGGTCTCATGAATATCACTGGCACTGCCGGGAAGCTTTTTCAATCTTTTGCTGAGCTTTCTTAAGGCCTCCAACGTATGTTCAATCCTTACAAACTGACCAATGACTTCAAGGTCAAATCCGTGTACAGGTTCATGCTGAACAGATTCTTGGACTTGTTTGAAAAGATCATCTGCTGATAGGGTACTTGAGTTCCCAACTGAAACCTTTGGACAAATCTTCAGCAACTCTTCTTCCAAATCACTTTTCCCATCAATCAATTTATCCCTTGATTCTCTCAACTTGCTGCAGGCTTCATTGAGAATCCTTACTCTGAACCTGATTGCCTTGGTCAGCTGGAAATGTTTATCTGTATGTGGGAGAATACCTTCTTCCACCAAGAGGTGTGCTGGTAATTGCTTTAGCACTTGGAGAGCTTCACAAGTCAAATCAAGCTGTCCAATTTCTTCAGTGAATTCCTCATCCATCTTCTCTCCTTCTTTCTGAATCTCCCCCAAAGACTCATGAACCTTCACCACGTCTTGAATTACTTCCTTCCCCTGTTGGAGCAACTTTTGGATCCATTCATCAACCACCCTTCCTTTTTTAGCAATCTTCTCAATCGCAGGCACCGATGAGAAATCGAACCCGGCAGAAACAGAAGAAGGTGGTATGGATTCAAGGGGTTTTGAGAGTTTAATCAAAATCTCTGTCAACTGCTCCACTTTTTCCTTAAGCTCATTTCTGCTGTCCTTTGTTTCTTTCAACTTTTGGCACAGCACGTCTATGGAAGCCCGTGCATCTTGTTGCGCTCCTTCTGCTGTCACTTTCCCTAGAGCCACCTTGGTTATCTGATAATCAGAAGCGGTTATATCCTCTCTAGTTTTGTCAGCCGAGGGAGTGGCAATCTCTGCGAACTTATCTCCTGAAGCATCTACCAAAACCCTCGAAACTGTTTTGGGTTTCTTGGCTGATTTCGCAGTAGAAGCCTTGAGTGAGCTGAAATCAAAGGCTGGCAGGGGTACAATCACTTTCCTCTTCCTCGGAGTTTGCTCGAGTAGCCATTGTGGCGTATCAGAGGAAATTGCCAATGTTGTAGTAACTGGTATT
Source organism: Taxus wallichiana var. yunnanensis (assembly GCA_018340775.1). Lineage (NCBI taxonomy): Eukaryota > Viridiplantae > Streptophyta > Pinopsida > Cupressales > Taxaceae > Taxus > Taxus wallichiana. The sequence continues at coordinate 153,059,771 of CM031237.1, forward strand.
CTACTCTCAAGAGGAGAAGATCCTACTATTGGAGGGGGAACAGTAGCCAACGTGGTAGTAGATGCAACAACGAGAGGTACAGTTGGGGCGTATCGGGTGATCACTTGGGTTCCAAAGCAGAGAGGGTGAGAGTCCGAGAGAAAATACTCGCCATGGATGCAGAAATGGATGGAGAATGAGGAGGTAGAAGTGGCTGTGAGGGAGAAGGTGCAGATTCAGACTCCAAAGCCTTGAATGCAAGAGATAAGGTCTCTCCAGTTGAGCAATCAGCAAATGGTGAAGACAAGTCGGCTTCCTCCTTCTTCCAAATTAATTTCTCCTATTTCGGTGGTGTTGGTGATTCTGGCACAACCACCGTTTCAGCTGAAGAAATAATTGAAGAGATTTGTCTTTCTTTCCTCTTCTTGGGAATCCTGATTTTTATAGGCCCCTCAGAAGATTCTTTGTCCTTTTTCTTTTTGGAGGGCCCCACCTCCGAAGCAGCCAACTTTGGAAACTTGTCATCTTTAAAATTCATCCCCCAAGAGGAGAGCCATTTTTTGGTGCGAGCAAGAATGAGAGCCGACCTATCTGTAATAGAGGCTTTTTCGCTGGCTGACCAATCAATAGGTGGGAAAACATATTGATCCTCCTTTAGTCCATCATAAGAAAGATCCAACACACTTTCATTGTCAGTCGTGCCATCTGGCAAATCAGAAAGCTCCAGCGTCTGAATCTCATTAATAGTCAACCTACTATTATCTTTTCTGCGAACCGCAACTTCGTTACGCAGATCAACCCATATATCCTCAATGTCAGGCCTGTGCAGATGTTGGGCTCCGTAGGCTCTAAGCACTCCTCGGATGTCAAAACCATCCCGAGACTTCATATGCTTTTTCAATTTTTCCTGAAGTTCGCATTCAACATTTTTGGCCTTTGCTACTGTCGAGCAAGTATATCTCCCGATAGAAATTGGGAAGGATACAGCTGCCTTATGCTTGCTTTGTTGGAATTTGTGAAAATCCAACAGCTGTCTGACCAACTCTATCAATATCAATCTATCTCCGGATAGCGAGGGCAGACGGAAAGGCTCTCCCGAGTACATGACTGTTCGAAGATATGTAAACTTCTTGAATTGCAAGAAGATACACCCCCATTTGGATACTTCAGTCCAAGCCTCGTCTGAGACTCTTGTCTTTCTTAGCCCTGGGTTCAGCCGGCAGATATTCTCGTAGAAGAAGGCATCATTTACCCTTCTAAAATGTTCTTTGGACCCCTTCTTTGTTATTTGAGGGAAATATTTATAAACTGGGTTTGTCGTTCTGCTTCCCTTAGTATCCAGCCCGGGATAGTTCCTCATCCCGGCTGCTGCGTAAGCCACATATGAAAACATATAAAACTTTCCAGTTGATAAAACCGTAGTCATCTGAGAATCAATTTCATTGCTGATAAGGGTCCCCCAGTCAATCCCTTGCTGATTCTTCTTGATGGTGACCATAAACTGATACATCCATCCGTGAAATACATTTGATTCAGGCAAGCCAAAAACCCGGCTCAGCAGGGTGATAATATCATTGATTTCTTGTATGAAATCACATCTGGGGATAGTCCTTGGAAATCTAGATACTGCTGGTTTAGCCTTAATCAGGAACTTTTTGTTGACATCCTTAATGCAGCCTTCCTGATTACTATCCCAGGCCTTCTGAGCCGACTTGATGTTCAGGTCCCCATACTCTTCGAAATTAGGTAGTTTTAGAAGATCATCAAAATACGCTCCATCTAGCCTGATCACTACCTCACCAGCCTGGCTCTTCACGGAACGAGAAGCCGAGTCATAACTAGACGCACAAGCCAAAACAAATTCTGGACATTGGGCGGACATGGGAAAACCTGCTGCAAGGGGCAAGCCACTTTTAGCTAAAGCTGTCATCCATGGGGTTTGAGAGGAACTCTTCACCCTATTCCAGAAGTCATCCATATCTATATTGCCAAGTTCAGTGTCCCTGATATCATGATTGCAATCAATATATGATGGAGATTCTGGCTTCTTGAATTTGTACTTCATCCTGCTAGACTTCTCGGCCTTCTCCTGAGATGGACCAGGGTCCGACATGTAGAATGTTGGAGGGAGAAAGGCTTGAAACTCAGGAGATGTTATCCACACTGAAAATCCCGATCGACCGAAAATGCCGGAAGAATAGAAGAATCCGACACGCCGAGGAGGATGTCGGAAAACCCTGAGAACCCGACAAGTTTGATATGTCGGAACTTTGGCAATACCCGACACTTGCGTTTGATGACGGGAACTCGGAGATACCCGGCACTTGCTTTTGACGTCGGAACTTTGAGAAACCCCGACGCTCACTGTGGAGATCGGAACTTTGAGAAACCCCGACGCGCCAATCTGCAGAGATCGGAACTTTGAAAAACCCCGACGCGCACTGTGGAGATCGGAACTTTGGCAAAACCCCGACGCGCCAATCCATCAATACACTTCGGGTTTCTGGCTCGCAAAACAATCTTCAAAACCCAAGAAGCAAAAACAGGGTTTTTCTTTGAATTCCAAATACACAATCTCCTTTTGTTATTCATGCATCATGCATATAATTAGAATTTCAAGAGAACAGAACCAAGTGATAGTTCAGAAGAGATAAACCCAAAAAACCTAAAACCCTTTCCAAAGTAACACAGAAAGAAGAAGGAAAGAAAACCTTCAACACCCGGCAAGAAATTGGGAATAAAATACGCTCAATCGATCCATAAAAACCAAGAATAAAGAAGGGAAAGAAAAATACCTCCAATTCGAGAAATGTAAGATCGAAAACAGACGATCCAATCGAGCAAGGTGAGTTTTCGGGTTTTGAAAATGAAAGAGCACGCACAAAAATTCCACGAATTAAAAATACGAATGGTAAGAATGACGTGGAAATCCGCGTATTTATAAGAAAATTGGTAATTAATACACTTCAGCACGGCACGTGCCAACTCACCGACCACTCGGCATGAATGCCATGTCAGCATGTTTAGGAGGTCCGAAAACCCGACACGAGGGGACTTAGTGCAATTCGGGTTTTGGGTTTCGGAAAACATGATGCATAAAACATGAGGTGCTTAGATGCAATATAGCCCCGAAAACCCGATACAAAGGATTAAGCGGACTTCGGGAATCGGAAAACATGATGAATAAAACATGTTTTGGATTATGGATGTTCCGATGCGCCGGGGGTTCGAAAACCCGATTTACACAATACAAGGCGGGTTTTGGGTTTCGGAAGACAGTCGACATAAAGCATGTTAAAACTCATGTCGAGCTGTTGGTAAAACCCAAAACCCGATTTTCTTAAAAAGAGGCCACAAAACAAAATCAACTTCAAAAATTTCGTAGGGGTTATCCGATCGCTTTTGTCGTGAACTCATAGCTAGAAAAACTATCTACGAACTTAGTGCATGAGACTCGCAGTGGTCTATGGTGCACAAATTGTGAGGTAGAGGGGCATACAAAGGATAATTTTCCTTAAATGTCAAAGATACACCATGATAGTAGATTGTGATATTTTCTATGAAGATCTTGATTCAAGTAGGTGTCCACTCCGCAAAGGCATGATCCATAAAAGTGTGTCTTTGTATTGCAAGATCTATACCTATACCACTCTACGACACCAAGGATTATAGATTGATTGACCAAATACATGATGTCATTGATATTGGTGTTCACTGCACCAGCCTTGCAATCGTTTCAAGGATAATGGTCACCACTATGAAGGGAATGCAGATTGAGGGGCGCGTGGAAGAGGCTTTTAAGGAGGATTCCATGGTCACGGTAATCACAGAGGAAGAAGTGAGTTCCTAAGTGGAACCTATTACAACCGGTGGATTTACTGAGCACTATAAGCATGAATGTCCCGATCTATTGTAGTTATCATGGTTTAGAAAGAAACATATGTATGAGGAGTTCCCTAAGATATTTGAACATATGATCCAACAACACTGAAGGAAAAAGGTTGATGTAGCCTATAATTCATAGATACACCCTAGATGCGTTGACACATCACTCAAAGATAGGTGAGCGCTCACCCGAAGCATGTAAAGGTACCTGTGTCCTCTTTAGGGTTGTTGTAGTAGGATGTTAGCATGATGAAGTAACAAAGATATATACCTATAACTAATCCATCATCACATGGTGTATAACAGAACCAAATCTATGAATGAATATACTTAAGTGTTAATCATGACTGAATCAATAACATGTAATGATCAAAACATATAGAATAATACTCTGGTTCAGCCAATATCCTTCATATATTAATCATAATAGTAACACAGAAGCTTCATACAATAACAGTAATCTAATAATCATGCGCGCATGGATCTGATACAATTATCTAGTTACATACATCTATATCTATCTCATGTCTACATCCCACGTCTACATCTCTTAACTAAGTAATTCGACTCATATATATAGGGTGGGGACTTTCCCTTGCTCACCACTTAACTACTCTAGAAAAAGGTCACACGCTAATAATAGCCACACACTATTTATAGCATAGCCACACATGCAAGTGTGTTATTTATAGACCTATTACATTTAATTAAATTGATGAATTTGTTCTTAGCTTATCTCCATGCAAAATTGCTTCGATTCAATCCTCTAAAGAAAGAAAATGTGTGGCGCACAAGCCTCAAAGATCATTTGTGTGTTCCGCATGCCAGCCTCTCAAAATAGACTTTATCCAAAAATTGGATAAGTCCCAAATGCTTGAATTTGTACCTCCACACGTGAATCCTTCCTATTCCTTCACACTCTTGATCCTGGCCTACTTTCCTGTGCGGACTTTGTGTGTGAGTTCTGCTAAGTGTTTTCTCTGATCAACATTACCCCACACTAATCTCATTGTCACCCGACAATGGTCATGTCAAAAACTGAATGGAAGCATGTGAATAATGAATACTTAGAAAGAATATGAATGAATAAAAGAATGTCTCATGCTTCAGGATCTTCTGCTCCATCCTAAAGTATTAACTCTAGATACTCCTCTTTTATTTCAGCCTGTAAGGCCTGCCAATCAGTCAGTGCCTTTTCTACTTGCTCTGGTATGTCCACAACGATGGACTCTAGCTCATCTTGTGTTACCTCTCCTTTTTCATTCTGTAGTACCAGCATAATGCTGGACATTGAAGTATGATTTCCCTCCAACACATTCATTCTCTGGGCAATGAGTTTTCCAAGCTCATCTAACCTCTCCTTATGTGGCGCTTGTGTTGTGGCCAGTTCCTCATGCTTTTTCTTTACCAAGGTCAACCTCTCAGCCGTGTCCTAAGGTTTCATCTTTCATGGCCTTTTGTACTTCATTGTCTTCTGCCAGGGTCTTCACTTTTATCAGCACTTCAGGAGTCGTGCATATGTTCAAGGCATAATCTACCTTCTTCAATTCTTCTTGAAGAGCCTGCAGTAGTCCATTGTATGATGTAATCTTCCTCGCTACTGCAGATTTAGCCCTTTCAGCCTCCTGTTTAGGATCCTTTGGCTTTGGCATCTAGATGGTGTCATCTTCCATCATCAAATCTACCAAAGTCCTCACATAGTGCATAACTGAGGGAAACTCTGTTGGTACCTTGGACTCTAGATGCAGGTGCTCCTTAATCACATGATCTCTGATTTCCTCCACCATACTTAGTAAAGTATTGTACTTTCTTTGCTCTAGGTCCTTCTCCTGATTTAAGCATGATATTTCTGCATCCTTCATCTTTATTTCCTCACGCAATGCCCTTATCATGGCAGCCTTATCCATGATTCTCATGGCCACTTCAACTGATACTTTCACCAGTGCATTACTCACTTGTTCATCTGACATAACAGTGGGTTTCACTATTATGTGCCTTGCCTGTGGTGTCTTCTTCAATCTCCTAGACACACATGACTCCTCACATACATCGAAGTCTGGATCATCCATGTGGGTATGCATTAACCATGACAGTTGCTTCCTGGTGCACTATCGCCATGTCTTCATCCATAAGCTCCCAGCCAAATAATTCTTTCTACTCAATGGTGCTCTAGAACCTGATACGAACAATCTTCTCTGTGTCCTCCACATACCCCATGATAGGTGCACTATGCTCTCCACTCATCCTTCTTGTCCTTGGCCCTCTTGGAATGTGAGCCTCAAGGTTTAGAACCATGTGTCTTTTTTGACTTCTTTTCCTCCCCTTCTTCTTCATTCTTCACCTCCTCATCTTTGATATCTTGTTTTTCTTCTTCCATGTTCTAGGGATCCTATTATGTACCATGCGGTGTTGGAGATTCATGCGCACTCTCCCCTGATTCCTCTGCCTCCTCAACTAGCCTCATCTTTCTTTGTATCTTCTTCTTGGTAGGTTCCTATGTTTTTTAGAGGTGTAGTGACTTTCTCATAGTCTAAGGGGTTTGTGTCCTTGTGTGCTTGAACACTTTCTTAAATCTTTTTTCTCCCTGCACAACTTCTGTATCTTATTCTTCATCCTACCCCTGAGGTAGAGTCATCTCATGCCCTGATCCTTTCCAATCAGATGGTTGATTTCTTCTATGCTCTAAAGCACCACTATCATCATGCTCTCCTTCTTCATCTCCAACCTCAATGGTTCCTAAGGGATTCACCATTGGAATGTTCTCCAATGTATGTTTTCCCTTTGGTGGCCCTGGGAGCGCGAACTCACTCTCCACATATTTATTATTTTCTATCTTGGGCTTCAAAGCTAGATATACACCAATGTTGCTCCAGATCACCAACAATGAGGCTCATTGGCTTGATACTCAATACTTCTAAAATAAGGCCTTCATTGTAAGTGCTCGCCATGGATACACATACTTTTTCCGTAAGGTGTGGTAGTCATAATCTACCTTATCTGCATTAAAAATCAATCTTTTTGTGTCTGTGAACTGTGGACAGATTCTGAAAATACCTTGATGTGAAGGCATAGGGGAGTTTGCACCATGGGCTCCATGCTCCATCCTTCATCGTAAAGCGTGTGATACAGAAATGTTGATAGAAAGAAAATTGAACTTGCTTTCCTATTACCGAAGGTAATTCCTTTGGTATGTGCCACTCTTCCTCAAAGGCCAAGCAGAGCCTATTGTACCACATCTCCGCCCTTTGTTTTACTTCATCCGTCATGGACCCTCTACATAAATATTTGTCAAACCTTTCAGCTGGAGATTTTTTCTCCATGGGGTATTCCCATATTTTCTCCTTGGGTCCATCTGGTACCCCAATCTCCATAAATACCAATGATAGCAGGACAACACCAAAGCTTATCTTTTTCCCGTGCGTGCTTCCTCTACAATATCTTCTACAATATAGCCTGCAATATTGTATATTACGCCCTCCGACATGTGCTTTGCTATATGTAACCACATAGTGTTTACCTGTGACCATCGATCTTGGTCATTCAACTTTGTGACGAGGTGTGTGCTACTGATTTCACCACCAGATAGTTTTTCAATTTCTCAATATCTATTCTACAGTGGACCCTTCATGTACCCCAACTCCTTATGGGTCTCCAAGATAGCAGCTTTATCTGCTAAGTCATTCTTGATATCTTCTCCGGAGGCCTTCAGTCCTGTAACTGATGAGATCAGCGTGGATGAAATTCTTACCCTTCTTCCCGTAAAGTAAAATAAATCCTCATGGATTCTTCTCATTAACCATCTTGTACAAAGGCTCATACTTCCCGAAATATGGAAGCTCGTAAAGTTGATAGACTCCAATCCTCTTCGAAACTTCTCTCCTACATCATCATACACTGGCATATCATCATTTGTGCACTTGTTCGTCCTTGTTGTGAGCAGGGCATCAAGTTCCTTCTTATTGTCTGAAGTCCTGTGATTATATTCACTCACTTTTCTCTTTCTTATGTGTGATTCCCATTCTTTCCCGACAATGACCCCTTCTGGATACTGCATTTCCAAAAAATTACTTTCGGGGGCCATTTCTTCTTCCTCCTCAACTACTACCTTCTTCTTTCCTTTTGATCCTCGCTGCTACGACCTTCTTGGGAGCCATTTCTACCTTGCAATTTTCTTGTGAACACCTTCTCTGCAACTCTTCAATGGCCGATTCAAACCCTAACCTGATTCAAATGTGCCCTAGGTGAAAAACACGTGTCCTATCTCTCTCTCGTCATCCCGCTCGTTTAAAACCTATTTCACTGGGATATAAGCTCCTTCTACGCACAAATCTACTTTCCATGCCTGGTTTCACCTCCTACGCACCTTGAATGGTTACGTGGCTCTTCGTACTTAGCTCTTCTTCGAATACTCTCAATCGCAAATGGTAAAAATGAACTCGCATCCCATCCTTATATAAATTTTCAAATTTTGATGCATTAATTGCTCCACCTACCAAATATTCCCTCATTCATTGTCTAAATTTTTATTTTTGCGTGGTACATCTTCACGCCATAGCTATAACCTTCTAGTGTGCCTTCCTACCTTCTAGTCACAGACTTCTCTTTAGTGCATGCCCTAGCGCTGAGTACCTCATCACTACACCTTCTCCTGGTAGATATCATGGCTACCGCTTACCTCACATTATAATTTCCTTTCATTCATCTCCATCCTTTATCAATTTTGAGAAGAAATATTTGTACTTTTGATAAGCACCCTTAGCAGATTATTCCTTTTATCTCTTAATTTCACCATTTTGTACTTGGATATCAGCAACCACCCCACATGAAAAGTATGTGCAATCCTTCTACGCATCAACATGCTTCAAATTTTAGTTAGCTTCATGCACGCAAGTGCACTTATTACACAAAAACAAGAACTAAATTGACAAAGCATAGTGATGATGAAAAAATAAATTAAGGAAATGCAAAAATGGCAACCTAATCTAACTGGCAATACTGCCTTATTACAAACACCAAGAAGACTTATTTATAGTAGGGATTTAACCTACTTTTGTTAAAGTAACTAAGAAGCCATGTTCCATCAAGTGTTTCTAACTGGAAAGTGCCTGACTCAAGTATGTGAGTGATAACATACGACCCTAACCAATGTACCTTAAGCTTCCCTGGATGGTGCAAGAACTTAGAGTCATAAAGAAGTACCATTTTTCCAACTTCAAGCTTCTTATCCCTTATATGTCTATCATGCCATACTTTCTGCCTTGCCTTTTCTTGCTTCTGACTCCAACATGTTATTGCTCATCGCTCATCCAGCTGAACCATCTTCTCAATCCATTCTTACAATGCTTGATCATCAACTAGACCTCCAACATGCACAATGCATAGAGAAGGTAACATGAATTCTATAGGAAGAACAACTTCCGCACCAAACACCAATTGAAATGGTGTGGCCTTGTTCAATCTCTTATATGTCATTTTGTAAGCCCAAAGAATAGTTGATACCTTATCATCCCAATCCTTTCTTCCAACATCACAAATCTTGGTCAATGTTTGGCTCAAAATCTTGTTGAAAGCCTCAGCAGTTCCATTCACCTGAGGGTGATAGGGTGTAGTCTTATGGTGTGTAACCATAAACTCATCTAACAAAATCCTGATTGTCTCATTCAAAAAATGTGTGCCCCTATCACTTTTCAAACTTAAAGGAAATCCATACCTTATAAGAACATTCTTTTATAGAAACTTAGTTGTTGTAGCTGTTGTAAAGTCCTTCATAGGTGCTATTTCTACCCATCTTTTAAGATAATCTTTGCAAGTAATGATATAGTATGATCCAATCTTACACGCAACTGGTGAGATAGGTCCTACAAAGTCATTTTCCCATTTCTCAAATGGTTATGCACTTGTAATCAATCGCAAAGGCATTTCATCTCTCTTCCATGTTCTACCTAGATGCCGATAATGGTCACATGCCTTAGAATACTCTTTATAATTCTTATACAATGTCTCCCACCATAATCTAGATAGTAGAATCTTTCACACCATAACATCACCTAATAGTAGCCACCACTATAATACCACCATGTGCTTCCTCCATTATATCCTTGTGCTCATGCTCTAATACACAACAATGTAACACTTCGTATCTTTGACTAACTGTATAGGTCACCAATAATCAACATGAATGGTGATCGCGTGTATAGCAAGTTGTTTCTTTTCCAAAGCCTTCATCCATGCCGGTGCAATTTAGTCCTTAAAAATACAATAATTCCTCTAATTTCGATGGTGCACATTGTAACCTATACAACTAGGCATTTGACATTGTCTCCTCAATTGTCTATTTCTTCTTCACCTGATTGAATTCTAGACAAGTGGTCTGGTCCAGAATTACTTTTCCCTGGTTTCACCACAACTGTAAAGTCAAACTCTTGGAATAAGAGTATCCATCTACATATGCGCCCCTATAAGATAGGCTTGTTCACCAAATACTTCAAAGCCATGTGATTTGTATAAAACAAAAATGGTGTGGCTAACAGATACTATCTGAACTTGTGCAATGTATATATCATGGACAAAGCTTTGTGCTCGTAGTTGTATAATTATTCAAGCAGGGGTTAGCTTTTTCGCAAGCAAAACAAATGGGATGATCTACTATACCTTCTCTAGGTTGAGCTAACATAACACCAATGGCCGTGCCAGAGGCGTCCACATGTACATGAAAAGGTTTATCCCATGAAGGAAAATGCAAGATAGGCGTAGTAGTAAGTTTCTCCTTCAATATCTCAAACGCACATTGCTGCGATTCTCCCCAATAGAATGTACCTTTCCCCTTGAGTAACTCTTCCAAAGGTGCAGAAACTTTGGCATACCCTTTGATGAACTTTATATAATATCCTATGTGACCCAAAAATCCACGCACCTCACTTTGACTGATAGGCACTTTTAGGCCTAAAATGACTGCAACTTTAGCTGGATCAACCAACAACCCTTCCTTATAGATTATGTGTCCTAACAGTATTCTAAAAGGTGTGGAAAATATGCACTTCTTGATATTCAATGAGATACTCAACTGTCTACATCTTTCAAACATTAAGCGTAGATTGTCACAATGATCTTTAATAAGCCCATATACTATCCAATCATCTAGATAGACCTACAAGAAGTTGTGAATAAAATCCTTGAATGCTTGAACAACTATCCGTGAGAATACAGAGGTGTGTTTTTCAATCCAAAAGAATCACAATATAGGCAAAGCTACCCCATTTAGTAGTAAATGTTTTCTTTTCTTGATCTTCCAGAGCAATCCTAACCTGATGATACCCTGAAAACCCATCTATAAATGAATATATCTCGTGCCCTATAAATTCTTATAATATATCTTTTGTGAAAGGTGTAGGAAAAGGATCTATAACACATGCTTCATTCAACTCCCTATAATCTACACAAATTTGAATCCTACCATCCTTCTTGATACTTATCACCATAGGACTAACCCATTCTGACTCATCCAAGGGTCGAATGATTCCATATTTCAACATCTTATCAATTTCTTCCTTTACTTTCTCACGTAAATTGGGATTCATTCGATAAGGTCTCTTTCTAACATGGTGCACACCTTCCTTAAGATTTATCTTCATTTCTCCAAGTGATTTATGCACGCCTTTAAGTTCATGGTACCCTCTAGAAATAATTCCTCATAGTCTCTAAGTAACTCTATGATCTTTTCCACTTCTGATTCTAACCAGTAGTCTCCAATTATCACTTCCTTAGGTTCTGCTTCTATTCCAATGTTTACCTTCTTTGTCTTCATGGGTTCATGATATGCATACGTATCTACATCTGCACTATCTAAGACCTCACGTGCTCCATGTGAATGATCAACATCTAAGTTCTCAACTTCCTCATCATCAATTATGTAAACCATCTTCCCTTTCTCTTTCTCAAGGCAAGCACATTTAAGTAATATGGAGTCATCTTCTTCATTAAAATGCACTCCTAACCCTATCTCACAAAATAATTCCCGAATCAACTCCTATGCTTTTGCACTATCCCCCATAGTTAAGCGCTAGACAACCTTCAATGCCTTGTCCACTGGTGGTTTGGTTGAGAAGTAGTCAAAAGTTTGGATCATCCCTGCATCAAATCCTACCAATTTCCAGTCTCTCTATGTAGTTCGGCATATACATACCAAGCGTGTGTGTAACCTTGTAGAGTAGAATATATTCGATGCACCTAGAGGGAAGGTGGTAATGCTTTTGACCTACTCTCTAGAGTATCCCAAACTACTAGATATGATGTTGAATAGGTTGATCACCTTTGTATGTGCAGATCTAGTGTAGGTGCATTACTCCTTAAAAATATGGTAGATAAGGCGATTCCAATCTCTTCCCATTCCTAGAAGATTATCCTTATGAACCACCCACTAGCATGCTACTGTCCCGCGCAAGGTATATGCCAACATATCTCTCCTCTAAACTGGATCCAACCACTTTCCTCCATTTCTTACACAAAAATAGGAAGATCTTCCATTCAAAGTATACCGCAGTAATGAGCCACCTATCCATCTAACAGTGAGTTCCATTCTTTTTGCACTACAATGTGCTTGACTTCTCATCCGAATAGCTCGTATGTACCATGAGCCCAATTATCACAAGAAATACTTGTAGTATCACTCAGAGACTGAGAATCTTCCCAATGTAAGATTCCTTCCTTTAATGGCTCATTAACCTCTGGGTCTTGAATAATACATATGTAAATTTTGTTCAAATCCTCCTCACTTAGAGGCTCAACATAAGGTGTGGACTTCCCATCTGTCAAAGGTATTACAACCTTTTCTTCCTTGTTCTCAAAGCTTATATACCCCTTGTTAAATCTAAAATCAACATTGTTTGCATAACACCAAGGGTGCCCAAGCAAGGCTGGAAAGTTATCTGCTTCCATGAGTGCTAATACTTCAAAATCCCTATGAATTTGGCCCCTTATATTGTTATTGATGCATCCTTTAGAACCCCTATGGGAGTAGCCTTATTCATGTTTGCCATAAAAACACATTAGATGAGGGTTACAATGGGGGTATCCCCATTTATACCCATGCATCCAATGTGAGTACATTTACTTCTACACCTTTATCAATAAAAATGTTGCTCAACAACCAACCATCCACAACAACATTCAAAGTGATCTCCTTATCATAATAAATACTATCAAGAGGGAGATTTGCATGGAGTATTTTCCATTCAGTCCCAGTTCTCACGTGCAGAGTATTTCCCTTCAACCAATTCCCTAGTAAAGGAATAATATTCTCTTAGTGGAGCATTCTACATACCTCTCTGATGTCATCAATATCAGAAGGGGCCTTTTTGTCTCCTTCTTATGCTCCATTTTCCTAGATTGCTCTTTTAAACATTGTATCTCACCCTGAAGATTCTTGAGAAACTCCATGGTCTCTTGATAGAATTCCTTCTAATGTGTTGGATCTAGATACCTGGAATGCAAAACCTCCTCCCTAGTGATTGTTGACTTCTGGTGTAATGCCTCTTTTGCACGTACCGCTTCAGCTCGTGTGGTAATCTTCACTATTACTACCTCGAGTTCTGGTGTTAACTTGGGTATCCACTAATTCTCTACCACGTGCTAGATCCTAACCATCCCCGTGCCTTTTTCTCTTACTTTTCTTCTTCGAGATGCTCATACAAGTCTGGACACTCCTCATAACTATGTCCATTTCCACAAAATGAACAGGAGATATTCTGTGAGCATTCACACCTATAGTGGTCAGGTGATCCACATGTATAACATGTTCCATGAGGGAACTCACCTCTTCCTCCACCTCGACTCATCCTCAATATCCACCTCAATACCCCCGTCCTCTTCCACGACCTCCTTCAAATCACCCATCATTCCTGTCATAGTGCATTTGATTATAATCCGATCCTGATGCTCATTCTTTCCTTTAGAATTATCAGCCACACTTGTCTGTCGAACCCTAATATCTATGGCATCATAGATCTGGCCAATCAATCTATAATCCTTAGTATCATGGGTCGTAGACCTACAAATTTTATAGTAACAAGACACATTCTTCCTCATGACGCATTGTAATAAGGGAAAATGACTAGCATCATGATTCAAATGATAGATCTCATAGTCTAACAACAAGGAACATATAGATCTACGAGGACAACTATCCTTGGTGTGACCCTCCACTTCACAATCTATACACCAAATCCCTGAGCGTGTTTCATGAGCTGAATTTGCTGATAGTTTCTCTAACTTCTTCACCATGGATGTTATTTGAGCATATAAGAATGTGCTAATTCAGTGTCAATGCTCCCAAATACCTCAAGCATGTAAATTTACTTCCAATGTTTGTGCATGGGTCGGTGTACATATTATGCGATAGCGCCCTCCTAAATAGGGTAATAAACCCCCAAAAAACCATTTGCATGCTGACTTGTATATATCATAAGAGAGCTTTGATAAAAGTGTTTAAAATGAGCATCATATTCACATACACTTTCAGTATTTCCTCGCTTAATATCCTTGAGTGCACTTATACTCTTCTACTCAAATTGCAGGATATGGAATTCCTTTAGGAAAGATCTTTAACACTACATAATCAATGTAGGTCTAGTTGGGATCAAACTTCTTATACCAGCTATGTGTGAACATGCCTATAATGTAGTAGAAAATTGACTTGCCTTGTACTCATAAGTTATGATACCTTTCACATGCCACAAAATTTCACACATATGCACATGTTCAGAAGCATCCTCGATACCTATATACTTTGGGAGACGAAGATACATCTTCATATAAATATTTTGAGGTTGTTACTGGGACTTATCCACCCAATCCAGAACCTCATGTATTTCCTCTACTGCTAGAAACACCTAGATCCACTAGAACTAGAACCACCTATACCTCCTAATCCTCCACTTGAAGTTGGAATAGGGCATGTAGATGTACTTCCCTATGTCCTTATAGTAGAACTATATTGGACCCCTACTGTCTATGAAGTAGTTCCACTTCAGAGGTGAATCTAACATTCTGCGTGCTCATATTTTGTGTAGAAGATACACCCAAAAATATACCCCCAAATAATAATGAAGCTGTCTATCTTGCCATCGATGTAATTGCTTTTAACTTACTCCCACTCTCTTAACTCCTAAGTAAAAGTGTTATCCCCTATTGTAATGGATACTGGAAAAAAATTGCAAGGGATAGGTCATTAGGTTGGTTTGAATGCATGCCCATGGCCCAGGTCATTTTGTTGGCACACTTCCTTGTGAGGTTGAGGAGGGTTCTTTGTCATTCTTTCCCGTGATGGATGAGTTCTTGATGCTCTAGCTCCACGTCTTCTTTGTGAGATTCAAATCCTTCATGAGCCATCTATCTTCATAACACCATCCACTCTACAACATCATGATACTTCTCTAACTCCCTCTCACGTGCCTTATCATACTTCAGAACTACCTTTCTTCCCTCTGCCTTGCTGCCATCAAGTCTGTCATCTTTCACTAGTCTTGTTCCTTCCCCTCGTGGTGGGGTTTACTTAGCCATAGGTTTATCTTCCAAGTTTAACGTTACCATCAATATCTTGATCGGCAGTGGAATACCTTGAAAATATGTCCCTCTTGGATACTGTAAGAACTAGAACTCAACTACCTCTTGGCACGAATACGTTGATATTAAATACTCCAAGATATAGTTGTTTAGAACACCACGAAACCACGTATCCCCGCATGAGTCTAGATTAAGTTAGCATCATACAACAGTTAAAATTCCTCATATGTCCAAACATGTGTGTGATATATCCAATTCCTTTTAGATGCATATGCAGTCAGCCACTCATATAACTCTACTGGAAAGCTAACAAATAAGCTCTCATATAAAATGTCATACAAATTATACTCTACCCAAGTGCATGCATTAAATATGGATCCAATGCTAAACCTTCATGTGTATTATTCCTCTCGATTGTGGATCCATTCTTCAATGATTTCCAAAGTTAACTAGTATGTCTTCATCATGAACCATCCTAGAAACAATGAAAAAGAGGTCCGGTAATGGAACCAATGATGAAACCTAGAATTCATAGATACATCATAGATGCATCTTTGGAACATCACTCAACATAGGTTGAGCACTCACCCAAAGCACGTAAAGGTATCAAGTACCTATTTAGGGTTGATGTAGCAGGATGTTAGCATGATGAAGTAACAAAGATATATACTTATAACTAATCCATCATCACACGGTGTATAACAAAACCAGATCTATGAATGAATATACTTCAAGTGTTAATCATGACTGAATCAATAACATGCAATGATCAAAAAATATGGAATAATACTCTGGATCAACCAATATCCTTCATATATTAATTATAATAGTAACATAAAAGACTTATACAATAACAATAATCTAATAATCATGCACGCATGGATCTGATACAATTATCCAGTCACATACACACATCTATATCTATCTCACATCTACATCTCTCTTAACTAAGTAATTCGACTCATATATATAGGGTGGGGACTTTCCCTTCACCACTTAACTACTCTAGAAATAGGTCACATGCTAATAATAGCCATGCACCATTTACAGGCATAGCCACACATGCAAGTGTGCTATCTATAGACCTCTTATAGTTAACTGAACTGATGAATCTATTCTTAGCTTATCTCCATGCAAAATTCTTCGATCCGATCCTCTAAATATAGACAATGTGTGGTGCTCAAGCCTCGGCATCATTTGTGTGTTCCACATGCCACCTCTCAAAATATAATTTATTCACAAAATCGGTTAAGTCCCAAATGCTTGAATCTATACTTCCGCACGTGACTCCTTCCTATTACTTTGTGCTCGTGATCATGGCTTGCTTTCCTACATAAAATTTGTGTGTGAGTTCTCATTAAGTGTTTTCTCTAATCAAAAAAGGTGCTGGAATGGTAAGCGTAAATAAAGTAGAATCGTAGTGGATGCCAAGGGTGGCATGCGAGTCGGGACTAGAAGTCTGATTGGTGACAACATGAGTAGAGGTTGTGTGCGCACCATGGAAATACCAAGGAAAAGACAACTAGTTATAAGAGAAGAAGTGATACATGGTAAGTATCTAGACCCTACTCATAAAAAAGAGGTATATCAAGAGACCATGGATGTGATTCGTAGTCTACAAGGAGAGATCCAATTCCTGAAGGAATAGTCAAGGTAGATAGAGCAGAGGAAAAGTGATGAGGCTCCATGAAGGATTTGGATGAGGTCAGGGAAGTATGGAAAATGTTGAGGCAAGATAATATCATTCCCCTACTAGGATAATGGTTACGGGAGAAGGTACCACGTGCGACAGAAGCTGACCACTATGAGGGGCAGGCCCCATGCTAACTTTCCTCCCCACAACCTTTACTATGATAAGGAAATGACCCTAAATGATGTTGTATATGGGTGACTCTGAGTAATATTTTGATTGACATGGGTGAAGGTCAATGTTCATCACTCTATATGCTTTGGATCAAATGGGAAGCCCCCATTAGAGCCATCTTTGAATGTGTTTTATATGTCTAACAAGACAAAGGCAATGCCCATGGTGTCTTGAAGGACATTTTTATCACTATCCAAGGGGAAAAGTTCACTGGGATTTCAAAGTCTTTAGCACTATTCGAGGTAGAAAAATTCCCAACATTTCTTGGGTACCCTTGGTGTTATAAGAACAATGCCGACCTACGGTTCAACAACGAGTACATAAGTTTTGAGAACAAGGAAGAAAGGGTTATCTTCCCTTTGACTGATGGGAAGTCAACTCCCTATATTGAGCCCTTGGGAGAGGAAGTACTTGAAAATATTTATGTTCACTCTATCGGGTACCCTGTGGTGATTCATCTTACAAAGGGAGTTATCCAAATTAAAGATGCTCAATCTATGAGTGATATAACTAGTCTAACATGTGAAATTGGGGGCGAGACAAGAATTATGAGTTAATTAGGTGATAATTAAGAGGATATGTGACAAGAGTAACAAAAGTGTGCTTAGTCAAGTGTCCTGTGAGGGAAGAAATTACCAAGTTACTCTGGGAGAGCCAACCCTAATGATTTCTTACAAGAAATGGAGGCTCAGTGGAGAAATGAGGTTGAAAGAAGAGGGATGATAAAATATAACTTACTCAGGACCACAACATGTTGGTGGGTGACACATCGCGATAGCCTTCTAGAGTGGCACAAGGTATGAATCACATTCTTTGTTATTTTTTACTAAAGCAATGCACCCACTGTCATACAAGACTACCATGGGAAGTAACCCACCCTTTTTCACATCCACGCTTGTGAGAAAGCATGGAAGGAATGCGTGGAGGCCTTGCCATAATATTTATGGGTGCATAAGTTATATTCCACCTTACAAGGATATGTTCTTGCATGGTACATTCACCTAGAGACGTGCCATAAGAAAGGAAAGTAGCAAGAGTTACGATGACCTCCTTCAAGATTTTGAGTATTGGATTACCAAACCATTAGTGGATAATGTGTTATAGGTTGGTAAGAACCTAATGATGGGAGATAGTGCCATGGTGGAAGATAGAATACTAGAGCTATTAGGTGAACTTGGTTTGGAGATGAACTTTGATGAGGAAGAAATAGAAGAGATATAGCTTGAGCGCACATGCATGGAAAAATAAAAATGAAAAATGGTGTATGTGATTGATGGTGAAGAGATGGAAATTTTTTATTTTAACCATACTAAAGGTACACGCAAGGTTACAGATAGTGTTGATGAGTGAACATGTGCCTACCATGAACCCCTGAAAATAAATAAGGTGAACATTGGTTTGGAGGAAAAACCTAAGGAAGCTATTATTGGGGACTTATGGCTAGAAAAGTAGGTTAGCAAGATCATTGACCTATTATGTAAGTTTTGATTTATTTCGTGTAGGTATCATGAATGAAAAGGTGTTCACCACTCCTTGGGGGAAATTAAGATCAATTTTAAGGAAGGTACATGCCCGATTCAGAATATACCTTATCGGATGAATCCAAATTTACACATATGGGTCGAGGAGAAGATAGAAAAATGATCACTTTAGGCATCATTGAAGTTGTGGAGGAATCAGAATGGATAAGCCCCATGGTCATAATCATTAAGAAGGATGGAAGGATATGGATATTTGTTAATTATAGGGACTTTAATGTAGTATGCATCATTGACCCTTTTCTAACCCCCTTCACTAAGGAAATTATCGAAGAAGTAGTCGGGAATGAGGTATATTCTTTTACATATGGATTCTCAGGGTATCACCAAGTTAGAATTGTAAATGAAGACCAGGAAAATAAAAATTTCACCATTGAATGGGGAAGTTTCCTATACACAGCCATGCATTTTGGAATAAAGAATGTTCCTAACATGTTCTCGCGTGCATTATGGTACAAGCATTTTAAGACTTCATCCATAAATTTATTCAAGTCTACCTTGATGACTGGACAATGTATGGACTAGTAAAAGACCATTGTGATAATTTAAGGATGATGTTTGAAAGATGTCGGTAGTTGAGGATATCCCTCAACATTAAGAAATGTGTTGTTTCTACTCCATTTGGAACCCTTTGGGGCATATTATATATAAGGAAGTTTTACTCGTAGATCCCACCAAAGTTACTGATTATTGTGGAATTGGGGGAACCTACTAGTCGAGCGTAGTGCATGGATTGCTTGGGCATATGGGGTACTACAGAAAATTCATTAAGGGGTATGCTAAGATTGTTCCACCCTTAGAAAATTTTCTAAAACACAAGAGTGTCATTCCCGGGAGAGGCACATCGATGACATTTGACACATTGAAGGAGAGGTTTGTCACTACACCCATATTATGCTTTTTATCTTGGGATAAACCTTTCCATGTGCATGTTGATGCCTCGGGGACAACCATTTGAGTATTACTAACACAACTTGGTGAGGGATTGTTCATCACCCCCTTTTCTTTGCAAGTTAAAATTTGACACCAGTAGAACAAAACTATACCACTAATGAGTGTGAAGCACCATCAATGATCTACGCACTGCAAAAATTTAGGTAATATCTACTAGAAACACCCTTCATATTTTACATGGATCACATGGCATTGAAGTACTTGGTGAACAAGCCTATTTTACAAGCACACATATGCCGTTGGGTCCTTTTATTTCTATAATTTGAGTTTTCATTGTGGTGAAACCAGGGAAGAGTAATTCAGAACTTGATCATTTATCAAGAAATGACTCATGGGAGGATGCGCAGAGCATTAAGGATACAATTCCAGATGTGTAACTATTTAGGTTAGGAACACGCCCCTCGAATCAAAAGATATTGTAATGTTTATCAAAATGGGTGTGGCGCCAAAAGGAATGAAGGTTCTAGAGAGAAAGAAGTTACCCATATGTGTTGCCTTACATGTTAATTGGTGGAGATTTATACAAGTTAGGTCGTGATGAGGTTTTGCACTGGTGCGTGTTAGAACATGAGCACATTTAATTATGGAGGAAGCACATGGTGGATTTGGACGAGGACACTATGAAGGAAATTCCACCATGTAGAATATTCTACTTGCAGGGATTTGTGGGAGAGTATCTACCAAGATTGTATTGAGTTTTTCAAGGCATGTGACCATTTCTAGTACCTTGGAAAACCTAGAAGGAGGGATGAGATGCCCTTGATACCAATAGCTAGTGTAGAACCATTTGAAACATTTGAAATTGAATTTATAGGATCAATTTCACCTACCACCGAAGGACTAGGTGCACTACACCATCAATTGCACTAATTATTTAAAAATATGGCGCAGAGCAACACCTACAAAGGATTACACAACAAGAATGACAACAAGATTTCTTAGGAAAACATAAACAATAGATATGGATGTCTGTTGACTTTAACAAGTGATAGGGGTATGCACTTCTTGAATGAGATGGTCATGATTCTATTGGTAGAGTTCATGGTGGCCAGCATAAACCACCCCTTATCATTCCTAAGTTAATGGAATTATTGAGGCAAATAATAATATATTAAGCCACACACTAACCAAATTTTTGATTTGGGAAGAAAAGATTGGGATGATAAGGTATCATCCATTCTATGGGCATACAAGACAACCTACAAGAGGTTGAACAAGGCCACACTGTTTCAATTGGTGTTTGGCATGGAGGCTATTTTACTAGTTGAATTTATTCTACCATCATTGTGTATCCCATATGTAGGAGGATTAGCTGATGAACAAGCACTCGAGGAAAGGATTGATAAGTTAATGGAGCTAGACGAAAGGCAATCACTTGCTAGATGGAGTCGAAGAGTGAAAAGGCCAAGCAGAAGGCATGGCATAATAGACATATTAAAAACAAATAGTTCAAGGTTAGGCAGATGGTTTTGCTTTATGACTCTAAATTTTTGCACCATCCTTGGAAGTTTAAATTCCATTGGTTGGGACCATACATCATCTCGTACATCCTTGATTCAAAGCGCTTCCCGATTACAAGTGCTAGATGGGACAAGGTTACTAGGCCATTTCAATGGGAGTAAGCTGAAGCCCTACTATAAATAAGTCTTCCTTGTGTTTATAAATAAGGCAATATTTCCATGTAGCCTAGGATTTTCCCTTTATGTATTTATTTTCTAGTGTTTCCCTTTCTTGTTTCTTTCTTTTTGTGTTGTTTTTTAATTCCTTGTGTGTTAGTAACCACTTATTACTTTCAAAATGTTGTACATGCATCGAGAACCATGCATATTTTTAGTGTGGGGTGGAGTAGTGCAAAGTGAGATAGAAGATGTTATTGAAAGTTGTGTTTTAAGTGCCCGGATTGAAGGATAAAAATCACGACGGTAGGAGGAGGGCACACACATAAAAAAGTGGACATAAGAATTTATTTTGTTAAGAAAGATTTACAAATACCATGTACAAAGGATGAGAATCATAGCAACAAAATGAGGTAGGCAAGGCAAAAAAGAAGATGAAGGACATAAGAAGTGCTTTCGGTGCTATAAATGTGCGTGTAAGAGTCTTCGGTCAAGAAGAATTTTTCATGTCGAAGGTTGTTGATATTTTTCACGCAGTTAAGACACGGGGATAAGAGTGCTTAAGGTCAACTTGAGTGGAAAAATCCACATTTAATTCTAAGTATGTTGGTAGGTGGCATATCATTTATTATAGGTGATGAGAAAAAAGCTATAAGTAAAGGGTTAGGAACATTATTAATTACCTTACTATCATGATATCTAAGAAATCTTACAAACTAGGGCATCCGCAAAGAAGATTTATGTGAAGGAAGAATTTTCAAAATATGAGTGTGTGACCAATGTGATTTGCAAACCACATAGTGGAAGGAGTACACAGACATAGGGAAGAAGGTTTCAGTAGAGTACACCATCTTGTGGAAGGGTTTTCCAAGTTAGGGTTCTATAGCTAGGGCACGGGAGTAGAGGGATTTTTCATGAAGTTAAGCCATAGATTTGAGTAGAGAAAGGAAGAGGAGAAAGGGAGAGTTTTTATAACCCAAAAATAAAATGACACCAAATAAGGAAACTATTTCACCAAAGAAGGGTAAGGGAAAGGAAAATAGACTATCACCACTAGTTTATACGAGGAGTGGTATGTGGAGATATAGTTCCCATATAGAGTGTTTCTTGAAAAATAATGGGTATCCCATGTAAGGAAGATGGTTGTGAGTGACTATAACCATCACACAAGCACCACGAAGAAGGAGATGGCATTAAAATTGGTTCATCTGACTGACAAGAGGACACTAGAAGGAATGCCAATATACGATGACAAAGTGAAGGTAAATATGGAGAAAGTTGGGTTGCTATAACTTTATGAGTTTCCTTATTTTGGCAAGCTCGAGTGCCTGTACCAATGGCTGATGTCACACGTGCATGAGGACCACTTCTACTTTGTAGGATGAAGAATGCACATAACTCCCTATCTTATCTCTAATTTTACCTGCCTTTTTTGTATGAAGGGGAGCCGTTAGATGATGACTTAGAGGATAAAGAGGCCATTAAGGAGACCATGAAGACTTATGACTATAAGAAGGGGTCTCACTACTTGACATCCCCGATAGCTCTAACCCAAGAATGAGGATGTCCGTGTAATTGGTATCCAAGTTGAATGGACAAGAAACGTGGACATAGGTCAACAAGGCATGGTTGAATGTGTGTAGAAAAATTTCAGAAGGAACTCTCTATAACTTTTCTACTTTTATTGCAGACGTGATAATTAATGTTGTGCGTGAGGGAGAAAAGATTATGTTTGAAAAATTTCTCATCACCATTGTCTTTTCAGAAATCGGAGTCCCGATGGCTCGGAGAAGTTTGTATGGGATTATATAGATGGAGAACCTTCCCCACGAAGAGATTTGAAAATACACTTATGATATCATGACAGCCGCCCATAAGGCGTGCTTGGAGAAATGGTACAAGTGAATGCGCGACGTGTTCAAGGCTGAGTGGAGGATACTTGAACAATTTCCAGCACTATTAAAAGGGGAAGTTGAGTTCACTATATACCAATATTTATGCATTGGTAGATTCACATTGACATATGAGACCAAGAGTCCATGGTGAAAACTTCCTTTCTCTTTCACCGCACAATATTTTCAAGTAGGGTTCAATCACTTTAAGGAGGAAAAAATACTAAGGTTAGATCTTAGAGAGGTAGACCAAGATCACCATGACATATAAAGAAAGATTATATACCCCAAGAAGTGAACTTATTTGGAGAATTATGTCTCCCATGAGGTGCACATGATAAAACCTGTGACGTTGCCAATTGCTAGAAGGACCACAGTGAGGGTATACCTGCACATTAGGCCCAAGTATGAGAAGGGAGCCTACTTGTAGAATGATTTATCCATCCCAGAAGGAAGACCCCACAAGAAGGAAGAAGGCTGAGAGAGAGAGAGAGAGAGAGAGAGAGAGAGAGAGAGATGAGGTGCTAGAGAAGAAAGCACCAAATGTGTAGACAACACAATCTATGGGCTCGTAGGAGTCAGGTGTGAAGCCGAGCACATATGCTTCAAGGAAGAAGTCCCCCATTAAGGAGAAAGAAAAGACACTTGAGGAAGATGGGCTAGAGCAAGAAGAGTCACCAAGGAATAAATCACCTACTAAGGAAGATAAAGAAGAATCCTAGTTAAGAAGTAGAAGGTAGTGGAGAAGGCGGACTGGAAGAAATAGAGACCTTGGAGGCCTATGGAGGTGAAAATGACAACGAAGAGCATGAAGAGGCTTAGGACCATCCCGTGTATGATGTGCACGACTCAGAGGAAGAAGGGAGTAAAGAGAAGGATGAGGATGAATAAGAGATTCATGGAAAGGGTGGAAGCGAGGAGGTAAATACTAAAGATCAAAGGACCCCAAGCCTCACCAAGGAACATATAGAAGAGGCTGCGAGAGATAAGTAGTGGATATAATAAAGGACTTAGTGGAGCGGGAGGTAGAGAACAATGTTGAATACGTTCTTAAGGAGATAGAGGAGGAAAGCATGTGGAAGGAGTATGGGAGCATGGGAGAAGTTCTTAAAGAGATATTATAAAATCCTTTCCACTATAAAGACCACCACGCATATGACCGAGGTCGTATATGATAACTTTGCTGATAGGGATAGAATAACAAGTATATTATTTGCTACACATGAGGTGGATCTGAAAGAATTCCAAGATAAGAATAAAGGAAACAAGGAAGGCGAGATAAGATAATGGCCGAGGTTGAAAAGAAAATGGAAGAAATCGAAACCTTGTGAGGTTCATTCAAAAATCAGCTTAAGGATATGTACCCCTAGGTCACATGAAGAATAGATGTGATTGACAACCTTAACAAGTAGATGGAAGGGATTGTTGATATGGTGAACATTAAGGGTGATGAGATGAGTTTTGAAGAAGTGGGTGACCTACTCCAAAGAGGGTGCAAGGTGAAGTTGATGCCCGAGAGAAGATTGAGGTGAAAATGAGAAAGGAGTTCCCTCTCCTCTTGTAGAAGCAAAAGAAACAGACATTTTTAGTCTTCCATTATTTCATTCCTCTAATTCTTCATCCCTTCATTCTTTATTCAAGAAATCAAAGTCCCACTATTCTTTATTCTTTTAAGGAGCAGGATGTTCCTGAGGACGGAGAACAAGATAGTGTGGGGTGATGTTGGGCCTCAAAATATTGGCTAAGTACCAAAGGGCACATGCACGCGTGGGACTAGTAAGAATAAGGGCACAAGGGGGAAAAGCATGCATGACAAAGGTTTAAGAAGGTTTTAGGAGAAACCAAGGCGCACACACAATGCATGACAACGGATCTAAGGACTTAGCCATATTCGGTATTCCAAGAGGCACTTGAGGAAAAATTGACCCGACTAGGTGTGCCAAATGGATAAGGTGACAACTTGGAGGCTTGGTGGTAAGAAAAGGATATTTACCAAAGGGAATATTCCAAAGAATACATAATTACATAAAGTAGAGATCTCAAAATGAAAAAGCACGTTCCATTAGAGGACCACATGGACACTTGGCATTTGATCTCTCCCGAAGAAGGCATGGTGGTGGGTGATAAACCTATATATAGAGATGCTCGGGTAGATGAAGACACCATGAAGAGAGACACTAATAAACACCAAGAGAGGGGATCACATAAACATATAACATGGGAAGAGAGAATCTTGCAGAAATTATTAGGAGGTCCTAAGAACTAGGTTCTCAATAGAATACTATAGGGATGTTATCATGTCTAAGGGTTGGGTCTACAAAATTTTTGTAATAAGGGGAGCATAGCTAGAACTTCCGATACATGAGTTAAAATATTTTTTCTCGATACATTTGGTCTGTTATGAACTTTTTGAATGTATTGTGGTTATGAAACTATGATCAATATGAATATATGGCTATGTTATAAATATATGGTCATGGGTGAAAACCCTACTTCCTTTTTCTTCATGTTATGAATGAGATCAAGTTTTTTTATGATGGTTCTCTTGTTATTTACATGGGTATATAAATGTAATAGTTCATCCTATGCTTTTAGAATGAGTGCATGAACATTTACGTTTTTGCATCTAATCTCTAACAATGGAAATATCTTCTCACACTTCTCACATAAAGGAGGGGATCGACACCCGAAGCGCACCTCGGTGAGTTCAGGTGCCATTGGTTGATAGGTTGGGAACAGATGGGGTTAGAAAGCTATATTAAGGGTATATAAAAATGACTAGAAATGGATTACAAAAACAAGTGTTAGTCCGAAAACTCATGCATGCAATAAGACAAGTTTAAAATACGTAGACAATGTAGTAGTAACTACCAAAAAAGTAGTGTAAACACGCAATAAATAAAATAGACCACACAAAGAGAGTTGCAAACATGGGACATCACTCATGATGTTGTAATACATGCAAGCCTTCATGGCCATAAACAACAAACAAGTGTGCACATAAACATAAGGAAAACCCCACAGACAATGGCGACAAGTACAAAGAAACAAAGAATTAGTCATAGAAATATGTAATCCTACAAAACTAGTGTTGCACATGGAACACCCATTAGCATGTTAGAGCAATAACAAATATTCCAAAGCATGTATGATCAAATAATGTAAGATTCTAATAAAAAAATGAAACAATAACACCTCTATGAGATGAATGTGGATGCCCCCAATGACTTGTATAGGAAGGTTAGAAGTTGAGAATCTATGTCATGTGTGAAATTCCGTATTTTTTATCACACTAAAAAAGGGGTGAACACACATGTTTGTATGATATAGATAATGACATATAAGCAATCATTCTAATAAACAATAATGAAAGAAAAACAATAAACTTTCAAACCTTCTAGTAACCTTCCAATGCAAACCTTAGTAGGAGATATTTTAAATTTTTACAACCTTTACAAGTGATTGATTTGTGAGTTCTCTTGAATGGTCTCCAAAATGGGGATGCAGATTACTATGAACACGAATACATTGGCTTGGCAATTTAGTAGAGTTATTGTACTGTGAATCCAAGAGGATTTACAAGAGAGTAAGCCTACAATTTATAGAAGTAGAGACAATTAGAAATTGCTTGAACATGGTTGAATGCACATGCTAAAAATAACATTAGAGGAGGTTGCAGTAGTGCCAGGGCATTTAGGGCGTGAATGGAATTAATTGCAAAAGTTACATCCGGGAATGTGGTCAGACGTGCAATTAAATTTCCCCCACCTTTCTAGGATTCTATAAGTGTAGTTAAATAGGATGAAGATATGGAGGCCAAGTGGTTGTTAAATGAAATAGATGGAATTAAATAACTTAATTTAATTAGTATTTAATTGTGAGGAGATAATTAACCATTTAAATAAATAAATGCTTAATTATATTAGTTAGAAGGTGTTAGAAATTAATTTAATTAATTCTAAGAGAATGGCATAATTAAATTAATTTAATTGTGAGGAGATAATTAACCATTTAAATAAATAAATATTTAATTATACTAGCTAGGAGGGTGTAGGAATTAATTTAATTAATTTCAAAGTCATGTTAGAATTAAATTATTTGATTCTAATGGGCAAGATATATAGCTTAGGTATTAGAACTATAAAAGGGAATATTTGAATGATGGAATTTATTTAATTAATTCCAAAGGGGTGTACTAGGGAGAGATATAATTAATTTAATTAATTCTAATGGGATAGAAGTGGGATAGAAATATGTATGTATTTTTAGGGTGTCTACATTTTCCCCTCTTTAAAGTGCTATTGCAAAGTAATAGTTCTTTAAAGATTGTTTCACTGATTTCTTAGTGTTCCTTAGAAGTATTGACAAAATAGATAAGGTAATGGGCATAGGAGGAATACATGTTATAGATAGTTGGAGGTTATTGTGCGCGCATCGACTCCTTGATCTAGAGCTCATCGTGAGAGATTCCTTTTGGCTGGGAGGAACTACCCGAGAGACAAAACAAGACCACAAAATGGAAGTTAAATGATATATGGTAGTGGACTACCTAACATGTGCTAGTTCCAGAAAGTGTGATACTTCTCCTAGGTATTGTCACCCACCTTTCGTTTAAAAAAATTAATGTAAAATAGTAAAATAAAGTTGTATTGTAGTTAAATGATTTAGGTATCTCACTCACATACAATAAATGAATCTAAAAGTAATAGGATAAGCTACGATCATATCCAGAGAGGTAAGGTGTGTCACAAGTGCAGTGTATAAGTCGTGGTATGATTCTAGGTAACTGGGTCAACAAGTAAGGTATTTGGTAGTTCTGTTCTGGGTCTAGGTAGGAAACATAGAGATTGATGTCGGTCGAGGGTAACCAAAGTGCGGTTAGGGGCGACCGACGGCGTCGGTCACCAGTAGTTTGACAAGGGGGTCAAAACATAGGTCCGAGGGAGAGTTTTTCAGTTATCGGGGGACTTAATGAGGTCTTTGTGAGGTCTAGATGGGCTTAGCAGGTCATGAGATGGGATTAAGGGGGTTTGGATGGAGGTAGGGACAATTAGTAGGTGAGTTAAGGAAAGATTGGGTGAGGTTAAGGTATTGTAGGGTAACCGACGCCGGTTATGGGTAAACCGATGCTAGTTACTGTGGAATACTGGGAATCCTACAAAAATGGTTCAGGTCTCCTTCGTGATTTCACAAAGTATAGGGCTAGTTGGGGTGAGTTTTCGAGAGGTTTGAATGGGCTTTGGTAAGGTTTTATAGGGATGTGGGGGTGTAGGTGTAAAGAAATGGAATGTGGGAAACTTAGATAGTAAGGTGCATGTAATAGAAATGAATACAATACAATAAATAAGGGAAAAATAGTATGGAAGGAAAGGAAACAAAAGAGTAAGATATTCTACTTCCCTTTGAACCTGGTGTATGTGGCTATGAATGGGAACTAGAGGTGCTGGTGTGAAGCTGAAGGGTGTGGAGGAATCACCAAGTATTGAGAGCTCTGCATGGATTGCTTGGACTCCTCATTTGGTTTTATTCAAATCTTAGTTGGAATTTGTGTTGGATGGCCTCTAGATGGATGTTGGTTGTCTTGTGTGAGAGAGAAGTCGTTCTTACTTACTTGCATGAGATAGGATTCGTTTCAAATGTGCCAACCTCGAGAATGAGGTAAGAAATAGGCATTAATGGTAACCGACGGTGGTTACATGCTAATCGACCGCGTTAGTTCGAGGGGTGACCAAAGCATCGGTTAAGGAGGGATTCCCTAGGCATGCTAAAAATAGGAGATCATGGCTCTAACGGTGCTAGATCTCACTATTCATCTAGACAAGAGTGGGAGTGACCGTTGTGTCTATGAGAATGAGGTTTAGGTCTTTAATTTTAGGTTGTTAGTTAGGTTTAAGTTGATTAAGGAAACTTGCTAATAATAGGCTTAGGTGAGGTGTCTAGGTGAGGTGGCTTGGTGAGGTGGAGGGGTAGGTATTCAGTTAATTAGGGTATTTAAATAATAATTATAATGAGGGAAAATGATTAATTTAATTAAAGTAATTAAATTAATATATGTGGGGTGAAAGAGGGCCATGGTTAGGTGAATGTGTTTAGGTCGATTGATTAACAAGGAGGATAAGGGAGCGTGACCTGATTTTGATGTCTACATTTTGCCCTTTTTTTGCGTGGCTTGTATTTAGTAAGCGATGCTAACAAAAATAAGATGTGGCTACCCCATGTAAGGGTGAAGGTGATCTCCTCAAATCAGAATTGATGAGGTGATAGGGTGAATCAGTGAGTGGTTTGATAAAAGCAGATGTGAAGAAGAATGGTGAAAATGAGAAAAGGGGTAAAGGAAAATCAGAAATAGGTAAATGGGCCAAGGTCAAAGGTAGTGGTAATTGAAAACATGCACACATATAAACTACAACACGGTACCAGTTGAAGAGTTTACAAACTCTACATCATCTAAGGTCAAGTGATATCCAAACAAGGTCAAGTGAATAGGAATAGGATAGGTCGGGAAACACAACATGGGTCAGTGTAGGAATGTTTAGGTGTGTTTCGGTACACCAAGTTGGGTAGGATATATACATCATGGCAAAATAGGCAAGGTAGGTCATGAGGTCAAACAACACGGGTAATGGTGTTATAAGGCATAAGAGGCCAGTGAACATAGTGGTCAAAGGTCACAAATAGTTTTTGGGTCTAGGTATAAAGTTATAAGATGGGTAAGGCCAAGGTAGGGGTAAAATAATGAGGCATCAATGGCTGATGAGGTGAGGTTAAAGAAGGTGGAGGGCCAGAGGAGAAGGTAAAGTGGTCTAGGGAGGTATAGGTGAGACAAAAGAAAGATTAGGCAAGCAAAATTAGGTATAAATGCTAGGAAAATGGCTATGTAGGGTAACCGACATCGATCGTTATGAACCGATGGAGGTCTAGGGAACCAATGGTGCAAAGTTAGATAGGGCACTGACCATCTCGGACAAAGGGAAACCAATGTCGGTCGAGTCGGGTAGGGTATAAAAGTGGAAAACTGCATTTTAAAATTCATTTGTGAATTGTGAAAAAGGGAGAAAAGGACAAGAGGAGAGAAAAGAGGAAGAGGACAAATGAGTAATTGGAGAGTTGAGTTGGTGAGCCACATAGGTGGGATTGGTTGAGTGAGAGGTGGGGCCATGAGATCGGATCGAGAGAGGTGATTGGGTTGGAGATTTGGTGGATATTCTTGGATGGCGGAGGCCGGAGAGGGATTGGGAGGAGTGGTATAGAGGCCTGAGGTTCCACCATGATGGCTAGTGAGATGAGGTAGGTTTTGAACCCTTGTGATTAGACGTTTGGTTAATTTGGTTAAAAATGTAGTAAGTAGTAAAAAATGGGGTTTGGGGGTAAAATTTGAAAAACAGGATTAAATGAGGGAAATGGGAATGGAGAAGGGTAGGGGTAGGTGAAAAAGGGGGATATAGGAGCAATGAGGTGTAAGGGGGATCGGGTGGGTAGAATGATTAGGGGGAAGAAAAATAGGGTTGGGGATCAAAATGGCGGGTGCACAACAATGACCGACGTTGGTCACCTGTGGCCGATGTCGATGGGTAGTGACTAGTACCGGTCAAAAAGAATAGTGATCGATCTTTGGTCAATGGGAGACCATGGTCGGTCGTGCTAATTGGGGTCCATCAATGATGACCAGCGGTCATGGTCGGCCGGAGGTTAAATTTGGACAAAAAAGGGATAAAGTAAGGGTAGGGAGGGAATTATGTGAGAGATGGTAAGGGTTTAGGGGGAGATGGGAAGGGTTAGGGGGGTTAGGGTAGATGGGGGGTAGATGGGTAAGGTTAGGGTAGATGGTTTAGGGTAGATATGGGGTAGATGGGTAAGGGTTAGGGTAGATGGGGTAGATGGGTAAGGGTTAGGGTAGATGGTTTATGGTAGATGTGGGATAGATGGGTAAGGGTTAGGGTAGATAGGAAACTAACAAGGCCAATGGATGGGAGTGGGTAATTATATTAGGTCGGAATGTGGGGTGAATAGAGTAAGTGGGGAAGGTAGAAAGGGGAAGGTTGGGACATGGGTAGATAGGTGTGGTGAAATTTGGGGTGAATAGGAAGGGTAAATAGTGTAGTATGGATAAGGTTTAATAATATGTTTGGTTTGTTGGCTACAGTGCCATAGACCCATGTAGATGAGGACTGGGTGCCACCATTACTATTGATAGTATGAGTGAGCATGACGTGGGAGGAGTGGCAGCACGTCGCAGAGGTGGGATTGATAGGTGTGAGATGGTACCGACATGTAGTCCGGGAGGTGAGTCTCGATGGTTGTCCTCATCAATAAATGGGACTCGTGACCAATACCTTCCATTTGCCGATGGGTGAGATGACGATCACCCTGGAGGATGTATACAGGATCCTGTGGTTGCCCATATTGGGGGCCCAAGTTTATTCTATCTCCTCAGAGGCATTCGAGGAGTTACTAGCACCCGTATTTGGTGAGTGTGTAGTAGATTTGAGCTTCCATAACACTAGCATGAGCTATGGAGCGATGTATAGAGCTCATTGGAGGAGATGAGGCTGGTTATTCTTTTTGATGGAGGCGTGTGCTATTTCACACCGCCGATGCAGAGGGTAGGAGATTCCCATGATCATTGATGGGAGTCCCTACATGATATATGATACAGAGGACAAAATTCACATGGGAACTGCATTTCTGACACACAGTATACAAGAGAGCTATGGGCCTATGTGAAATTGTGGTGGTTCAACATATGTTGTACCTTACTACTACATTGTTTGGCCTATGAGCACATTGCTTGTGTTTGGCCAGTGGGGATGCCCAGGTAGATATATTCCAGAGAGAGTATTCGAGGGTTGATAGATGGTGGGTACCGGCCATTGGAGAGGCCGAGGCACTAGAGCTACACATGATGTAGCCTATTATAGGTGATTACTAGAGGGTTTATCTGGGGTAGACATCATTTGGAGGCCATATGTGGGCTTCCCTGCATACCGGGGATGGTGGAAGAGCCTGGATGGGCTGAAATTTTTATATGGATAGAGGGGAGGAGGGCCAGAGAGCATGAGTGATACCCATAGAGTGGGTTAGATGCCAGTTTGGATTGGTACAGGACGTACCACCACCCTTCCCGCACAGTATAAGAGAGATGACGTGGAGAGGCCTATGTCTCCACCACG
This sequence comes from Taxus wallichiana var. yunnanensis, assembly GCA_018340775.1. Classification (NCBI taxonomy): domain Eukaryota; kingdom Viridiplantae; phylum Streptophyta; class Pinopsida; order Cupressales; family Taxaceae; genus Taxus; species Taxus wallichiana. The sequence goes on from CM031237.1 coordinate 153,092,228, forward strand.
ACCCACAGTGTCGACTAGACAGGAGGAGTAGCCTTATGGATGTAGATCGTGATGATGATGTTGGGGTTGCAGATGGTTATAGTAGTAGTGGTGGGGCACTTATGCTATGAGAAGTACCACTGAGGCCAGAGCAGCTAGACTTAGCCACCATCACAGTACAAAGAGATGCCCTACAAGGGCAGGTGGCTACTTTGGTGATGCAACTCGGGATTATGCAGGGGCAACTGATAGGTATAGAGGCATAGGTTGCCACATTACAAGCCCAGATAGCCACACCATGTAGCACAGCAGGAAGGGACAGTACCCACATAGGTGGAGGCAGGTGGAGATGGAGATGGAGAGGATGTAGGTGGAGAGGGAGGGTAGGTAGCCACCCTATAGGTGCAAGGTGCAGGACTTACAGGTTATTGGACACAACGTAGGGGATGTTACGGGTCTGCAAGGCCATATACAAAGTATCTCAAGCAAAAATTACTACTCCGCGCATGCCCAGTGACACAGCACATGCATAGATCCTAGGCCGAATCAAAGCCATGGTACTAGTATAGGGTATAGTGCAGACTCCGGACAAGGTCCCATTATATGTGCACCCATATAGTAGGGGAGACCCATGGCACCTCCAAAATAGTGACTATGGCTAGGTTCAGGGATGCCTTAGGAGAGGCATGATACTACCAGATTATTTGGTGGATGTTGGGATAGATATCCCAACATATGAAGAGTATAGAGCACAACAGACTCTAGTGAGAGGAGCAGATCCCGCACTCACAAGTGTGGAGAGAATAGGGCGCCGAATGCCCATAGAAGGAGCACGGAGAGGCCACCAGCAGTACAGAGGCTACCCCCAGTGAGGGACCTGTCAAAGAACTAGACCAGGGGGTCCAAAACAAGAGCAGAGGACTTCAGGAGAGATAGATCTAGAGATCTTATGGCATGATTGAATCAGTTAGGTATATAGACGGCGCTGCGTGCCAAGATATTTTGTATGGATTGTTTTTGTACATGATACCGGCCTGCATAGGGCTGAAGACATTTTTATATTGGATATATCCTACATGCGAGTCGATGATTTATGAGAGACATATTTGTTGATACGAGTGTATATTTTATTGATACAATGATATTTTTTATATGAGGAGATATATGAGATTCAGATGATTATGTGTTGTTATGTATATTTGGTTTACTTTATTGTGATATGAATGGAAACTATGTGAGTTAGGCATGATGGATCAAGTCTAGTCTATAGGCATGGATCGAGTTGGGTTATAGGCATGGATAGAGTTAGGTTATAGGCATGGATGGAGTCAAGTTGGTTATAGGATAGGATGGTGATAGGCATGGATTGAGTGAAGTCGGTTCGAGGCATGGATCAAGTCAGTCGGTTAGGCATAGGCATGGATCGAAAGTCAAGTTGGTTTAGGCATGGATGTTTATTTCGGTATTTTGGTAATAAATGTTAATGCAAATGAATGTGATGGTGTAAAATGTTTAAATATGGGTTATGGATGAATATGTGAAATAATGTAAGTGGTAAAAGGTTATGTGAAACATGATGAGTGTATATAGGTTAAATGATGTGGATATGGTTGAGATTTCTGGTTTGTGATATGAACTGTAAATGATAGTAAAATGGGAAAATTGGTTAGGGTAAAGAGTGGTCGAGCTAACCTTCTAGGGCCCCATGCCCTGGAAGTGATGCCTACATAGTCCCTGAAAAAGGGACCTCAGACAAATGTAGTTCTCCCATAAGGTAGGGAAGAAGATGAGAAGGTAGAAGAAGAGGTCGGTAGGTTGATAGGTAGGTTTGATTCTAGGTCATAGGTATAATTAGGTCAAGGTCATTTAGGTTTGGGTGGAGTATAGGTAGATAGGTATGGGTGATTTTAGGTTGATTGTGGTGAGAGAAGAAAATCCCAAAAGACAAGCATCGAGGGTCTAGTCCTATATAGGATAATCAAAAGGTAATGAAGAAGAGAAAAGATAAGAGGAGGCAAGAAAGCCACTTGATCGGGCAAGGATCAAAACACACAAACCACATCTATAGATAGGCTAGTGAACATAAGACCCTAAAGACATTGCATGATTGATTACTCTAAAGGTGAAGAATAGTCACAGAATCACCAAATGTCATAGGTTCAGTAGGTCCCTTGAGGCAAGATGAAGTGAAGAGACAACGGTAAGGAGGTGAAGGTAATTAGGTCATAAGATGTAGCATGCCTTTGAAAAGAGATCCAAGATCACAATAGGCAAGTCCATGACGAAAAAGTTTACTTTTCTTTTTCTTTTTGAATTTTTAGATAGATTGATCGATGTGGGAAGTCTATACGGGATGAATACATGTCTCCTTGAGGTCTTCCCGAAGTTGATCGATGCAGGAATCTTCTGAATATTTATTATTTTTGAGAAAATAGTCTTCTTTTTGGATAGACTATGTAGAGAGTTGCGAGCTTTTTATAGTTGTCCTTCGAGGGAGCATTCTACTTATAGCGGAAGATGTCCTTTTGAGGGATTCATCTTTGTATTGGAAGTTTGACTCAAGGAGTTAATCCCTTTATTTTTAGAAATGATTATTTTGAGCTTTTTAAGTCATGGACAAGACTATAATGAAGCATTTGGTTCTTGTTCAAAAGGAAAGGGTGAACGACCATGGGATCTCATCTAAAAGAAGACAAAAAGTATCCATGAGAATCATGCCATGTGTAGAGTCGTGGTGTACATATTTAAGAGAAGGAAAAAAGGTGATGGGTAATCACATGATTTTTGTTTAATCATTAGAGATGAAGTGTAGAAAAGGGAAGGGTAAATGGCGCTCAAGGGATGAGCATGAAATAGATAAAGAGTGATGTAGGAATAGAAGTCAATAGTAGAATGATCAAAGATGCAAAGGCATTAAGGGGCTCAGGTTCGAGCTTACCATTAAGTGAAGACAAATGATAAGCACCTGATCCATAGTCATGGGTCATGATGTATGGTCCAAGCCAATTAGGAGAAAACTTGCCTTTTGCTTTTTTCTACTTTGGTTATGTGTTGATTTTCCTTGAGGACAAGGTCACCAACCTTGAAGGTGTGTTCATGGACATGTTTTTCATAGGCACGCTTGATGCATTTTTGGTAGACTTGGAGATGGTCGAGAGCATGAAGATGACATTTTCTAATAACTCAAGTTGTGCTAAATGATCTTAGTGAAAGTCATCATCAATGAGCATGTCTTAAAGGGAGATACAAAGAGATGGGATGGACTTGAGAGGTAGAACAACCCATGGTACCATAGACCAGAGAAAAGGGGGTAGAATGAAGTGGAAGTGTGAATACTAGTATGGTACACCCATAGGGCGAAAGGAATGTGCATGTGCCAATCCTTCCCAGTATCATTAACTACTTTCATGAGAATCTTGTTCAAGGTTTTGTTGGTGGATTCAGCTTGGCCATTGGTTTGTGGGTAATATGGTGAGGAGAAACTTAGCTAGATGTCGAAGGCATCACAAAGTTTCTGTAGGGTTTTATTTTTGAATTGTTTTCCATTATCAGTGATGAGGCGATGTGGAACACCAAAGCGACAAATAATGTGATGATTGATGAACTCACATATTTTCTCAGCTTTCATGGAGATGAGGGGTACAACTTCAACCCATTTGGTATAGTATTCGTAGAAATGGTGATAATCCATTGATGTCTTAGGAAGAGTGAGGATTGATCTCTCCGACAAGATCAAACCCCATTAAGAGAAAGGCCAAAGGTCACAATGACTGTAAGGCATGACTAGGTGTGTGATGAAGATTGGCATGTTGTTGGAATTTTACACAATGCTTAACGTAGTCAACAATCATGGTGAGGGTCACCAAGTAATAGCCTAGGCGAAGATGTGTTTAGAACAACAAGGTTATCGAAGTGACCTCCACATATGCCATCGTGAACTTCTTTAATGGTATAGGGGATTTCAGATTTGGTAAGGCATCGTAAGAGAATACCATCAAAGCCACGCTTATAGAGGAGGCCACCCATGATGACATAATGAGAGGCCCTTTTGAGAAAGGCATGTTGTCCATTATGTGTGAGGTCAGGAGGCAAGATAGAAAGAGAAAGGTAGTCCGCAAGCTACTTATACCAAAGGTCCTATGTGTTTAGTGAGGCGGTTTAGACAAGGTTAACACAACAAGGTGCATAAGAAGGTCTCTGTATGCATTTCATAGTAATAAAGATGTCTGAATTGGTTGGTGAAGTAGGTATCTAGGAATCGAGGAAGGCCATGGTATCCATGAATTTATTGGTGGATCGCAGAACAATTTGAATTTTATAGCGGTCAAAGGTAGTCAACATAATGTTGACATAACATTTGTACTCTTGAAGTATTTCATTATGACACTGATATACACCATTGACTTGGTTTACTACCATTTGAGAATCACCAAAGATATTAATGGACTTAACATCTAAGGCATAGGCAGTCATGAGACCCAATACGAGTGCTTCGTATTCGGTGATATTGTTAGTGCACTCAAGTTGAGTTTGAATGATAAAGGCATGGGTTCACCATCAAGAGGAATGAGGATAACACCTACACCACCCCCACACTGACATTTGGAACCATCGAAGAATAAGGTCATCTGGTAAGGTTCATCATCCAGAGAGGGTACAATGGATTCATCAGGAAATCAAAGTTTGAATACTTGATTCCTGGAAAGAGGTGCATAACAAGTTGGTCAAGAATGGCCCGGCCCTTGATAGATTTTTGATGAATGAATTTGAGGTCTAGGTCAGCAAGAAGCATGAGCCAATGTGCAACACATTGATTTTGATAAGGTTTGGCATACATGAAGTGTAAGGGGTCAGTGTTGGTCACAACATAGGTTTTGTGTTGAGCAGGTAATGGTGAAGTTTGGTGGCAACAAAACTAAGGCTAAGAAAAGTTTTTTAGGATGGGTGTATCGGGTCGGGTCTCGTAGTCTAAAAGAGTATAACTTATGTAATAAACCACATTGTTCCCTATGTTTTCATCACGATGAGAGAGCATAGCCCCTAAAGAGTGATCATTAGCAGAGATGTATAGGTAGAAGGGTTGGTCATCTTTAGGTGGAATAAGTATGGGTGGTTGGAGAAGGTATTGTTTTAAGGCCTCAAAAGATTTGTGGTAGTCATCATCCCATTTGAAGGAGACATCCTTTTTAAGAAGGTGATGAAACAGTTGACAATGGTCGGAAAGTTGGGAAATAAATTGGTGAATAGATTGCAACTTGCCTTGTAAACTATGAAGTTGGTGAAGGTTAGTGGGTGGAGGTATTTCAAGAATGGCCTTGACTTTAGCAGGGTCAACCTCTATACCATGTAAGGAGATGATAAATCCTAGGAGCTTTCCTGAGAGAACCACAAAGACACATTTCTTGGGTTGAAGGTGAACACAATACTTGATGAGGCAATCAAAGATGGTTTTCAAGACAGTAAGGTGTTCAGATCGATGTTTGGATTTTGTGAGGAGATCATCTACATAATCTTCTAATATATGGTGCATGATGTCATGGAAAATGTAGGTCATAGCCCGTTGATACGTGGCACCAACATTTTTAAGGCCAAAAGGCATGACTCGATAGCAGAAGGTCCCCCAAGGGGTGATGAATGCGGTTTTGTGTTGATCCTTTGGGGTGAGCAAGATTTGGTTATAACTCGAGAAGCCATCCATAAGTGATAGCATCTCATGGCCAGTGGTAAGGTCAACCAACTAGTCAATACTAGGTAGAGGAAAATCATCTTTTGGGCAAGCTAGGTTGAGGTCATGGAAATCATGTGCAAATGCAAAGTCCCCTGTCACCTTAGTGATAGGAACAATGTTAGAAATCCATTGGGGGTAATCGATGGGTAAGATGAAGGAAACTGAAAGAAGGTGTTGAAGTTCTTCTTTGACAAGAAGAGAAATGCGAGGGTGCATTTTCCTCAACTTTTGTTTTACGGGTTTGGAATCGGGAATGGTTATGATATTGTGGACCATGATAGTGGGATCAATACCAAGTGCAATGTTAGCATAGAGCAAGAAAGCGTGGTTATGATTTTTAAGAAAAAAAGTGAGGGCTTCTTATTCAACAACATCGAGAGATTGGCCAATCTTGAGAATGTGGGGTCATCCTGAGTGTGGATGTTGACTTCAATAGTCGATTCATTCAACATTTTTGTGTCTTAGAAGGTAATGAACCGATAAATGTAAGAGTCTTCAGCACCAAGGTAGGTGAGTATGGACTCATCATCCTGACATTGAATGACATTAATAGAAGGAGTATCATCTTCAACCATGTCAGATACAAGAAAGGAAGAGAAGAAGGAGCCTTGCCATTGCGTTGATAAGTCAGAGGTCCCAAGGAAATGGTGTTTATGAAAAAAAAAGTTAGGAGGGATAGATTCAGGATCCATCGACTCTGTTGGTGAAGGTGGTGAAGGTGGAGCAAGTGAAGAAGGTGGAGATGGGTCAACATCCTCAATGAGTTCAATACGGGTTTTTGGTAGGTAGTTTGGTAAAACTGATTCCACTATGATCATTGTGTTTACGTGGTACATGAAATAATAGTGTGATGGCCTTGCTCATAAAAACCAAAGCCAAAACCTTTCCATGCACATCGGTGTAGGAAAGTGTGGGTAAAGTGGTGGTTGGTAAGTGATTGAAGGTCAGCTGAGAAGGGTCAGTTTGTGATGGTGGTTCGGGTGTGTAAGTGGAAGTATCAAGTCCCCCATAGGTAAGATGGGTGTGAAGGTGAGGAGGACCATAAATGGAGATGCTCACCTATGCGGTGATCATAGTGAGGATGTTGGTGAAGGTTTCCATACTCTTGTGGAGTAAGGAATGTATTAACATTGTACAGGTGATACTCCCCCATAGTGAGGCATTGAAAAACACCTTCCAATGGATCAGTGGTTGATATATTGGTAGCTGGAATGGAGGAAGTGTTAGAGGTTAGATTGGAAGAGGTATTAGTTGGTTGGGAAGCTGATGTGTGACTGGTGGAAGCTACAACAGTGGTAGGAATAGAAGAGTTAGGTGAAGGTGAATTCAAAAGTGCACCGGTAGATGGGGTCATAGGAAGAAGAAGAAGTAGGTAGGGAGATAGACACCTTAATAGGTACAAGAACGTCATTAGGTCGGTAAAGCATGTTACAAGTTTTAAAAGGTGATGGGTCAGCTGGAATGGTATAGGAATGTCCTTCATGTTCAAACTTTACACATCGGTGTAAAGTAGAAGGAACACAACCCATGACATGAATCTAGGGTCTGCCAAGAAACAAGTTGTATTGAAACTCCCCTTCTAAGATGTAGAATAACTCTGGAACAATGCGGGGACCCACACAAACATGGAGGATGACAGTGCCAAGTGTAGAAGTGATAGCATCATTGAATGAGCACAACATGACAGGATGTTTATGCATGCAGTTATTGGGTATGCACATTTGTTCAAATGCATGAGAGGAGATGATGTTAATAATAGCGCCCCCATCGATCATAACACGTTGTATGCATATATTATCGATATGGACAGAGATGAAAAGTAAAGATCTGGGTCATCGGTTTAGTGGGGTACAATCTCTTCATTTGAGAAACTGAGGGTGGAAACCTAGTGAGATGGTGGAGGTGTAGAGGTAGGGGGTAATTTGGTGAGAGAGGCGACATGATGAGGTGTGATAATAGAAGCTATGGGTGTGGGGTCATTGGGTAAAACCTCAATAGATTGAAGGACCTCCATGAGGGCTTGATGATGAGACTCTGAGGTTTGGATGAGATTGTATAAGGACATTTTGAGAGGGGATTGGTGTAATTGTTTGAGCATCATGCAATGCGTAACCCCATCCAAAATAGGATATGTAGGACCATGGATAGTGATTTTAGGTGTGGGTGCAATTGGTATGTTAGGTATAGGGTTGTTTGGTGGATTGGTTACCTTGTCTTTCCCTTTATCTTTCTGATGCATGGGTACCAATGTGAACCATGTTGATTTGAGGTAGAGAGGTAGATGAAGTGGGTTTACCATGAAAGGTATACCGATAGGAAGGGCATTTACAAAGAGGTGGGTAAGAGCCTTCCATTGATGAGTGTTAAACACCGACATTTAGAGGGGGTTTAGGAATCTCTCGGATATGGACCATGTTGATTTCAAACTTCGGGGTGGATAGAAAGATCGTGGAGGTGAAGATGGGGTTTTGGTATATGTGTGGGAAGAGGGTGTGGAGAAACCGGTGGAGGTGAAATAGGTTCATTGTTAATGAGGTCATCATCATAAAAATTGGGGTCGAAGGACATAATTGAATGAGGGAAGCCTTTAGACCCTTATAGCTCTCAACATAATGTCCCTGGCACACATGATGATAAGCACAGATTTTAGTATCGTCAAACCCTTCTGGTTTAGGTTTGAGAGGGTCATAAGGTCGAAGAGGAGGTAGTATGAGAATAGATAGCTTTCAAGAGGTTAGTGAGGATAGTGGTATATGATCCTACCAAAGTGGATCACAATGCAAAGTAAAAGTGGGTTTGGATGGAAGAATGGGGTTATTGGTGGTGGTTGGGGTGATGTAGTCTTAGGTTTGGGTTACACTTTCTTAGGTGGAAGTGAAGTGGTGGAAACAAGAATAGAATGAGTAGTAGGTTTAACCACTTCTTTGGATACTAATGGGTTCTTCAATTTTTGTTGTCTTTTCTTAGGTAGGGGTGCAGATGGAGCACATGATGTAGATGGAAAGGTTGATGGTGGGAGAGGATGAGTAACCCATGGGGAAAACTGAGGTGTAGTGGTAGGTGTTGGTCGAGGTCGAGAAGGAGGTATAATCAGAGGGGAGGGAAATGCCATAGGTAATGCAGGAGTCACGAAAGGTAATGGTGGTATAGGAGGTAAAGAGGTTGTAGATGGTGATGAAGGACGAGGACTTGGGAAAAGATGGAGGTGTATAGTGAAGGGTCAGGAGAGTTTTAGGTTTACCCTTGGTGGGAAAAGGTTTTGCTAAGGTCGAGGGGTGAGGTCCCAGGATGGATGGTAAAGGTGAAGGTGACAAAGGTGTGGTAGGTGAGGTCGGTGTATACGGCCTTAGAAGGTTGGGTTTTTCTAGGTTGGGGGATAGGTTCAAGTAGGTACACAGGAAGATGTGGCCAAGTCTAGCTTGACAGAGGATGTGTAGGTTTTGATGTTGGTGTGACCCCTAGGGTGCTAGCGGGTTTAGATAAGATAGATGATGTTGGAACACATCGGCTAGCAAGCAAGTAGAGGTTGGGTGTAGATGAGACGATGCAATAAAATATGTATCAAGAGTTATGTTCATTGTGGTTTTGGGTTGTTGAAACACCTTGGGTAAATGGTAGAAGTGTTAGTGAGAGGTGATTGCATTTGGGTAGAGACCAAGAGTAAAATATGTCCCCAAAGTGAGGCCCGATCAACATAAATAGGCGTAATTGGCCAAACGTGAAAATGGCACCGTGTGGTAGAAGAGGTAGATGTGGATCGATTGGTGATTCCCGTGAAATGTGTCCGAGACACAAGGAACTCACTAGCTTGGCCTCTATGGGTAAGAGAGCCAAAATTAGGTTAGTATGATCTGGGTGGCTGATGGAGAGTGGTCACCTAGCGGTAGTGGCATATCTACTAGATCCCGAATAGGTGGAGGAGATGATGGGTGCTCCTCTAGGGAGGAGGAGGTATAATTGGTGATGGCCTATTAGGTGGAGAAGCTAAAGGTGAAATGATCTTGGTGTTAACGAGAGACTCTCGAGTGAGTGCAAGGGGAGATGAAGGGCTTTCCTCTATGGGTGGAGGAATAGATGAAGTAGGTTCATTTGTAGGTAGAGAACTTTAGGCTATGATTTCCTCGATGGTGGGGACATGAGATAAATGAGTAGTAACTGGTAAGTTAGTGAAGATAGCATGTACCTCGTGTGTATTACTATTGTTGTTTGAGGCATCACAGTTTGATCAGTAGATGGGGAATGGTTAGGAAATGGTTTCTTGAATATGTGAAGGTTTTGGTTGGTAGATGCATTCAGGTTATCCAGGACTAACTTTCCAATTTCGAGCATTCCCTGCACAATATTTTTGAAGGTGATACAATTTCTATCACTGTGACCATTTACATGGTGATAGTTATAGAAGTCATTTTTCTACCACACCTGGTATGGGTGAGAGGGATCAAAACAAGTGTGTGGTTTGATAGAGGAAGGGTGATAGCATTGGCTTTAATAAGTTTCTCTAAAATAGATGAATATGGCTCTCCCGATGGGGTGTATTTCTTTTGTTCACGTTTGAATTGAAAGGTTTGGACCGGTGAAAGATTAGATGAAGGTTTAGTATGATTGGATGGATGGGTAGGAAAACCTTAAGTACCACCCACGTTGGTGGTTCCCTTGGCTTTGGAATAGCTAATCCGAGGTTTTGAGGAAGAGGAATTATCATTTGACTTAAACGAGGTTCTTGTTTCATAATTGGATCTTCTTCTTCGATGGCGCGAATCTCTAGTTTTGGGCCATAGTGAATGCCTCATCGAATGTTAGAAGGTTTGCACCTGTAAGGTAGGTGAAATGTGTCTAGCACAAGCTCATGTGAAGAGATCTATGAGTTTGGTTTGTGGTAATTGGAAGGTGAGTTGGTTGATTAGGCTACGCCAACGAGCGACAAAATCTGTGATAGATTCATCATCATATTGACGTGTAGAGTAGAGATCAGTCATGGTAACCTTCTTGACGATGTTAATCGAGAAGTGATCTAAGAAAGCTTGGGCTATTTGATTGAATGAGAAGATGGAATGTCTAGGTAATCCACTATACCAGTCCAATGCAGGACTAGTTAGGGACATGGGAAAGGTTCACAAAAGCAAAAAGTGTCATCATGGGCAATAAGGTAGCACCCATGTTTGAAAGACCACAAAATGTTATGTGGATTCCTCCTTACTATTGAAGTGGTTGAATTTAGGCATCTCCCAATGTATGGATATGGAGAATGGGAATGGATGGGTGAATGGGCTCATTACAAATTTTGTCATCATAGGTGAGAGAATGTACGGGAGCCGAAATATAGATGCTTCTAGTGTTTGCATCTTGTCCATCATTAACTTGATAAAGTCATTGTTAGGTTGTGAAGATTGGGTACCTCCTATAGTGAAAGGAGGTTCTTGTTGGACATATGAAGAATACGACATTCCAAAGTATGGTGGTGTTGAATAAGGAGGTGGGAACTGAGCGACATACATAGGGGGTATATACCCAGGACCGAATGATAGATGAAACAAGAGGTGGCTGGTAGTAGATATGTGAGGGTGGGACACTCATAGTGACTTTAGTAAAGATAGGTGGTAGAGACTGTGGGATGAAAAGGACAATGTTTTGATAAGGGGTAGTGGTCACCGACACTAGGGGTGGCTATGTTACAACTGGTATGTATGAGATGACAAGTTTGGATGAGGCTATGTTCTGGGTGGTCGATGAAGGTACGGTAGAGACTGTGAGGGAAACTGATGTGGCAGATGTGGCGATCAAAGCTATCAAGGAGCCTAGCTGTGAAACAACTAGGCATAAAACCGGTGAGGGTACCATGGAACTAGGAGCTAACGTAGAAGTAGACATAAGGGATGGAGGTAGGGATACTATCATGCCATATATCAACTGACCTGAGGAATCTCGAATGGATGAATGGGTGAGGTAGAATTGTAAGGCAGTTGGGTTCTGATCAAGGAGTCGTGTAAACTCTGTATCACCTTTGGGAATAGTGATAGGTTTGTTGGGATCCATGGGTGATGAAATGGAAGGTGGTGAAGGGCTAGGTGGGAGTGGTTATCAGCTAGATAAAACATGAGGGTGCTTTCCTAACTACGGTCAGCACCATGTGGATAGGAACTAATCTAGCAAGACTCAGTATTATTCTATCCGAATGACACAACAACACCATAAAGCGGGAAAATAGACTGAAGTGAGTGAATTAGGTCAAAAGGTGAGCTCATGAAAATAGCATAGGGATGACAGACACCAGTTAGGTAAACCGATGCTGGTTAGGGTGAACCGATGCCAGTTAATTAAAATCAGTGCTAGATATCTTACTGTGAGAAACTAACAGTTTCTTAAATGAGGTTATAGATCGAAATTTGTAGACGGATAGGAGAATATGTAGGATGAATATTATCGTAATAAGTGAAAGTATGAGAAGGTGAAGAGCTTTTAACAACCCAGAAGGATGAAGTAGGTGTCTTTTGGATAGGTATCCAAAAATACCGTAGACCGACACCAATTGGGTTAAACTGATGTCTAGTTATAGGGTAACCGATGATGGTTAAAGATAACCATGGCGATTTACTTTGTAAAATTAAAACAGAGATGTAGAAATTTGGTTGTAATTTAAAATTTGATGTAGAATCAAACCCAGAAGTTTGAGAATGATGTTGATATGGTCCAGCCACACTCAAATGAAGTCAGAATACACCGACTATGATTAGGAGTGTGCAAGGAAAAATGAAAATGAAGAACAAAAGCTCACACCTCAAAACACAAATCAGATAGAACACTAAGAAAGCACATTCCTAAGAGTGCCTATTCTATTACGTTTTTTCAGCTTATGCTATTTTTGTGGACTGACTATTATGAATAGAACAATAGAATTTGTTTGGTGAGGAAGGCTTCCTACAAAGAAAGAATTCTAAAGGGTGAGGTTTCAGGAATGTTATGGTAGGGACGGGCCATCTTCTGATGGTGGACTTGACAGAAGTAATGAGCTAGGGAGTACCTGAAAATCCTCAAGATTAGTTCGATCATTATTAGGATTTCCCAGGAAGGAATTTGTTTCAGAAATATGTGTTAATTAGATTCTTTGTGCAATTTAGATATGACTCAGAAGAAGAGAGTGTGCTTTCTACGGTTCATTTGTCAACCATTAGCTGGGCATGACTTCCAGCATATAGGTTGCCCTTAATTAATGTTCACTAAATGCAAGAAGGAAAAATGCAATGCAATTAGTTTTAAGCCCAAATGAAAGTGTGATATTCGATGAAAAATGAGATGAACAAGAAGAGGGATCCTCTTTCACTAAAATGTAGAAAACAAGAAGAAGGGTTCTTTTAAGTACACCAAAAGAAATGTGTCTTTCAGCAAGTAGGTAGAAAAAGAGAATGTTACCAAGGAGAAAATTTAATGTGAATGCTATTAGAAGGGAAACAAACACACAAGTTTTTCACCTAAGAATGAACAAGAATGCAAAGAACCCCGAATGGGTCCCACCAGGCATGCCAAAATGTTTCACTTGATTTCCTAGTGTTCTTAGAAGTATTGATGTAATAGATAAGGTAATGGGCATAGGAGGAATACCTATTATAGAAAGTTGGAGGTTGTTGCATGTGTATCGACTCCTCGATCTAGAGTTGATTGTGAGAGCTTCCTTTTGGTTGGGAGGAACTACTTGAGAGACTAAAGCAAGACCAAAAAATGGAAGTTAAATGATATATGGCAGTGGACTGCCTAGCATGTGCTAGTTCTAGGAAGTACGATACTTCCTAATGGTATTAGTCAAATCCAATCGTTTAAAACAAATTAATGTAAAACAAGTAAATAAATTCCTATTATAGTTAAATGATTTAGGTATCTCACTCACATACAATAAAAAATCTATAAAATTAACATGTTAAGTTATAATCAAATTCAAAGAGGTAAGGTGTTGTCACACAGTGTAGGTATAAGTCGTGGTATGATTTGGGTAATCTGGGTCAACAAAGAAAGGTATTTGGTAGTTTTGTTCTAGGTCAAGGTAGGAAACACATAGATCGATGTTAGTCCGAGGGTAACCGGTAGTGTTAGGTTAGGTGACCGACGCTGGTCACCGGTAGTTTGATGAGGGTCAAAATAGAGGTCTAAGGGGAGTTTTTCATGTTATTAGGGACTTAATGAGGTCCTAGTGATGTCTAGAAGGGCTTAGCAGGTCATGAGATGGGCTTAAGGGGGTTTGGATGGAGGTAGGGTAGGTATGGTAGGTGAGTTAAGGAAAGATTGGGTGAGGTTAAGGCACTACAGGTAACCGACGTCAATTATGGGTAAACCGATTCAATTACTGTGGAATATCGGGAATCCTACATGGAAATGGTTTGGGTCTCCTTTGTGATTGCACAAAGGACAGGGTTAGTTGGGGTGAGTTTCGAGAGGTTTGAATGGGATTTGGTAAGGATTTTTAGGGATGTGGGGGTGTATGTGTAAATAAATGGTATATGGGAAACTTAGATAGCAAGGTACATGTAGTAAGATGAATACAATACAACAAATAAGGAAAAATAGTATGAAGGAAAGGAAATAGAAGAGTAAGATATTCTACTTACCTTTGAACCTGGTGCATGTGGTTGTGAAGGAGGAACTGGAGGTGCTGGTAGTGAATGTTGAAGGGTGTGGAGGAATCACCAAGTGTTTGAGAGATTTCGCATGGACCGCTTGGACTCCTTCTTACTTGGTTCTTGTTCAAATCTCAATCTCGAATGTGTGTTGGATGGCCTCTGGATGGATGTTTGTCATCTGTGTTGTGAGAGAGAAGTCATTCATGCTTGCTTGCATGTGAGAGGATTCATTCCGAATGTGCCAACCTCGAGAATGAGGTAAGAAATAGGAATTAATGGTAATTGATGGTGGTTACGGTCGACCGACATCGGTTCGGGGTGATCAGGTGGTTAAGGAGGGATTCCTAAGCATGCTAAAAATAGGAGATCGTGGCTCTAATGGCTACTAGATCTCACTATCATCCGCACATGATGAGGGAGTGACCGTTGTTCATGAGAATGAGGTTTAGGTCTTTAATTTTAGGTTTTAGTTAGGTTTAAGTTGATTAAGGAAACTTACTAATAATAGGCTTAGGGTGAGGTGTCTAGGTGAGGTGTCTCGGTGAGGTGAGAGGGTAGGTATTGATTAATTAGGGTATTTAAATAATAATTATAATGAGGGAAAATGATTAATTTAATTAAAGTAATTAAATTAATATAGTGTGGGGTGAAAGAGGGAAATGGTTAGGTGAATGTGTTTAGGTTGATTGATTAACAAGGGGCTAAGGGGAGCGTGACCTAATTTTGATGTCTACAAAGATAATAGATGCATGCAAATCTATGAGTAGAAATCTATGAACTATTTGGATTTCGCTGTAAAGTAGGAATCTATGAAGCATTTGGATGCCCCAATAATTAGAATGGTAGAGGAATTCTCCCTCGAGTAGGTGGATGATGTAGTAAAGTGGTGGACAACCACTTGATAAGAAGGAAAACTAGGGATTAGAACAAGGATGGGAAAGGATTGTGCTCATAGCATGAGTGTTATTTGGAGAATAATTTTAGAGCAACCTTATTTTTTCTATTGCACAATAGAGTTTCACCATGATTATAAAAGAATCAAGATGGTTAACCCAGATGCGCATAAACAAACACACACAACAAAGAAAATATAAAAGTAAAACAAACCCAATATACAAGGTAGGTGTAGACATCAAGGTTATCAAGAAACAAAGATGTAATCACACTAGTTGCAAGTGGTCCAAAAAACGTAAACATCAACAATGCAACACAAAGTTAAAAAATAAGACAATCATCTATGCCCCTAATGCATGCCACAATGATGATTAAATAGATAAAAATTCTCCCAAGTGGGAATAAGATCATACTGAAAGAGCAGAGTTAAAGAAAATCCTTATGGCACTCTTGTTGGATTCATTTTGCAAATGATCGAAGTTGAAATTGCCCCAGTCAAAGTTATATCTCGAAGGAGAAACAATTTTGTGACTTTCCCCAAGTAGAGTTAGCATATCATGGAAATGGAATAAAGTGATAGTTGTAATATTGGAATGATCACTAGGGTAATAGATAAAGGTATGACATTTATCAAGATTGTATTGAGATGTTGAATGATTCACTTTAAGGTTTTTCTAATTGTAGGATTTCTATGATAAGTGAATGTTTGTTTGAAAGTTTTGTAATTTTTTTGATTTTTTTGAATTTTGAAATATTTGATTTTTGGATTTTGAAATATTTTATGTTTTTGGATTTTGTAACTTTTGGAAAAATTTGAATGCAAATCAATGCAAAAAAACATTAAAACAAAAACAAAAAGGAAAATATTCCATGGCTTAAATAAACTAGGAGGAAAACAAAACACATGCACATGTGAGAATAAAGCACAAAACAAGCATTTAAAACAAACCCAATATGCATAGGAAGGAACCACACTAAAGTTATATGTGAACTGAGATGCAAATAAATTTCCTGCAATTGGTCTACATGTAAAGAAAAATAAAGTACAACAAAATAACTAGCTGAAATAAGTAAAATCATCATTAAAATGTTGAAAAACCACAACAATACAACACAATTTACACAAACTATATCTAATGACACTCTGAATGTGTTTCACATTAAAGAAATAAACATATTTGAATGCCCCTAATAAATAGCTTAGCACACGAGAGGATTGAATTGAGATGAAGGGTGGAGTAATACTTAGATACTCCAAAAGATACTCTTGTCGGACCCCATGGAAATTTGATTTGTATTGGATTAAAATGTAAAATACAAATGTACCCCAATAAAAGTTATATTAAAGGGTAAATGATTACCTCGAGCATAAATATACATCACGAGCAATAAAGATGAGTATGATCCGAACGATGTCCTCAAATGGTGAAATTATTGAAATGTGTTATCTAATTGCTGAAAGTTTGTCAAACATTATCTGAATGTTTTGTTTACTACAATTTTATATTGTTTTTGGTTTTTGGAACAATTTTATATTATTTTGGGTTTTGAGAAAATTTTTTTGAATGTTTTTGTATTTTACAATTGGTAAAAAGGCCGCACTACTTAAATATAGGTGTAAATAATTAAAAGTATTTCATTCCATTGGCAAAATGTAGATGGTAAAATGATTGAGAGTTTCATTCCAATCGTGACTCCGCGTAACTAGGAAGATGTGAGGGTTCATCACCGAGAGCTAAGAAGGACATGAAAATGAGATTAATAGTGATATGAAAGGTGAAGAGAAAGGATGTGACAACACCAAGTGTAACAATGATCTATATGAGAAAATGTAACTCATCTCTAGTCAAGATTAGTTGACCAATTCCAAGATGATTCTAATTTTTAGGTTTTCATTCCACTTAGATCCAATTATGGCCTACCGATTGGAAAAATCCGGTTGAAGGAATTGGTGTCTCTCTTAACATGAGCAACTAAATTACTTCTTAGGATGTTTTTGATTAAAAACTTTTATTCATATTTTATAAAGGCTTTATTAGTTAATTATTCTTTATTGATTTTGAAGGACCCCTACATGATTCCCCATGCCATCAGTAAAATTCAAGGGCTCAACACCAAAGATAAAATGTAGGTGAGTAAGGGCTTTCTCCATTCCTAGTCTCATACTTCCAGTAAGAAGTATGGGCTTACCACCAAAGACTATGAAGGATGAAAGGTGTACTAATTTTATAGTTTTATTTAATATTTTGTGATTGATTTAATTTTCCTTAGATGTTGATAGTGTTCTTGTTGGGAAGGATCATTCGCCCCCAAGTCTCGACCTCATGCAACTAGTAGGACACAAGGGTTCAACACCGTAGATTGAGATGGGCAGCCAAAAGGACTAGATAAAGAATTTTAGTGATTTCTATTAAAGAGAGAGCTTATTTAAAAGGAGGATTTTTCCATCAAGTAAGCTTCGAGAAAAAACCGTAGGTAAAAATATCTAAAATGGTAGAAACCATAACAAAGATGAGACATACAATGCCCAAGAGGAATAAGGTTAACATTTCATAATAGGTGAAGAAGGTGAATATATGATAATTGTATGATTAATATATCTGCTAATATATGGAATGCCTAACATTATTTGGACACACTTTTCCATTTCCAATTAGTAAACAATGCTCTAATACAAATTTTTATTCTCTTTTTATGATTTTTGATTTTTTTGAATGTTGGTGGATGAGGATTTGAAATGGAATCATCAAGAAATATGTCCATGTTTATTGAAGTTGAATGGTCCTAAGATACAAGGCTTATGAAGAAAAAATCCAAGTCAAGAGAGGGAATTGTAAAATTTAATAAGTCCTGAAATACGAGACGTGGAGGAACATGAGCCAAGTCAAAGGAGTGAATCTGAATATTCAATAAGTCCTGTAATATGAGAATTGGGTGGATAGGATCCAATTCAAAAGATTGAATCAAATGATTAGATGGGTCCTGAAGTACTATACTTGGGTGGACAGGTTCCAAGTCAAATTATGTGTGATTAGATAAGTCTTTGATGAGATTGAAAGACATATGTGATGTTAGAAGAATATTATCGATGCGGGGAAGATGTTGAGATACATATTCACTTGTGAGTGAAAGAGCACAAGGAAATAATGATAGATCTCTAGATGTATACTCAATGTTCCTTGTAATCTATAGAGAGGAAATGTTCAATGTTTCTCCTTCTAGGTTGTAAGTTAGTTGATTTGATGATAGATTTGTAATTAAATCTTGAAATAGTTGAATAAGGGTAATCCTAGGTATACACAACTTGAAGAATGTACGCATGCAGATGTCTTGAAAATTAGGAATTATTGTTAATGAGATGCTTGCAAGGTTGATCATTTGAGGTGTAATGGACATAGAAGGTTGCATTGTCACAAGTGTCCAAGCTTGTTGTGGTTGTATTTCGACAACAAGACTAGAGATGTTAGGCATAGGATATGGAATGGGAAGAATGGAATGAAGCTCAATTATACTTGATGAAGGACCCTCTTCTATTATGTCAAGGGTTATTGGAGATTCTTGGAGAAAATTCAAGCTCTCTCGTTAGGTGTTACAAGATTTTTGTCAAAAAAGGTTTAATGTCTATTTGGACTAAAGGAAAAAAATATGTAGAAGAAATAGATTGGTTGGAAGGGAGAGATAATTGACTTTCATCATGATCTCATTAAATGTTAGTATGTAAAAAGTGGGGACAACAGTCAACTCTTTAGTAGAAGTGGAAATTTATGTGTTGTCGATTTGAGAGATTCGTCGTCAAGATCTATAAAGATCTCTCCGTCATCAATTAAATCTTTAAAATAATTCTTAAAGTGCACACACTTATCAGTTAAGTGGCCATCAATGAGATGAAAATAACAATATGCATGATGTTTGTACCAATATGGCTTAGGTTCTCCTTCAATCTAAGGTTTTCTAACGGGATATTTTATCATCTCGCCCACTTTGAATTGATGAAATACACTAGAGAGACTTTCATGGAGGGGTGTGAACTTTCGTTTAACTTTGTGTAGCGTAGTGTCTTTCTAGGTTGTATGATTGTATTTTTATTGATTTATCATGTATGTTGGGAATATTATGATTATCCATTACACTAAGCAGATTTTAAGGATGATGACATTGTGGTTGTGGTTGATGTACCAAGATTCATCGTGAGAATTTCTAGTATGGTGATTATTACGAGTGAGGTTGAAATAAAAATGTTTGATGAACTTATCTAAGAGGTCCACAAAGGTGGTGATATATCCATTTGGAAGGTGTAAGAACCAATACAAATCTTTTCCTTCTAGACTTCTAGGAAAAACACAAGAGAAATTTATCGTTATATGCCACTTCGTGGCATGCTATGGAAATTTATTTTATATGTTGTCTCAGATCATTTTTCCCTTGTATTTATCAAATTTAGGCATCTCGAAAGAGCATGGGAAGGGTATGCGTAATATGTCCATGTCAAAAGGGTATGGACACAATTCATAAAACTTGAATTTTTTGTGTTGTTTTTGTAAACCTAAAAAAATATCTTTCATCATTTTCCATTCTTGGGCAAAGGATGAATTGTAAAAATCCACCATTGTAATGAAAAATGACGGAGATTAAAGAAAGGTATGATGAATAACTCAACCCTTAACAAATTAAATGCTAATATGGAAGCAACAAGAAGGTTTTAAAATATTGACCCTTAGAAAAGTGAATGCTAATATGGAAACAAAAAAAGGTTTGAAAATATCGACCTTAGCAAAGTGAATGCTAAGATGGAAGCGAAAAAAAAGGTTTGAAAATATTGACTCCTAGAAAACTGAATGCTAAGATTGAAGATGGAAGAAGATAGAAAAAGCTCAACCCTAGAAAAATTAGTGTAAGAGGAAGAATAAAAAAATGTTAGTCAAGTGCACATCTCTTAACAAAATGATAGTTAAGAGAAAAAGGGATGACAAGAAGTTAGATGCACTCTATTCCACAAAAATGAGTTTTAAAGGAAGAGAGACTTGTCAAGGTGGATGTGATCAAATCGTAATCAAAATGAATGATAAGAGTGATGAAGAGATGTAAAAATGTTAACTCCTAACATGATAAGTGTTAAGAGAAATGAAAAAGGGGGAAAAGTGAAATGTGCTCGACACTTAAAAAAATGAATGTCAAGGGAGAAAAGAATTAACAAGATGAAGGTGATCGAATCTTAATAAAAAATGATAAGAGTGATGAGAAAAGGGACTTAAAAAACACATAACAAAATGAATGATGGTAAGGTGGAAGATGGACTAAAGTGTTAGTTTAGAATTATATTAGCAAAATGAATGCTAAGAAAGATGAAGGAGATTGAAATATGTCATGGCCTTTTATGAAACTGAATGTAAAGAGGGAAGAGACAAAAGAAGTTATTATGCTCAACTTGTGACAAAGTAAGTGTGACAATAGGAGACTTAAAACACGATGGATGATGCTCAAATCTTAACAAAAATGTGTTAAAGGAAGAGACTTAGGAAAAATGATGATTTTGTTTGACTTTTAACAAGATGGATGTTAAAAAGGGAGACTTAAGAAGATGATGAATGATGTCAACTATTAACAAAATTTTTATTAAAAGATAAGATATGAAAAAGAAGTGGGAGTACAAAAAGAACAACAAAGTAAATGTCATCACAAGAAGTGAATGAATGACGACGAAAAGGTCCAAATATTGCAACAATGGAGATAAGAGACAAGGGAAAGTGATGGGATAAGTGATCTCAAATTAAAGAAAAGTGAATGTGTTAAAGAGAGAAGTGATGATGAAGAGAAAAGATGATGAGAAAAATAAGTGAATGTCAAGTCCAAATAAGGATAAATTTGGAGATAGCGAACACAATAGAAGATGAACCCAAATAAGGAGTATTTGGGATTTTCAAAAGAAGGTGAAAAATAATCCAAGTAAATTTTACTTGTAAAGATGAAAGGAGAAATAATGTAGAAACCAAACAAGGAGTGTTTGGAAAATGATAAAAATATACGAATGTGAAAGATGATCCCAAATAAGGAGTGTTTGGGAAAAAGCAAGTGTGGAAAACTAATCCAATAAGAAAGAAAAAACAAAAAAAAAAAGAAAAATAGATTTTTTTTTGTTTATATCTGTTTGTTTGTGGCCTCTACCTTATATTTTCTTGGAAAATGTTTGGCTACCTAGGTGGCTTTGAAACTAGGTGTCAAAGTAGTATATATCTGAGCAAGTGTGATGTTATTCGTAGTTGAAAGATTTACTTTACCCCCTTTGAAACCTTGAGAAAAGATATTTATCAGAATGAATTGCACTGGGGTCGCCACTAAGGATATCCGCAACTCTAACTCACAAGGATTTACTAGTCAAGTAGGAGAAAAGGTTCCCGTTTCATCCACGGTTCCCTCAAGATGTGGACTACTTTGGAGTTCTAGAGCCACCCCCTTTGTTGTAGCTTAAGGCTTATGCCAAGGGGGTTATGTTCTATTTGATTAGTTGAGCCATAGCTCTTAACTGAAAATGCAATTACAATGTTTTGAATGTGGTGTATTTTCTTATCTTTTGAGATTAATATGGTTTATTAGTACACCACTTGGAAACCTACAATTAGTAGTTTTCAATTTTTATTAACCTTCATGAGCGTGGGCCCTAATAAAGGATTCAAAATTTATCTTAAGGTAGGTAGAGGACAATAAAACCAAAGAAAATTCACACTTTTGATTTCAAAGATCACTTAAAAATCTTGAGGAAAGAGCATACGTAAAGTAAAGATTAAAAAAATAAAAGAAATGTTAATTCACAAAATAAATAAAAATAATCACGTTTCTAATTTTCAAGATCACTTTTAAAGTGCGAGGAAAGAGCATACAAATGAGGTTGTTACATTAAAATAAAAGAAAAACATATTAAAGTTAAAAAAACTACAAATTTTTTTTTTTGAAAAAAAGAAAGTGTTAGGAGAAATGAAGCCATAAATGTTTTATAAGTCAAATCGAAAAAAAAATTCCATTGCATATATCTTTTCAATACCTTTCCGTAAAAAAAATGAAGTCATTCCGAGTTTGGGAGAAAACATTATGGCTTCCAGGAATATGGGTTACGGTAGCACTCTCAATGAAAAATTTGAAAGTGAGAAAAATGCCCTGACAACTAGTTTTTGGTTTTCTGACTTCTGTACTTCACCTGAGAAGATAAAATTTTGACAGCAAGGTTTAAAAAGAACAATAAACATAAATAAAGAGTTATATCATAAAATGATTAACTAAAATGAAATAAATAAAAGTGGGGACTCCCCCGGGCATGACAAAAATTTATGTAGAGAAAAATCACAGTAATGAAAGACACAATAAAATTGCAAACCTTCTAGTAACCTTCCAATGCAAACATCACTAAGAGATATTTTGAAGTTGTATAAACTTTGCAAGTGATTTTTTTAGTTCTCTTGAATGGTCTCCAAAATTGGGATGCGATTGCTACGAACACAAATACTTTGGCTTGGAAATTTAGTAGAGTTATTGTATTGTGAATCCAAGAGGATTTGCAAGAGAGTAAGCCTGCAATGTATAGAAGAAGAGACAGTTAGATATTGGTTGAACATTGTTGAATGCAAATGCTAAAAATAACATTGGAGGAGGTTGCAATAGTGTCGGGGCATTTAGGGGTAGTAATGAAATTAATTGCATAAGTTACATTCAGAAAGGTGGTTGTACGTGCAATTCAATTGCCCCCACCTTTCTAGGATTCTAGAAGTGTAGTTAACTAGGATGAGCATGTGGAGTCTAAGTGGCATTTATTAACTGAAATAGGTGGAATTAAATAACTAAATTTAATTAGTATTTAATTGTGAGGAGATAATTAAGCATTTAAATAAATAAATATTTAATTATATTAGCTAGAAGGTGTTAGAAATTAATTTAATTAATTCTAAGAGAATGGTATAATTAAATTAATTTAATTGTGAGGAGATAATTAACCATTTAAATAAATAAATGTTTAATTATATTAGCTAGGAGGGTGTAGGAATTAATTTAATTAATTCCAAAGGCATGTTAGAATTAAATTATTTAATTCTAATGGGTAGGAATATAACTTAGGTAATATAATTAATTTTAATTAATTCTAAAGGGAAATATTTCAATGATGGAATTTATTTAATTAATTCCAAAGGGGTGTATCTTTCGATGACAAGATATAATTAATTTAATTAATTCTAATTGGATATAAGTGGGATAGAAATATGTATGTATTTTTAGGGTGTCTACAGATGCCCCTAATGACTTGTATAGGAAGGGTAGAAGGCGAGCATCCATGTTGTGTAAAAGTATTGTATCAGATCTTCGATCACACTAAACAAAGGTGTGAACATGCATGTGTGTATGATATAGATAATTACGTCTAAGGAATCATTCTAACATGTGTAGTAAAGTGATAATGTAAAACACTAGTAAACAAGAGTAAATGCCCCAAGGAAATGCAATATGTTGTGGATGGCTAGAATGTAATGAAAACAAAATGATAGGAGAAACGTGCCCCTCGATTGTATGGAATTTTTTCAATGAGGTTCATTTTTTTTCCCCAACATTCCATAATGAATTGTAAACAAGAGTGGAGGAAATGGTTGTGTAGTGTTGTTATGGAATTTTTCAATGAGGTTCCATTCCATAATGAATTGTAAACAAGAGTGTGTCATCAGGAAATGTGTAGTGTTGTGTTTGCCCAGTAATGAGTGTGCATGTGTAGTGGTGATGAGATATGACATGTGAAGAGATGTGCGTAAACCATATAGCGAAGCGTATATCACAAACTTTTTGAATAAATGAGTGATGATTTATCCCTAAGCGTATATCACTATAGGATGAAAGGATTGGTGATGACTTAACAATAAGCGTATATCACTATAAGATGAAAATATTGGTGATGATTTAACACTAAGCGTATATCACTATAAGATGAAATAATGGAGGGCGCTGATTTATCCTAAAGCGTATATCACTATAGGATGAAAGTATTGGTGATGATTTAACACTAAGCTTATATCACTACAAACCGATAAAAAAGGTGACCGATCAAAGACAAAGCGTATGTCACTACAAGATGAAAGGAAGGATTGGTGATGTAACATAAGGTGTATACAACTACAAGATGATAGATTAAGTGATGATTTAGCCTAAATCATATGTCACTAACCTAGGAATATCACATGATTAAATGTCGCATGGTGAGTGTAAGGTCCATTTGATTTTTAAACCCTCGGTAGTTGAGTATGAACCGATGAACTAAATTACATCATCGGGTGGTGAGTGTAGTGTGTATAACAATGTAGTGTATATAGCAATGATAAGATGACAATAAGATAGGTAAAATGTGTAAATGTGCAGTTTGAATAATGCAAATGTAGGATGGGTAGGGTGTGTACAATATGTAATATGTAGGATGCAATGATAGGTGTAGATAGAAATGGAATATATAGTGATAAAATGTAAAGCTAGACCCATATGTAATGCAACCTAGCCTAATATGTAGAATATAGGGGATTTATAAATGTACGGTGTATGATGTGGGGTGTGTGACTATGTAAGTAAACACCCTAAAAATATATTTAATGTGTATTATGAATAGAATACGATCCTAAATGCGTAAATGATAGATATAGTGGAAAGCTAGTAAAATGTGTGATGTATGAATGCGCAAATGTCAAAAGGTTGTAAAACAAATGATAGAACATATTGTATATGATGAAAATGTGTGATGAAATTCCATGTATAATTATTATGTGTGGTGTGGGGTTTATTTTAATGGTAATCCCTCAATAGTCAAGTGTGAACAAAAGCACAAGAGTGCATCATTGGGTAAAGATCGATGCTAGTATATGGTAAATGTGTGAGGGTATGGTAATCTTGAGATGATATATGCACTTATGCTCATGAGATGATGATGGGGGAGTATTGGGTGCTATACCCCCAAGTGTATGATGATGATAGCAATCTATGTAGCCACGCAAGAGGTTTCATTCCATTTTGGTGTAGCATTGGCTGTGTTGTGATAGGAGAGAGGGCCAACACAATGGTAGGCTGAAAAACATCGAGAACCATGTGATGATGACAAAATCTTGAATGTGGACTGCCCATTAGTATAAGGATTAGTTTCTTCGACAACAATGATTAGTTGGAGCTTATGTGGGATTGGTGATGTTGCAGAAGGTTTGGTAGGAGAAGGAGGTGGACTGATTTTGAGAGGTGGTTACGTAATTTGATTTCATAGTGTTGTGGATGACTTGAGAGAAGGAGTTGATAAATTGATTTCTAGAGGAGGTTTCTTAGGTGGTGTTTGATCATTAGATATTTATGACTCAGATCTAGGAACCCATTGGGATATAGCATTATTATTATGCTCAAATATGAGAGACTCAGGTGATGATGTACCATGAGGTTCAATTCTATGACATGTAGTGGACCTAGATTTCATATGAGATGTAAAAGGAGGAAAGACATGTAATTGAGAAGTGTCTTTAAGTTGTTGGATTTCAGATTTTTAGATGTAATAGAGGATTCCGTAGCTTGAAATTTTTCATGAAATAACGAATGTAAGAATTGAATTCATTCTAATAAGGGTTGATTAGGTGTAGGAGGATGAAAGGTACTATAAACATATATAGAGAGTGAAGAGGGATAACCTACCCATGATTATGTGTTTGTGTAGGAATATCTCAAAGGGTTATGAATTTAGGGTCTTGTGTACTCGGTATTAATGAAACCATAATGTTGTAAATAGTATTACCACGACCCATACATAGAAAAATACTAGGACTTGTTGGCGAATGATCACTAGATTCTCAATTGAGTTACAATATTCGAAAGGATATGGGTCGAGCCAATACATCGTAGACAGTGCCTTGATGTCAAAATTTAAAACATGCATGTAGTGTAGAAGGGACCCCATGCATGGCATGGATCCAAGGTCGGCCCAAAAGAATGTTATAATTAAGATGATTGGGCATGACATGGCATGGGATCGTAACTATTTTTGGACCAATGGTAATAGGGAGGTTTACAATACCTAACACACACTAGGGATGTTATCAAATCCACAGATGGAAATAGATGATGGAGTTAGAGATGATTCTGAAATACCTAAGTGGTGAAGAAAGGTAACATTACAAATATTGAGGCCAGATCCATTATCAACTAATGCCCTTTTGACACCTACTTTATTGATACAAACTTGGATATACAACAAAGAGGTCATGTTGTAGTATTTCATGGGAGGGTAAATCATTGGTAGTGAAAGTTATTTGATCTTCATCAAAAGATAAAGCAGAGGTAAATTTTTGATAGACATATTCGGGTGAAGTATGAGGAGGGATGAATTTAGTAGCTAAATATTCTCTAATCTTGGTCATACAATCAAGGTTATTTTGTAGATAAGTATGGATAGAGATATTCATGGTGTAGAAACTCAAAAACAACCTAGATGGAAGATGAGTAGAAATTCACATGAAACCCTAATGTGTAGGATGTCGAAAGGGGATGCATTCTAAATGCGATCAAATAATCAAAAATAGAGATGCTCATGATGCTTAAATACAAGACCTAGAAGGTGCAATGAAAGAGGATCGGGTTCACCTAATAGTTTAACTAAAATTAACTAAATTAAAGGAAATGGGTAATGATAGTTAATCTACATATGAGGAATAAAATTCTATATAAATTCACTAAAATAGTATGGACTAATTTTTAATAATTATGTCAAATGAGACTAAATCCTAATATGTAAGGAAGTAAGGAGAAATGACTTAGCTTATATTAGAATACTATCGCAGAGTGTCACAATTATAACAAAAGAATATGAGAATAGGAACAATCACTTAGAAGTCTCGTGAAGGTCGGATATAAAGGATTTGAGAAGACCGAGGTGCCTAGGAAGTCTATGGGGTACCTTAGGACGCCCTAGTATGTATAATAGGTGCCCTAGGATTTTTAAAAGCTCAAAATTTGAAATTCATAGGGTCACGAGGTACTCGAAATGTTATATTTCTTTCACACTAGGTCTATCGAGATGTGCCGGATGTGAAAGTGATGCAAGATGAAGTAATGACCTACAAGAAAGAAGGAAATATAAAAACCCTAAGTAAAATAAAATATGTAAAATGAATGGGTCGACTGACCTCGATGACACAACATTGGGATTACTAATCGAGATTCACACTACATTTAAAACCCAAAAGTAGTTCTAGTGTGTGAGTGTGAGTGTGTGTGTGTGTGTGTGTGTTGTGTGTCGTGTCATGGTGTTCTATGCCAGTAGCACTTTGTAAAGTAGCGAGCAATAATAACTACAAAATGTATTGGCATGTGTACATGGAATAGAATAGAATACATCCCTTATGGTGTGTGTGTTGATTAAAATATCCTAGCCTTGATGCATGAAACTATGTGGATGTAATGGATGTAACTATAGATGAGGTGATAGTATTAAGTGACCCTTAGACCCTCATTATGGTCTCATAGCTTTATATTTATAAGGTTCTCTTGTTCTAATTTCATAATTAACCTTGACATGTTCGACTAGGAAAAAGATAAGGATGAGAAACAGCTAGAAAGAGCCCAAAAAGATTTGGGAAATTATAAAAAGCATCAAGGCTCTCCATGTGGGATCGAGGAGCCTCGGGGCACCCAATACAAGTCCAGTTCCCGGTTTAGGCTAAAATGATGAGACATTGACAAAATATATGGGCATGTATGTGGAAATGTGTGGGAATGCCTGAAATAAAAGGTAAAATAATATGTCCAAAATGTGGTATTAATTATTACTTTCTTCACTAATAACCTTCTAAATATTAGTATGATGACTAGGATAAATAATTCCTAAAGTGCATGATTTTGTGACTACGATTGCATGCTTGCCAAGAAGGAAAAAGAAGGTTTTTGTGTGAAATTTCAAGGTTCTTGTGCTTGAAGGAGATCTTTGGTTAATGTTTTTAACCAAAACATGATGATATGAAGTTGTGGAAGATGAAGAACATGTTTCTATAGGTATTCCTTTGTTATTAATGGAAAAATGGGGAGAATTTTAGGTAGTTTTGCATCAATAAAAAAGGGGGAGATTGTTGGCATGTGGTCCTATAGGTGTTTCCTTTGATACAAAACCACATTAATGAAATATTGAATGATGGAGTAATGTTATATGATTTTTTGGATGATGTTTACATGATGGTTATGAGGCTCTCACGATGATATAAGGAGATTCATTGAGGATTGCTTACTCTTGAAATCCCATTCAGGTGCCTAGGTGATGTTGCATGGTGGTATGAGCTTTTTGTTTCTTGAGAAGTATGTTGGAATGTTAGATAACAGGTTTGGAAAGTGTTTGGTAACTCACATTAGTTGGAGGTTATTGATTTAGGTTGGTGACCATGTTTTAGGTGCTCATTGGGAGTAGGTACGGATGCTAGGAGACATGATGATGAGTTATGGAGATATATAAGCTCATGGATTCATGTATTCATGTGTATCATCATATACCAGGTATGTTTAGGTAATTTTGAGTACTTTCATGATGAGTTACATTATTTTTCCAGTTGGCCCTAGCTTCTACAGTGTAGAACCCTAATGGTTAGCTATACAAGTCCTAGTGTCTAGAGAGTGTGAGGTGGTGATGAATTTCTGATGATTGGATGTGTCATGGTGTTTTAAAGAAATACTTCAGGTTTTCATGATGAGAATTTTGTAAGATATGTTAGTTTTGGTGAGATAGGGTTAAGAACTAGTACATTTCCAACTACAATTGGAACTTTTGATGCTCACCCTGAATTGTATGATTTTCATGGGACGTTTTGGATTTCAAGGATGTTTCTTTAGTGAGTATAGAAGGTTTCACGAAAAAATAATTATGTCATTTCATTGTTAGGTTTTAATGAATGAATGTTAATAAAGCAAACAATGTTTTATGAGTGTGAAACCCTAGCTTGAAATTCGTATGGAAGAATTGATTCCTTAGTGTCAAAAATTTATTCCTAGTACATGAATGATTTTTGTAAAATGTATAGGGATCCTTCATATTTCTAGAAAGGTATGGTAGATGTCATTGTGATGAGTGGGTCCCACTCAAATAGGTCAGTTTCTGAAGAAGTTTGTTTTGGGAAAAGGTTGTCCATAGGAGTTTAAAGATAAATTGTTGTTATATGGTGTGTGTGAGTTTTTATTGATTTAAAAATATTTTTTAGGACTTTTTAAATGCAATTTCATGGTCAAATGATCTCAATTTAGGTTGACTGGTTAAAGGGCAGTTTTGAGGCAATAAAAAGTAGTCTTCGATGAAAGGAGCATAACAAAAGATAAAGGTGGATTTAGGAGCTGATTCAAGTTGTGTTGGAAATAGGATTTAAATATATTTATAGTGATATAAGTTTTGTATAATTTTTATGAGTGTTGATAAGGTTTACATGTAAGTATTTGGATAGAAATATTTTTTCCAGTGCAGGACATGACATGATCTACTAAACGTTTTGAGTTATTTTAAGCATGAAATTAATTGGGTGATTCTTTCTATAAATTAGAATGTGAAGAGGTATTAATGTTTCATATGATTAATCCATTTATAGAATTTATTGTTTCTATAATAGTGTTAACCATTTGATATTTTAAAACATCTTTTTGGGTAGTTTAATTTGATGAAGACAAAAGTGTTGGTGATTTGAGCGGTGATTGTTTCAAGAATTATAACTTTATTAGAATTAATATGAGGTTATGGAATTTCCATAAAGTGGTCACATGGAATATTTGGGTGTTTTGGAAGTGATCTAGTGGCATAAAGATGTTTTAGGGTCCTGAAGGATGTAGGAAATAGTTATTCGAGAATAACAAAGATTAGTTGTCCCATTAAATGAAATATTATGATTGGTTGAGATAAATTTCAACCTTGTATGATGTTTAAATGTTTATTTAAATATTTTCCATGATTTATGGGTCATTAATAAGTATGGTTTTGATGTTAGGGAATTTTTCTCTTTGTGCCCATGGGATTTGAGTATTTTGGAGCATGAAATGATGATTTTGGATAGGCCTGACCTACTTGGGTAAATTTTGATGTTATGTTTTTAATTTGGGATATTTTTATGATGCATGGGTCTAGAAAAATGAGGGATAATTTTGTATTTTAATTTTAAATAGAAAGAAGATTATAAAAGCATTGTTTTGGGTGCTTTTTAGAGCTAGTTGAGTGTGAATGGTGTGTTGTGCAAGAAGTGTGACCTAGGGTAATTTGTTTGGAAAATATGTGAGCATGAATTAAGATCTGATCAGGTGTTTGAAATTTCAAGGAAGATCATAAATCATGTGTGTAAGATTTTGAAGCTTGAGAAGTTAAGAAAGAACAAAATTGTGCAAGTTTAAAGACATAGGGTTTGAGAAAAGGTTTGAAGGTGTTTAGAGCTGAATATTTTGATCACCATCAGTTGAGTTGTTGTAACATATTATCAGTGATATTATCATCAAAATCTTGTGTGATGATTCATATTCATGTAATTATCTTGTTGTGTGTAATATCAACAAGGGTTTAGGGGTTAGTGCCTCATTAAAGAAATTTATCTGTGATGTGTGTAATATCATAAAATGTTTTAGTGGGTTTTATCCCCTTGAGGGTTTTCCACTTACATCTTGTGTCTTGGTGTTGTTTCTCTTGCTCATGATTAATTGTATGAATGTTATATGTTGTTGTGCACACATTAATGGATGGATAATTGATTAATGGTTTATGTGAATAATCTGAAATTGAAATTAAATTGTAAATACTGATTCAACCCCCTCTATATCCATTGTTCTTCCAATAATGTGTATGCGTTGTATAAATATAAAATGTTTAGTTTTTGTTGAATTGTTTTAAATGTATTATTATTGTTTTTAAAAAATAATTAGCATCGAATAGCTTAAATCCATTAAAAATTATATTTCTCTAAAAAAAATTGCCTAGAAGTGTTCCATGAAAATAGAATGAATTATGACATAGTATTATTTTTTAAAAAATATTTAGCATCAAATAGCTTCAAAAGTGAGATGTTAATTTAAATTCACAAAAAAACCTACATTTCTCTCCAATAAAAATAATCTCTTGGGAAGTGCTCCATGAAAATATGGAATTTTAGGGTTATTTTGTATTTTGAGTTGTTAATTTAAATCCACAAAAAAATTTATATTTCTCTCAAGAAGTGTTCCATGAAAATAGAAAGAATTATGACATAGTATTGTTTTTAAAAATTATTTAGCATCAAAGAGCTTTAAAAGTGAAATGTTATTTTAAATTGAAAAAAATTATATTACTCTCAATTAAAAAAATTTGTTGGGAAGTGTTCCATGAAAATAGGGAATTTTAGGGCTATTTTGTATTTCGACTTGTTAATTAAAAACCACAAAAAATTATATTTTCTAAAAAAATGATTTGGGAAGTGTTCCATGAAAATAGGGAAGTGTTCCATCAAAATAGAATGAATTATGACATAGTATTGTTTTTAAAAAATATTTAGCATCAAATAGCTTCAAAAGTGAGATGTTAATTTAAATTCATAAAAAAAATTTCTCTCCAATAAAAAAATTTTTGGGAAGTGTTGCATGAAAATAGGGAAGTGATCCATGAAAATAGGAAGTGTTCCATGAAAATAGAATGAATTATGACATCATTTTTTTTGGGAATAAGGAGAAAAATATATCAACCAATCACATACATGAAAATTGGTATTTGTAAATAAATTAAAAATTATATATATTTTAAAATATTTCCTAGACTATACGAAATAAAAATAGTTGATTGTGATAAGTTGAAAAAAATTGATTAATACAAAAGTGGATACTATAGTTACCCTTCCTGGCAAAGACTAATAATATACACACACAAGTAATTATGCATGAAATCGAGTGTCAAAACATGATACCATGATAAGGTAGCCAATAATTATGAAACTATGTGATACAAGAGATGTCAATGCTTTACAAGAAACATGTGTTATTCATGTTAGCTCAAAATATAACTTCTAAACAATAAACGCGTCATCAATCATGATGACGAAGTGAAAAATAACTATAATAGAATAATAGTATTTGGATTTAGTGTAACATTGATTTCCCTAAATGCATAGGAAGTTTGGGTAAAGGGTTGGCCAAGACCTATTATTGTGTACCGCTATATTTATATCCTACATGGTACTCAAAATATCTCATGAGTGCATGTGTGTAAAGATTAAATAAATATGATATATGTCAGGACCAAAGTTACAAACAAAAAGTACAATATAAGTGCTAATAAATCAATCCAAATCTACAAGTCCTAATTTTATGTTTTATAAATATATTAATGATTTTGCATTTTCAAAGTTCTTAAGCTATGTATTTTAAATAGGGGTAACATTGATATAATAGAAATCTGAAGTAGGATGTAAGCTTGTGAAATATATAGGACAAGGATGAAGTATCATGTTATGGGAAACATGTGTTGTGGGGAAAACATGGATCCATGAAGAATTAGGTAGGATAGTAATAAAACAATTGGCTATGGTATGAGGATCAATGAAAATGTTATGTCTTATGTCGAAGAGGATGATCGAGGATTAGAAATAGGAGCAAGATTGTTGTTGGGGGTTGGTGAGATCTCACCCTCCATTATTGCACCATCATCATTACTACAAATGTATATGGCATTTCCTGAGAGGTATGATTTAATAAGTGAATATCTATGGGTGGTATATAGGTTACAAAACATCACTACATAATATTTGGAGAAGAAGAGATGTAATTGGGAGATGTAATAAATCCATAAGGTTTTATATGTGCATAATCCATATTTTTGGAAAACTTTCATGAGGATAGGATGTAAGAATACATAGAGTGTTTTGAGATATATAATATAATTCATAAAAGGATGTGTAAATATTAGAGGCACATGTGTCACATATTTAAGACAGTGTTTTGAGATATATAATATAATTCATAAAAGGATGTGTAGAGCACATGTGTCACTTTAAGACATGCGGGTTGAGTAGCAACATTAGGTGGAAAGAGATGTATGCTCATTGGATGTGTATTTTTCATTTTTATAAGTAACTAAATTTAAGGCCATAATCATGGTGACATTTTGAAATGGGAGATGAGATATCGTAGACAAAAATCACTCACTTTGAGTGACTATCTAGTCTTGATTACATACTACTATTCATATGATTCCTAAGTAAGGAAAATATTAATTAACCCATGTATTTAACCACCTTTCCTTGATTTCAATTGCTCCTTTGAATCTTGTACTTTTACTTACTCATTTTGTCTTTCTAATCTTCAGAATTTTCCATCTTGGACATAAGCACCCATCCAAGATAGTAGTGTCGATGTGCTTTTGTCCCCTCTTGGCATACATGTCCCTTTTATACTTTGCTTATAGTTTTGGGTCATTTCTAGCCATTTGAGCATCTTATTTTTTTGTAGATGACATTTTCGGGGTTAATTACAAAATTCAAGCAAGGTAAATATATAAATACAAAGTTATGTGATCATAATAAAGGACCAAGTGCATTAGTTATCATCACCTATGGATGTATCCATCAAGCATCTAAATATCCATTGCATCCATCTAGCTCCATCACATGGGATAAAGGTTGGTTTTCCACATCACACCGCAATGATGGGGGAGTTTATTGTAATGAAATTACTAGTATAATTTAGATTATGAGCAACAATATAACACCAAATAACACAATATTTTAGAATAATGATCTCAATATGCAATTGTAATAGCTTCGCCACTTCGAGGGGGCAACCTCTAAACCATATAATAAGACTCAAATGCTCAAATGATAATGAACTACTACCTACAATCCTCTATATATAATATTCATATATTATGGCCATCACCCAAGCTGACCTATTAATCATGAGAAAGTATAAATGATATAATAAAATGATATGGTAAGCCACAAGTCGACTATTCATATCTTAATAAAAGAAATAGGTTAAGGGCGTATGCATGCCCTTCCCCTTCAAACCAACGTTGTCCTCAATGTTGAATAATCCTAGATGTTGCTGTAGAAAACCTTCATCCTCCCGGGTGGCATCTTCTATGCTCGATTCTTCCACTTGATCGATATTCCTTAATGTCTCCGGTTCTCATCCTCTTAGTACGTGTTTGTAGAATATTTTCTGGCTCCAAAATGATTCTTCCTTCCTCGTCAAGTTTTGGTAACTCTATCTGGGCTTCAAATTTATGTCCAATAACCTTCTTCAGGAATGAAACATGGAATACTGGGTGTATGTGTGAAGATGGAGGCAACTCTAGTTTATAATTAACAATGCCAATTTTCTATAGAACCTGATAAGGGCCATGGTATTTAGGCACAAGTTTGTTGTCCTTTTTTGTTTGCTTTAGAGACATCTATTTGTAAGGCTAGAGACGTACACAAACCCAATCACCAATTTCAAAATGTATTTCACTACGATGTTGATTTTCTTGTTGTTTTATCTGTTTTGTGCTAATGCTAAATTCTCCTTCAAACTAGCCAAAACCTGTTGTTGATGTTGAATGTGTTCCTCAACATCTCTGACCTTAGTTTGTACCCTCAAGGAGGAAGTGATAGAAGGTGGATGGTAACCATATAATGCTAAAAATGGGGTCATTTGAGAAGAGGTATGAAAAGATGTGTTATACCACCATTCTGTAAGTGGTAGCCATTTAATCCATCTTTCCTGCTTATCTGATACAAAACAACGTAGATATCCCTCTAAGCATTTTTTGACCACTTCCATTTGCCCATCGGTTTGAGGATGATAAGATGAAGCGTGAGCTAGTTGAGTGCCCAAACATAAAAATAATTCCATCCAAAAATTACTTGTGAAAATAGGATCACGATCACTTACAATTATCTTTGGGGTTCCATGTAGCCTTTGAAATATCTCCAAAAAAATAGATGTGACTGTACTAGCTGAAAATGGATGTGATAGGGCACAAAAATGGGCATATTTTGTGATCCTATCCACAATCATGAAAATAACATTCTTACCCTCTAAACAATGAAATCCGGTGATGAAATCCATGGAGACCTCCTCCCATCTCTGGCTAGGAATTGGTAAGGGTTGCAATAGACCTAGTGTCTTAATTATTTCCCCTTTATTTTGTTGGCACACTAAACACTTTGATACAAAATTTTATACATCCCCCTTGAGTCCTTCCCAAAATAATTCTCTTTTTATTCTATGATATGTCTTCAAAAACCTAGAGTGTCCTCCAATAGGTGAGGCATGTAGCTCTGCAAGAATCTTATGCTTCAACTCAGAATCTTTACTCAAGTATAACATGTCCTTATACCATAGGGAATTACCTTTCCACTCAAATTTTTTAGATGTCATAGATCCTTGCTTGATATTCTATATTAGAGATTGTGTATCCTTGTCTTGATCCCATTCCAATCTTGCTTCATCCACCCAATCGACCATCAACATGGACATTCCACATAGTAAGGCATCTGCGGATGTATCCCTTCTAGATAATGCATCAGCTACTACATTTTCTTTACCCTTTTTGTATATGATTTCAAAATCATAACCCAACATTTTTTTACCCACTTTTTTTGTTCCTCAGATGATAACCTTTTCTCCAAAAAGTATTTGAGACTATCATGATCAGTTTTTACCTTGAAGTGTCTACCCATGAGATAGGGCCTCCATTGCTTGACCACATGAAGAATAGCCATCATTTCTTTCTCATAGACCAGTTTGAGCAGATATTTTCCTTTGAATTGGAAACTCTCAAATGCAATTGGTCTTCCTTATGACATTAGAACTGCTCCCAATCTTGATCCTGAAGTGTCACATTCAACAATGAAGGTTTTTTGAGAAGTGGAAGTAGTAAAACTGGGGTGCTGCACAAGGCTTCCTTAGTTGCTCAAAGGATTTAGTGGCTAAGTCTTTCCAATGGAAGGCATCCTTCTTTAGCAATGTAATGAGTGGGGTTGCTATTCTACCATATCCCTGTCCAAATCTTTTGTAGTAGTACTGTTAGTCCTAGGAACCCACAAAGATTTTTGAGAGTTTTGGGTCTTGGCCATTCCACCATAGCTTTGATCTTTTGAGGATCAACTTTGACACCTTCATGGGATACAATGTGACCCAAGTACTCTACCTCTTGTACACCAAAAGAACATTTAGATGGATTTTCATAGAGATTATGTTTCTCCAAAACTTCCAACACTTTATTTACATGTTGTAAGTGTTCTTCCCATGTCTTATTGTAAATCAATATGTCATCAAAGAAAACTAATACAAATTTTCTTTAAAATGGCTTGAAAATAGTGTTCATCAAGATTTGAAAGGTTGAAGGTGCATTTGTAAGACCAAAAGGCATTACCAAAAACTCATAATGGCCCTCATGAGTCCTGAAAGCCATTTTATGAACATCTTCCTCTTTTATTCTAATTTGATGGTACCCGAATGAAGATCTAATTTTGTGAAATAAATAGCACCATGCAATTCATCAAGTAAATCATCAATTACTGGAATAGGAAACTTATCTTTGATGGTATACTTGTTGAGTTCTTGGTAATCTAGACACATCCTCCATGTTTCATCCTTCTTACGTACCATGACCACTAGGGAAGAATAGGCACTCTGACTAGGCTTGATGATACCTACCTTCAACATTTCCTGAACCATTTTCTTGATCTCACTTTTCTAGGAATATGGGTATCTGTATGGTTTGATGTTAGGTGTTTGGATCCCATGGAATCAACTGAATGGCATGATCATGATCCTAACTGGTGGTATTCCCTTTGGAATTTCATCAAAAATAGATGAGTGAGCATCAACAATCTTCTAAAGATTGGGTGACATTGAAGACTTTGTATTTTGTACTTCTATGGAAAATAACTTTGCTATAAATCCATCTACTCCTTTTCTGAGAACCTTCTACATCTGATGAGAGCTAATAATCTGTGGAGACTTAGCTACCATCCCATTCAATTGTATTTTCCTTCCATCTGAATGAAATTGCATGAATAATTCTTGGAAATTCATCTCTATAGTACCTAAGGTTGTGAGCCATTGGACACCCAAAACAATATCTACCCCTCCCATAGAAATAGAAAACATAGGTGAGTCTAACATGTAGTCTCCCATGGAAAGCTTGATACTATGGCATTTTCTTGTGCACTTGATTATCCCACCATCCGCAATCATAACTTGCATTTTTGGAGCTTGGTAAATAAAACAATTGAGGTGGGAAGCTAACTTACTATTTATGAAGTTATGAGTACTCCCGAGTCAATCAACACTGTCACCTTCTATTTTTTGAGATAGCTAATAACCTTGAGTGTTTGAGGAGTACTAATACCTGAAAATGCATGGAAATAAATTGTAGGTTGGTGATCCTCTACTTCCTCTTCTACTAGTTCCTTAACCTCTCCTATAATTTCAGCATCCTCATCATCCTCATTACCTCCATCAATATAGAACAACTTATTCTTAGCACATTTGTGTCTCGGTCCATATTTGATATCACAGTTAAAGCATAATCCTTTTGCTCTCTTTTCTTCCATTTGTTGAGGAGTCAGTCTAATTGGCCTAGAAAATGAAGGGGAAGAGATACTACGGTCTTTGGTGTTAATGAAAGGTGGCCTCCTACTACAAATAACTTTTTCCTCTGCTTGATGTGCCATGATAATAGAATTAAAATCTTGAGTGGATTAAACATACATACCTCATGCTCGATGTGGTCCTTAAGACCCCCAAGAAATAGGTCATTCAGATTCTCTTCTAGTATATTCTCCACCCTTAAGGATAGGTTTTGGAATTGATGCACATAATATTTGAGTGATCCTATTTTTCGTAACTTTGCTAATTGACTAAAGTAGTTCTCTCGAAAAACACCTGGAACTATAGTGCAATTGTAACTCCTTAGTAAAAACTATCCAAGTGACACCGAGACCATTCTTTTGCCTCTGAGCACATAACCATCGATACCAAATGAATTGGTCTGGTTCAAGATATAGGGATGATAGAGTCACCTTTTGTCTTGATGGTGTTTAATGTAGCTCAACGAAGTTCTCCATTTGATTTATCCAATTTAGGGGATCTTTACCATCAAATTTGTGCATATCCACTTTCAACATCATGTTCCGTGGTTGCGAATAAGTTGGATTCTGATTGGGCTGGAAAAGTGATCCAACATGGTTATTTTGTCCATGATTTTGAATTGAAGATCCTCCTTGGTTGATATGGGATGGATTTGGGCCATACTTGTTTACCTTTATATATTGCATGATATCATCCAACTGCTGATTGATTTGGTCTATGTCTCCTTTAGAGGCCATCTCGGATTGTACATTTCATGACTCATACTCAAGTTGGTTCACCTTATGATCAACTAAAGTAAACCCTAGTCTTTGAGGAATCTACATTTACCCCTTCGAATCCATCTCTTCAATCACTATCTCATCTTTATCTGGGTTTTACCAAGAGTAACCTTGATTCTTTTTGCTCTTGTGGAAGGCCTCGTCATGATATCAAACATTAGGGTTTAGGGTTTTGATACAAATTATACCAAACAATAAAAATATAGAGAATATACTAATACTATGTTTTTAGAGCTTTCGAAAATGTAAAGAACTTGAAAAATTCCACAATTTGCACCCTAGGAGTGATTTTATGAAAAAAACCTAAATTTGTAATAACTTGTGCAAAATAAATCAAAAAAGTATGAAATTTTTAGGGAACCTTACTTGAAATGTTTCACAACTTTGGTAAAAATATATCCTACAAATTTTCTCTGGTTCAAAATATATTGTGGAAACAAAAATTAGGGTTTTTGCCCCAATTTTGGCCCAGATCGCAGCTATGATACCACTTGTAATGAAATTACTAGTATAATTTAGATTATGAGAAGAAATATAACACCAAATAACACAATATTTCAGAATAATGATCTCAATATGCAATTGTAATAGCTTCACCACTTCGAGGGGGCAACCTCCAAACCATATAATAAGACTCAAATGCTCAAATGATAATGAACTACTACCTAGAATCCTCTATATATACTATTCATATGTTATGGCCATCACCTGTGCTGACCTATTAAGCATGAGAAAGTATAAGTATAATAAATGATATGGTAAGCCACAATTTGTCTATTCATATCTTAATACAAGCAATAGGTTAAGGGCATAGCATTTATTCTATTCCATGCACACATTATTTACATTCTACATCTAGCTACACGCTCGTTATTCCAAGTGTGACATTCATAAGAGGAACCTAAAGAAAAATTCCACATATGCACACATAACTACATTGGGTATAAGATGTAGTGTAACACAATTGTAAGTCCACCATTGATGTGGCTAAGGGCGAGTCGACTCCTCATTTTTCATCTTTCCTTTTTAGGATTTGATGTCTATTTGAGGGTTTTATAGGTTATTTCTTCATCATAGGTTTATAGGGACTTCAATGATCTTATAATGACCTCGAGGTGATCAAAGGAGACTAAATATGAACCTTTTATGACATCTTAGATTAGGGTTTCTAATCTTTTTACATACTAGAGTGCCCAAAAAAGGGCCTAAGGTTTCTAATATTTTTAGATACCAAAGTGCACCCCTATCCCTCTCCAGAACCCAGTATATTCTCCTCCTCTAAATTTACATTTTCCGGCTTATGTGTGAAGGTTATCTAGTTATGTTCAATCATTCACCACTAGGACATATTCCAAAACACCACTACAAATCAGTTAAGGCATTTTACCTTTCTCTGCACATTAGGGATTTATATTTTATTTCTTAGTTTATTAGTTATATTTCATGTATTTCATTTAATATAATGTTGCATTCAGATTAGGATTTTATTTTACATATTTTTAGCTTATTTAGATACTCCCAATACCATGGGTATAATATAAGTAGCTATGGAAGGAAGAGTATGTGAGACTAATAGATATGTGAGAGGAAGGAAATGATTTGAATGAATGAATAGATTGTATGACCTATTCGAGGTGGGGATGGTATCCCATTTGAGAGCATGTGAGTTTATGAGGTCTTGGATAATATAAAAAAGCTTGATACACCTATCTTTGAGGTGAATGATACATCAATGATATTGCTTATAAGCACCGACATCAAAGTTATTTCTTTGGGCATTTCTGTATCATCTTCTAATAGTGTAGGTTGAGACAAGAGACTCAAATATTACAATTATTTCAATATAATGTGTGGGGCACAAGGTAAGTATTAAATTCATTTGACGATGACCAATAGGGTTATAAATATTAATGGATTTTTGTGATTGAGGATCATAAAATTTGAAGGGAGGAGGGTCCCATTTGTAAATATAAGTAGAGCCTTGATGAGAAAATATAATACCATCACATGATATGGTTAGATTGGAAGTATATATAGCCAAGGAATCCCAAGGATGATATTATAGATAGATCATCTATGAAAACATAACATATTGTGTCAACATTATTGGGGCCCATAGTGTATGGGATAAGGATAGAACCAAGTACATGTCGAGAAATTTTGAGACAACTATGAAGATTGTGAAGAATTTTTGAAAGGTATTGGAAATAAAATCCTAAATAATAAACCAAAGACAAGATATAAATGTTGATTTTGATGATGTGTCAATACAAACACATTTAAAAAATTCTTGTGCACAACAACTTAAAAATATGTTGTAGGGTAGGTGGTATCTTGTGGTGGGGAAGGAGTTACAATTAAATCAACATTAATAGGAAAGGAAAATACATTTTAGATAATAGAATTAATATGCTCAATGGATGTTTTGTGATGAATCCAGTGTTAGTAAATGTTAGAGATATTCTATGTTCTAGTGTGAACATTAGGATATTATTATTGTGGATATATTATTATCATGGATAATATAATTGTAATGTAAATGTAAAGTTACATATAGTAAATAGTATTTACTATATGGTAACTAGTTATTAAGTAAGTTAGATAATAAAACAATATGGAATTGTTTTATTATTAGTATTGTTAATTAGTTGAAACCATTCGGGAGAATTGGTTTCATATGCAACCAAATAAATTGTTGAGAGGTTGCATATAAGACAGAGATTGTTATGTGAGTTGTTAGTGTGCAGCTCCTATATAATGGAGTGCATAGCTATGGGAAAAGATAGAATGTAAGAGAGTAAATTGGATTGTAATAGAAGTCTGTAGTAAACAATATGTATGTAGTATGAATGTATTGATTACTATAAGTTAATATAATCAGAAGTGTGTTGATTATATCTATGTGTTCAATATGTGTATGTGTGCAATCAATGGTGTGTGTGATATATCAGTAGGAAGATAGAAGAAGAAATCAAAGCTAATCCATGCTCCAAACCTAGAATTTGCTAACATTTGGTATCAGAGCAGGTGAAGGTTTCCAGGAGAAGGTTTCAAATAAGAGAAATATGGGCACTAATTTTTGAAGAAGGATCTCCAAATTCATGGTGTCTCTGGTAATGTAAGATTAATGTTTATATTGCAAATTTATCTTAACATTATTTATATCAGTTTAAGAAATCCGTCAGGAAAAAGCTTCCAAGTAGTGTTCAGTAAAATGGACATAACTTTTGCATAAAATGTCGGATGGAGGTGCTTTTTTTTGGAAAGGTATTGAAAAAAGAACAACTTTGTAGTTTTCATCTGTATCAGATTCGGTGCAGAAGAATGCTGAAATAATGTTTTAAGTCACGTGAACAGTTTTGTAAAAAAAAATAGTACAGATAAATACTTATATCATTGATAGTGTATTTGTTGTACTATTATTGAAAAGAAATATTTATTACAAGAATATTTAGTATTTTGGTTAATAGTACTTGAAGAATATGGAAAGGACTAATCTAAACCAGATAGATAAATTTGAAGGCCAAGATTTTCACACCTGGCAGCTACAGATGCAGTTGCATCTCATAGAGAAGGATCTATGGGATGTGGTGAAACCAAATTCAACTCCACCCACTGGAGGAAATGAATTGGAAAAGTGGAACATGAAGGATCAGAGAGCCATGGGGACCATTGGATTAGGATTGTCAAAATCCTATTTACACCATGTGGATTTATCCAAATCTGCAAAGGATATTTGGGATTCCCTCAACAAGATTTTCGGATCTGAAGTAGAAACAACAAAGACGTCACTGAAACAACATCTGTATGGATTGAAGATGGAAGAGAGTTCCAAAATGGCAGATCATATCAGTAAGTTCCGTTCCTTATTAAATCAACTTGCTGGAATTAAAGAACATGTAAAAGATGATGATGCTAAAGCTATTCTTCTTAATAACATGCCTAAGAGTTACTCAAATATTGTATTTACTTTGAGTAAAGTTACTATTAGTCTAGAAGGAGTGATTTCTACATTGTTAGAACAAAGTAGTCATGAAGAACATGAAGAAGTACTATATGTAAGAAACAAACCTAGCTCCTCATCTAAGAAGGAAAAACATAAACCAAAGCAGGTTCCTTCACATGGAAAAATAAAATGCTTTTATTGTAATGAGATTGGGCATGTAATACTAAACTATAAAAAGAGATCTCAGGATCTTCTTGATGACAAGATAGATCAGAAAGCCCTTCTAGCTAAAGTAGAAACTGATTGGGAAGCCTACTCAACTGATGAAGAAATTTCCTGTCCTAGTGATGAGGAATTCCTATGGTAGAATCTTCTCTTGTTGGAGGAAGGAGGACAATCAACATCCTCTCGTCATTCACCAATGACGGGGTCACAAACAGATGTGGTGATGTTCTATTTTAGTTGTGTGGTGTGTTTATAAACAAGGGGGTGAAACTATTTTCATGTTTT
The DNA here is from genome assembly GCA_018340775.1 of Taxus wallichiana var. yunnanensis. Classification (NCBI taxonomy): domain Eukaryota; kingdom Viridiplantae; phylum Streptophyta; class Pinopsida; order Cupressales; family Taxaceae; genus Taxus; species Taxus wallichiana. The sequence continues at coordinate 153,135,269 of CM031237.1, forward strand.
GATTTTAATGTGTTCACATAGACTAACAATAGTTCTTGAGTGTCTATTTGGTGTGGAAGAAGCAAACTACTTGACTCAGCTTACATGGGAAAAGCATCTATGTACGGTCCTCTAACTGCCATACTTTGGTGGAAGGTACTTTGTTGGAAGGTGATCATTTGATGAAGATGTTCATACAACAAGGATGATCATTAGCAACAAGATCCAGACAACAAGATCCAATAGCAATGGCTACTCGACAAGTTCGATGTTTCCAGGAGCTCTTACCCCATGTTCACACTAAGGGGGTGTGTTAGAGATATTCTATGTTCTAGTGTGAACATTAGGATATTATTATTGTGGATATATTATTATCATGGATAATATAATTGTAATGTAAATGTAAAGTTACATATAGTAAATAATATTTACTATATGGTAACTAGTTATTAAGTAAGTTAGATAATAAAACAATATGGAATTTTTTTATTATTAGTATTGTTAATTAGTTGAAACCATTCAAGAGAATTGGTTTCATATGCAACCAAATAAATTGTTGAGAGGTTGCATATAAGACAGAGATTGTTATGTGAGTTGTTAGTGTGCAGCTCCTATATAATGGAGTGCATAGCTATGGGAAAATATAGAATGTAAGAGAGTAAATTGGATTGTAATAGAAGTCTGTAGTAAACAATATGTATGCAAAGTATGAATGTATTGATTACTATAAGTTAATATAATCGATGTGTGTTGATTATATCTATGTTCAATATGTGTATGTGTGCAATCAATGGTGTGTGTGATATATCAGTAGGAAGATAGAAGAATAAATCAAAGCTAATCCATGCTCAAAACTGGAATTTGTGACAAGTAAATACTTGGAGAAACATATCCTTATAAAGGGGTTAGTTTGATATATTAAAAGAATTTTAAAATGCAATCAGAGGGGAATCCATTATGGAAATAAATTAAAAATTAATTAAGCTACAAAGAAGAAGCATACAATAGGATAAAATAAATCAATCCTAAATGTATTATAATATATGTACATGATCAAATCACAAGTTGGGTTCACCAAAATGTTTACAACCTAATTAGATTTAACATGAAATTTAATTCCTTTTTAGTGAATTAGCGCACTAAAGGATGAAATATTTAGTAATAGGTGTATATTCTAATTAATTTTCTTCCAACAATAATGATCAAAATTAGAATAATGCTTTAATATGATAAATAAGATACAAACTTAGAAATACAAGGAATGAATTCATTTAACTCATTATTGCGATGATTCTAGAAGGTTATGAGAAGGTGCACTACTAGAACAAGAGATATATAAACTTTATGATGCTTCAATCGGGGAGATTGTAATTTGAAATCAACCAAAGGCTTGTTTACACAACTTCAATCAGATCCATATCATATAATTCTAGACATCTTATATGATCATAGACCTACTATGATACATGCTCTATAAATTCTACACATTTGTCGGTTTTGAAACTCTTTGTTTCTATCAAACCCTAGTTTTTAATCATCATGTGAAGCTCTATGAATTCTCCGATCATCATCTCAATCCTAGCTATAGATGATAATTCTTATAAAACAAAACTTGGTTGGGTCCAGGCACCCCATGTATCTTATTGACATTGACACAACTATAAAAATGCCTCAAAATACATGTCATTTTCCACTTAGCATGTGATATCTAAATGAATGTGACTAGGTTTGACAACCATCTTCGAGCATGCTCGAATTGAGTTTTCTCTTCCTAAGATACTTGGAAAAGATATCTTTGAGTTCTTGTAGATGTGAGAGATTATTTCCTTGACCTAGTAAGGAGCTTCAAAACTTATTGATATTTCTGCTGAATAATTTTGGATGTGCTATTTCAATATTTAGGGAGCTTTGGGTGTCTTTTGCAAGTGTTGAAAGTAAGTGTATCATTGTAGTGTCATAGAATTTATATGTTACTCAATGAGTTAGTGTTTACTTGTTACATAAGGTTCTATAGTTGAATTATCGATAAAAAGAGCAACCTAGAGAGATTAGAATACTCAACAAAACATATTATTTTGAAATTAAAGTTGGAGAACATGTCAATTTAAGATAGTAAAAGTTAGATATCCAGACCGAATGTAATATCATGACTAATTTATACGGTCTTATGGAGGAAAGGAAAACATGCAAGCTGAAGTTTAAGACTTGTTACTTGATGTTTTTCTATGTATTTTATGTACTATGTTATCAAAATTCGATGGCATTTCAATGTGTAAGGATAAACAAGCTAAGCATGAGACCTCGAGTGTACTATGTGGGAGTGAGAAACTTGTATTTATCTTAGCAAGAATGCATTGTATAAACCGACAATATCAATGAGTGAATTACCAAATTTGAGTATCTATAATATTAATAAGTTTGGATTCATCACATCCACCCAAAAACCAACAATTAACTTAGATGCAATAATATTATAAATTTATAAATTATTTTAAATTGTTGATAACTTAACAATGAAGTTGATCTAAGTCTTTGTTGTTCTTTCTCCTTTAAAATATATATGATTTTTTTGTGCCACTTAAATATTCCAATCTCTCTATTGTACACCCTAAACATTTAGTAATTTAGTTATTTTCTCATATTTTTTTCATGTTATACATTATATTGTCTTGGAATGGTTACGGTGAGGTAGCGTAGGCACCGATGTTGATTTTTAGTTTTTGAAATGTAACAATAAAGCACTTTCGAGGAACAAACATCACATGTCATAAATATGAGTGTTGATATTTGAGGAACAAACATCACATGTCGTAAATATGAGTGTTTTGAATAAATTCAATAGGAAATGTTTTTAAATCATTGGAAAATTTAAGATACTTACTTTAGAGTGCAATTTTAGTACACTAGAATTTTGTGTCGAGTTATTTTTGTGTACAATGTTTTAAAATCAATACACAATGATAAAAGTAATTTAAAATACTTATGTATCGGTTGATATATGTTTACAAGTATACTCATATGGTCTTGTATAGTGTTCTTTGTAATAGTTTTATGGCATCTTTTAGTCATTCATAAGTATATTTATATAAAGATTATTTGTTAAAGATTAAGACATCTAGTGAAATCAAGAATACATGTTTTCTTGTTTATGCATAATTTGTTTTTTAAAAGTAGTTTCTCTTTTTTGTTAAGACATAATTATTATAGAATATAAGTATTGATTAATGTAAATGATTTTTTTATTATTTATGTACTTGAATCAACAACTATACATACTTCAATTTATAGATTTATCGTAATGGCTCAATATAGTTAATTGTTATAAATAATTATATGCGAGAGTCCAATAAATAAATCTATAAATATGGTTTCTATAATGCATAGAAAAAGAGGTGTAAGTCCAAGATATTGTATTTAGTATATAATTTTTATGAAAAATATGAGCGAATATTAATAGAAACATTAAGAATGGAATATATGACATAATATAAATGAGTTTTTTTCAATGATAATACCAATTCTTGGAAGCATCATTGATATAAATTAACAATATTAAATCTTGTGAATGGAAAATAAGATGACCAATGCATGAAATCTGCTTTAACAACAATACTTGTAGTTTGAGTAGCATAACTTTTAGCAATAACATAATATTAATCATTCTCCTTAATGTGTCAAAATGGTTATAATGCATGTTTAATATGCAAATGAATTCATTGTATATTAATTTTCTATGATAGACTTTGGTTTTTTCAAAATTTAGGACTTGATTTCCTCAATGCCTATGCTATGTGTATTGTTGTAAATGATACTTTCTCCGGTATAACCCTAGGATTTCAAGTGTTATGCCCCGACCATTTATTTCAAGTGAGATTATAGTGTTATTTTATATTTTACGTGAATATGTTAATTAGATATTCGTCTCATCTATTTCACTTTATGCTTTTCATTTTTAGGCATTATTCACCAATCATATTCATTGTAGTTAGTATGAAATTAGCATATGACATGGATATTATAATTTCCAACTATTATAATTCAAGATATATGTATTTTGCATAGATATATATATACATACATACATATACTAGGATGTTAAGTTGTGTTAAATGTAATTTATGATTATAAAAAGATAAACACATTTTTGTGATGTTGCTAATGTATTGTATTATTCAATCTATAATATTCTATAATGTATAATTTCCATCGCATGTGTGATTTCATGAATTAATTTTTTCAAGGAAATAAACATTGTTTGTAGACATTTCATGTTTTCATGAAGAAATGCACCCTTTGGGGAGTGGTGTGATGACCCCCTTCCAATTGACAAAATTGTAACACTCCTAGGTTGTTGGTAGCCAAATGTTTGAGTGAGTCTCTAGAGAGGATGGTTCCCCAGTGTAACACCTAAACAACTAACTCTTCTCTATTGCTACAACAAGGAAACAAGGTAAGAACTAAGTAGAAGGATGAAAAGAAAGTTGAAAACAAGGTGATACACCAAAATGTTTAGGGACCTATACTTTCCTGAGCATACAAATGAGGATTAAGGGGGATAACACACAATACAAAGTCACTATTTGACATACTTCTACATAAGTGTTTCTTAGAGAGGCTTAAAGTTTATAACATAGAAAACAAGTATCACATAAATTTAGAAGGGCTCGAGATGGTTAAGGTCCACAAATCAATCCTACATAAAATTGATGAAAGAATAGACTATGACCTGTAAATTAATGTATCCCTACATACAAGTAAGGAAATATGACTAAAAATTAAGCATAAACACTTCTATCACAAGATAGAATCATCTATTTCACAATTCTACATAATACACAAGTAGTGAGTAGGTAAAAATGGTTCCTTTATTATAAAAAACATACAAGTATAAAAACTAATAGTGTTCAGCCACAACTTGCTCATCTTTAATGAATAATCTCTTGTATATAGAAGAAATGAACTTTAGAGAGGAAAGATAATGGAAGATTTCAAAAATGGAAACAAAATGACATTAGATAGTTTTGAAACTTAAGATATGGAGTTAATGTTCTACAATAATCCCTATTACATATTCTCTTAACATAATATTCAAGTATCCTTCATTTCCCTTACATAATTGACATCCTCTTCACTCTAACTTGATACGAAGTTTAGATTTGAGAAAAATGATAAAAATGGGGTTTTAGTCTAATTTTGGATGTGTAAGGATAATTTCGTAGCTTCTTAACATGATATTTTGGGCCTTTTTTTTACAATCCCACCACTTATTTAAAGAATAAAATCAGAGAAAGGGAGGAAATTAGGAACAATTCCTCTTTTTCAATTACATGACAACTTATACGATTCTACGTTTATATTTCCCTTTAATTAACCAAATTAATTATGCTCGAGAATAGAGGGAATCGATTTAATGTTATTCTTGTGTCATTAAAATATGACACAATTTCCCAATTAGATGAATTAATTATGTTGGAAATAGAGGTAAGTGATGAAATATTCATCTTATGTCATCAAAATTTGACTTAACCACCCAATCAACCAAATCAATTATGTAAAGAATAAATGGAATGGATAAATGTTCAATAGTTTCATTGATGCCAAAAGCGGATAGTTAGTTGTAGTAGAGCATGTTGGTCACTGATGTCAAGTCAAAGTATGTGTTTTATTAATGTCTTTGTAGTTTAATTTTTTATGTCAAAGGTTTTTAAGCTTATCTTGAGTACAAACAAATATAATTGTAAGAATAATTTGAAGGTTTTCATTGTCAGTACATGTCATTTTCTAAGAATCTTAGTCGATTAAGAAATTGGAATCCTATCCATAAAATTAAGAGTTATTGTGAGAATATTTGTGCATGGTTGCTTATAGTGAAAATTTAAAATAGGTAAGAGAGATTATACATAATTTTTTGAGCATGTGTATATGGTTTAGAGACTATGAGCAGAGGTGTGATGGTCTATTTCAAGGCCTAGTAATGCAATAATACCAAGGAGTAAAATGAATGGTGAAGAAATCATGGGATAATGAGGTATGAAGATCAATTTTTAGAGTGAGAATACAAACTTAAGCATGGAAAGACTGTTGGCATGCTTTTTAGGTGTTTGTATGCATTTTTAGGTTAAGCTTTGAATGATTTTTCTAGATAATGGATTTTTATCCTTACCGAGCTCTTATAATGGATATTTCTAGCCGAGAAGTAATTTTCGTTGCTAATTGGAATGTGTAAACTCGGATGGGAGTCTGATCTCTTCAGGATAAAGGGTAAGGGTTCCAAACAAGATCTCATAACATTTGTTTTTGGTTTAAGGTCCAGGATATTGATTACGAATAGTTAACACTAAAATCTCCCATAAACCCTTCTAAAACTCTAACATGAAGTCTATATGAAATATATTTCCCAAAAAGGCTTGGAATGGATTGGTTTTGAAAGTTTTATTATTTTATATGCTAGTAGATTCTCCCAACTATCTCAAGGTGGTGTTGTGGTATCGAGATGAATCAATGTACTCTATAGAAAAGGATTGTTTATGAAGAATTTTTGTAGAATTCAATTTCTTCATTAGAAAAAGTAAAAACTTGTTGTTTGAGGGTGATATGGAGTTACACTACATGTCTATGATGTTTTATGGACATGTTCTAGCCATCAAGTGGTCATACCAGGTCAATTTTTCAAGACTAGTTTTTTAGTACAATTTGACATGTTCTTGTGCTAAATAAGGATTCATGGTGAGAATGTATGTTGAAGAGTTGTTTAAGCATGAGAGAAGATGGTAAAGGTAATTTTTTTTGTCTTGAATATGTCCATTGTTTATTAATAAGATAATGATTACTTTGTTGTGTGGTAGACCTAATGAAAGTAGGTCTTGATGAGGACTAAAGGATAGAGATACCTAATGGAGCTATTCTAGACCTAAAGAACACTATATTCTAATTTATTCATATTTTTAAAAGGTCATATGATCTATCATGGCCAACCTATATTATTTTAGGTACATGTTTGGCTGACCTAGTTGGTTTGTAATTTAGAATCATGTATATATAAAAGGCATATTAAGCCTATTTGAGTTCGTTACGGTATGAGAGAATGAGCGAGCTATAAGAGATAGAAAAGGTGTAATAGGTCTTATATACCATGTATAATATATGCATATTAAATATACAAATATGGTCAATATGCATAACATAGTTGGTTCTTGCTCATGTGAACATGAAGAATAGTGAAGAGAAAATAATCATACTATGACAGTTTAAGGTGTGATCCAGAGAATAAGAGCTAAGAGAGCGTCATCATAAGTTGATCGAAAAAAGGGAAGGTGAAAAAATTTAGATTTGATTGAGTTGGAATTAGGGAATTGGTTCTCCTTGCAATTTTCGATTGTTAAAATGTAGAGGTTGGCACTCCTTGTTAAGTTGGTGATTCACTAAGTCTAGGAAGTTGTAGCTTCTTTTTTCTAGTGGGTGTTTTCTAAAGTCATATGGGTACTTGAAAAATTAGGGCTGGTGATCCATGTGGAGTTTTTGTTTAACCAAATATTTATTTTTTTATATAATACAAAGATCAGTGGGTTTTCTTCCCATTGAGTGTTTTCCACATATATATTATGTTCTATCTTGCTTTGTATTCTTATGGATGATTGTTTCATGTATAATAAGCTTAGAATGGTTCATGTATGATTAAATGGTTTTTTTATGGTTCATACAAGTTAAAATAATAAAATTAAAATTTTTAAAGTCACGGATTCACCCCTAGTTATTGTGCTTCCAATAATTGGTATCGAGCATGTCCTTTGGAGCAATTCTAATAACTTGAAGGTGATCCTAGAAGAAAAAGATGGATAAGAAATTAATATATAAAGTCAAATCTCTTATGGAGTATTATTTTATGATTATTGTATCGTGTTTGATGAGATTTTCTTGCAAAATGAGTTTTAAGAAGATGAAGGAAAGAAAGGGAAATAAGACATTAGTTCCTCTTATAGAAATAATAATAGTCTATCCGAGGTAAATTCCAATAATGATTACAATAGCACTCTTATCATGAAAAAAATAGGTTGGTTAACATTTGAAAATCTCATTAAATAAGAAATTTTAGATGAGGAAGAGGTAGAATTGAACATAGAAGTATATTTGGTAAGTTCTCTAGATGAATTGAAGATCTAAAGAAAGAAAAATAAGAAATTAAAGTCATTGATCAAATACTATGATGAAAAAATTATTAGCATGGATAATATACATGATGAGGTCATCAAAGAGCTTGCAATTCAGTTTGAGTTAGTGACAACAAGTCTAAGACCAAGGAAGAAGAATTCACCAAGATCAAAACCGAGATAGAGTGTTTGAGGGAAGAATTGGATAAAACAACAAAAGAGATGAAGATGACCTAGGAATGTTTGATTAAAGGTTTGATGAGGGTATATTCTTAGGATATTCAATAGTCAACTCATCTTATAAATACTATAACAAGAGATTTGCAAAGATAGTTTAGAGCACCAACGTGAAGGTAAATGAGAAATGTTCTAAGAAGTCACACATTCATAATTTAGAGTCCTAGAATGAACAAGAATCCGATGAGACAAACAAAGAAGAAGAATAGTTGAGGAAAGAAAATACACATAAATCCCTCTAAGATAAATTCAAAAATATCATCTTGATACTCAAATCATTGAAAATAAGAATTTAAATAGTGAATACAAGAGGAAGATGGTAAGTAATTCTAACCATAAAAATGTTTCTCTTTTGTATAAAATTGAACCTAAAATCTTCTTAGAAGCAAGTGTAGACTAATTGCTACACCCTTAATCATATATCTTATATTCGATGTATATATCCAAATTTTGTCTATCATAACTTCTTATCATTATGTATCTCTTTGTATATGTTATATTATCATTAGTGGGTCGGCCTTGGTGTTGGACATAACATAGGAATAATATATATAGGGATTTGTAGGTAGTAGTTGATTATATTGAGCATTTGAGTCTTATTGTTTGGTATGGAGGTTTCCCCCTCGAAGTGGCTAAGCTATTCTACTTGCACATTGATTTCATTTATCTAAAATATTGTGTTCATTGGTGTTATATTACTACTAATAATCAGATTTATACAAGTAATTACATTACAAGTGGTATCAAAGCTTGAACTCGACCTACACCGATTCAAACCCTAATTGTGAAGGTTCTCTCATTTCTCAAAATCGGAGTGGATGTTTCGTAATTGATTTTGTGGTATGGAAAAAATCAATCAAGTAATCTCCCCTCCAAATTTTAATAATTTTTTACTTGGTTTGCAAAAGTTATAGTAGTTTTATGTTTTTCATAATTCGGCTATCTAGGGTGCAATTTGTGGAATTTTTCAAATTTATTTACATTTCCATAAATTGGATTAAAAATTATTTTGATTTAGTTATTTGATTTTTAAAAATTTGGCGAATTACTATTGAAATTCCAAACCCTAAATTTTTACCTTGATCCCTAAATCCTTCCATTTTGGGGCATCATGGTGGGCCTTCGACAAGAGGCAAAAATAATCCCATCATGCTAGGTAAAACCCCTGAAAAGGATAATATAATAGTTGAGGAGTTAGATTTATATGGGGTATCTACGAGAGTCCTCAAGGTTAGGGTTTACTTCAATTGACCATAAGGTCAACTATCTTGAGTTAGAGTTATAAAACCTCGAGGGTAGAGTGGCCAAAGAAAGAAGATATAGAAAATATTGGAAAATGATAGGAGGATTTCATTCACCAAGTTAGTTACAATATCATGGGTCATCATATCCTTCCTAATCATCCACTACTCAATCATACTCATATTAACCATGGGGATCTTTTAGGTAAAGTAATAGACAAACTAGCAAGGTGGATCTGCAAACATGACCAATCCAAATACAAACACTCAGTAGGCCAATAACATGATTCCAAAAGTGGAAATGCGTAAGTTTGATGGAAAGGATCAACTCAATTGGATTAACCAAATGGAGAATTTATTTGATCTTCATCAGATTCCATCAGGACAAAAGGTTACCGCAACATCGTTATATCTCGAACTTGACCAATTCATTTGGTATCGATGGTTATGTGCTCAAAGGAAAAAGAGTGGCCTCAATGTTACATGGATAGTATTTACCAAAGAGTTAAAATTGCACTATAGTTCTAGTGTGTCAAAAAATTATTTCAGTCAATTAACAAAGCTAAGAAAAACATGAATAGTCAAAGATTACATCCATCAATTCCAAAACCTTTCCTAATCAGCCACTACTCAATCATACTCATATTAACCATGGGGGATCTTTAGGTCAAATTAATAGACAAACTAGCCGGGGTGGATCTGCAAACATGACCAATCCAAATACAAACACTCTGTAGGCCGTAACATGATTCCAAAAGTGGAAATGTGTAAGTTTGATGGAAAGGATCCACTTAATTGGATTAACCAAATGGAGAATTTATTTGATCTACATCAGATTCCATCGGAAAAAGGTTACCATGGCATCCTTATATCTCGAACCTGACCAATTCTTTTGGTATCGATGGTTATCTACTCAAAGAAAAAGAGTGGCCTCAATGTTACATGGATAGTATTCACCGAAGAGTTACAATTGCACTATAGTTCTAGTGTGTTAGAGAATTATTTTAGTCAATTAAAAAAGCTAAGAAAAACATGAATAGTCAAAGATTACATCCATCAATTCCAAAACCTTTCCTTATGGGTGGAAAATATTCTTGAAGAGAATCTGAATGACTTATTTCTTAGGGGTCTTAAAGAACACATTGATACTGAGGTGCGTATGTTTAATCCTCATAAGGTTTCAGATTCTATGATCATGGCACGTAGGGCAGAGGAAAAATTTATTTCCAGTAGGAAACAAACTATCAGTAATATTAGAGATCGTAGCACCTTTCCACCATCATTCCCTCAACTAGTTAGACTGACACCTCAACAAATTGAAGAAAAGAGAGCTAAAGGGTTATGTTTTAATTGTGACAACAAATTTGGACTAGGACATAAGTGTGCTAAAAAGAAGTTGTTCTACATTGAGGGGCCTAATGAAGAAGAATAAAATGAAGAAGATGAAGAGGTAGAGCCAGAGGAGGAATTAGGAGATCCCTAGCCAACAATATCATGCCATGTAATTTTAGGTATTAGCACTCCCCAAACTCTCAAAGTAGTTGGATTCTTAAAAAAATAGAGGGTAACAATGTTGATTGATTGGTAAATACTCATAACTTCATCAATCATAAGTTGGTATATGCTTGAAATTCTTTGTTTTCCAGCTCCCAGAATGTCAAGTCATGATCGCTGATGGAAAACTATTAGTTTTAGGAAAATTCCATAACATTAATCTCACCATGGGAGATTACTTGCTAACTAGAAATATGTATGCCATTGCCATGGAAGGAGCAAATAGTGTGTTAGGAGTTCAGTGGTTTACCACCTTGGGAACCATTGAAACTAATTTACAAGAGTTTTCATGCAATTTCAATCGAAGGGAGGAATTTTAAACTAAAAGGACTAAGAGAAAATTCCCCATAGATGGTAAGTTCTCATCAGATGCAAAAATTTCTTAGAAAATGTGCAAAGGGGTTTGTGGCACAACTATTTTCATTGGAAGCACATCATTCCAATACATTTATACCCATGGATATGAAAGCAATTATAAATGAGCACTTAGTGGTGTTTGGAGAAATGCTCAAGGTTTTCCTCCAAAAGAGACCATGACCATGCTATCCGGCTAGTACCAAGGATTCAACCACTAGACAACACACCTTATAGGTACCCATATATGCAAAAGAGTGAGATTGAGAAGATAGTTCAAGAGATGTTAAAAGGACTTATTCATCATATTCAAAGTTATTACTCTTCTCCTTTAGTGATGGTACGAGAAAAAGATGACATTTGGCGCATGCGTCTAGATTATAGGGAAATCAATAAGTACACGAGTTAAAGATAATTTTTCTATTCCTATAATTTATGATTTGCTAGATGAGTTACATGGTGATGTTTACTTAAAAAAACTTGATATTTGTTATGGATATCATTATATTAGAATCAAGGGGTGAAGATATTCATAAAATAGCCTTCAAGACACATGAAGGACACTATGATTTTTGGTAATGCCTTTTGACTAACAAATGCACCCTCTACATTTCAAAGCTCGATGAATTCCATATTTAATCCATTTCTATGAAATTTTGTTTTAGTGTTCTTTGATGATATCTTAATCTATAGTAAAACATGGGAGGAAATAATGCATCATGTAAATAAGGTGTTGGAAACTCTTGAACAACATTAAATTTGGGAAAATCCTTCTAATTGTTCTTTTGGTGTCAAGGAGGTTGAATATTTGGGTCATATTGTCTTTATGAAGGTGTTAAAGTGGATGCTAACAAGATAAAATCCATGCTTGAATGGAAGGTTATCAAAACCCTAAAAAATCTTTGAGGATTTTTGGGGCTTACAGGTTATTATCGTAGATTTGTAAGGAATTATGGCAGCATCACAACACCACTCACAACTTTATTGAAGAATGACTCTTTCCATTGGAACGAGAAAGCTACTAAAACATTTGAGAAGTTAAAGGAGGCCATGTGCACCACTCGATTCTAGCCACCCCATATTTTTCCAAAAAATTCATTGTTGAATGTGATGCTTCAGGGTATGGTATAAGGGTAGTACTCATGCAAGAAGGTTGACCCATTTCCTTTAAGAGCCACCAATTCAAAGGTAAGAATATATCTAAACCATTTTATGAGAAAGAAATGTTAGAAATACTTCGTGCACTTAAAGAAATAGAGACCATATCTAATGGGAAGACATTTCAAAGTAAAGACAGATCATGATAGTTTTAAATACTTCTTAGAGAAACATTTATCATCTGAAGAACAATATAAATGGGTCTAAAAAATGTTGGGGTATGATTTTGAGATAATATACAAGAAAGGGAAAGAGAATGTAGTTGTTGATGCTTTATCTCGGAAGGATGAATCAGCTGAGGCATTGTTGTGTGTCATATCTATATTATAGGAGGATTGGATAGAGGATGCAAGGTCTGAATGGAAAAATGACCTAGGTACAAAAATATCATTCAGAATCTCCAACAAGATCCAAGCATGTTAGAAAAATTTGTATGGAAAGGAGATGCTTTATGGTATAAAGATAGATTATATCTATGTAATAATTCAATCCTTAAAAATAGGGTTCTATCTGAGCTCCATGCTTCTCCAGTAGGGGAATTTTGGCTTCTTGAAGACTTATCATCGAATCAAGCATGATTTTTTTAGGAAGGGATAAAAGGGATGTTCAAAATTTTGTGGTAGAATGCATGGTTTGTCGACAAAATAAAGGCGACATAATTAAGTCCTAGGTCTTTTACAAACTCTATCTATTCCTAGCTAGAGGTGGAGAAGAGGTATCCATGGACTTCACAGATTTCCTAAATCAAAAGGTAAAAATGTAATCATGGTGGTGGTGGAAAGACTCACCAAATATGCCCATTTTTTCCTTATCACATCCATTTATTGTGATGATAGTAACAAATTTGAGGATATAATTCACAAGCTACATGGAGACACCAAAGATTATAGTAAGTGATCGAGACCCTATCTTTACTAGTAATTTTTGGACGACTTGTTCTCATGATTGGGTAGAAAACTAACTCGTAGTTCCTCTTATCATCTCTAGTGTGAGGGAAAATGAGGTGGTAAAAAGTTCTTGGAGGGATATCTTCATTTTTTTATGGTAGATAAGCAAGTGAAATGGGTCCAATGGTTACCGCTAGAAAAATGGTGGTATAACACATCCTTTCATACTTCATATAAAATGTATCCTTTCTTGGCATTATATGTGTACCATCCACCATCTATCACCTCATTTTTGAGAGTCAATCTAAGGGTTTGGGCAATTGAAGAACATATTCAACACCAATAAGAGGTGTTTTCTAGTCTTAGGGAGAATTTGGCCATGTCACAAAACTACATGAAGTAGTAGGAAAACCAAAATTGCAGTGAAAGATATTTTTATGTCGGTGATTGGGTTTTTGTGTGTTTACAACCATATAAGAAAATTTCCTTGAAACAACAGAAAAAGGATAACAAGATTTCACCTAAGTATTATGGTCCTTATCAAGTGTTATAGAAGATTGGAAATGTAGCATACAAAATGAAACTTCCTCCGGCTACTCAAATTCATCTAGTCTTCCATGTATCTGGCCTGAAGAAGTTAATTGGAAAAATGGTATCAGCCTAGATAGTGTTACTAGAGATTGATGAAGAGTGAAGAATCATCCTGGAACCATAATGCATCCTTCATACACGCAAAGTGATTGAGGACAAGGGTCATCATTGAGTATTTGATCAAGTGGAAAAATCTAGAAAATGAAGACACAACTTAGGAGGATGCAAACTTCCTACAAAAAGATCTAGATCTTCTCAAAATTGGGGACAATGTTTCTTCGAAGGGGGGGCATGCTACGACCTTAATCATATATCTTATATTGGATGCATATAGCTCGACTTGTGTCTATCATAACTTCTTATCATTATGTATCTCTTTCAAATATGTTATATTATCACTAGTGGGTCGACCTTTGTGTTGGCCATAACATATGAATAGTATATATGGGTTAGTAGGTAATAGTTGATCATATTGATCATTTGAGTCTTATTGTTTTGTTTGGAGGTTTCCCCCTCGAAGTGTCTAAGCTATTCTACTTGCACATTGAGTTCATTTATATGAAATATTGTGTTCATTAGTGTTATATTTTTCTAATAATCATATTTATACAAGTAATTCCATTACACTAATAGAAATTTGAGGATTCAACTAATTACAGGTTTAATTCAACATACATGCTAAACATTAATACATTATGTAATGTTATAATAAATAATTAAATGAACATTACATCATCAAACAAGTAAATAAATAAATACTCACAAAAGATAAATAACACAAGTGACACAGGATATATAGTGGAAAACCCGAAGGTAAAAACCACTTGAAAGTAACCTTTTACTTCAGAGAACTTAATTACATCTAGTAATATCACCTCCTCCTTTGAAACCCTAATCACAAGGGTAAAAATTTTCACCTTTGATATATTCTCAAATATATCAAATGAGGACCCTAAGTCCTTTTTATATAAGGTGATCGGGTATGTCTCCGACCCACCTTTTCAACCTAACCAGTTGATACATATCCCTAGGTTAGAATATTTAATAAATAGAAATAAATGTTTTCACATTATTAAATACTAACCTAAAGTATATTTCCAAGGTATGAATATTTAATAATAGAAATATAAATATTTCTTATTATTAAATATTTAACATATATTATAATGTTGGACCCATATTTAATTAAGGGGTGACCATCCCACTTAACCATTATGTTCCAACACTCCCCTTAATGATAAGTGGGATAATATATGCCAATAGATTACCTCATCGTGGTACACTACAGATTTACAATCCTTAAACCATAAATGTTTTAGGGTAGTCTATAGGTTGAAGGAATTATAACACCTTCATCATACTCAAGTTACCTTTTGGTAAAAAGCTTTGGAATCCCAAAGATCATCCCATAATCAATGGCTAAGTATATTTTTGAGTTTTACATGTTCTCACAAGTTCTCATAAAAGGTTACTTGAAACCAAGTATATATGAGCCTTTTATAACCAAGGACCTCCTTAACAATATGCTTACACTTTATATTTACAAGTAAAATAAAAATATTTTAGTGAAGACCACTTTTAAGGTCTTTCTACACTTATTTATGAAAAATATGCCGAGGAGGTATACACATGCCCAAAGGTCTTTTTAAAATTTCCGAAGTTATTTATTACAATGTATGTTATACTTTACAAATAAAAAGTTACATTAGGAAGTGACATTGTCATGCACACTCCTCCTCAAATGAAAACTCGATAATCCAATATTTTTATGAAAGTGACAAAAATTTGTAGCACTTAGGAGATTTTTGAAGATGTAAGTAACCTTCTCTTGATTGCACGAACTTGAGATCTATCTCTCCACTTAATCACCTTCTCACGAATGAAGTGTATATGTATCTCAATGTGCTTCATCCTCCGATGCTCTCTTTTGGATTATGTGGAAGATATATGGTTCTCTAGTTGTCCCGAGAACAAAGGAATACTTCCATTATCCTTCATCTTTATCTTGTTGAACCTATTTAGCCATAGTGCCTCTTTTGCAGCTTCCATTGCACTTTTATACTCAACTTTAGTGTAAGAGATAGAAACAATTGGCTGATTTTTATTTCACAAAGTAATGACACCTACACCAAATTGAAACACATAACCATAATTATATTTTCTATCTAATACATCACCAGCATGATAAAAATCACAAAATTCATACAAGTTGGCAATTTCATTCTTAGTATAATGCAGTGACCCATAATTTGTGACTTATTATATCTAATAATTGTTTTTTCAAGATTTCAAATATCTCTTTAAGGATCCTGCATAAACCTTGAAGAAATTCCTACCGCATTGTAAATATTTTGTTTAGCTATAGTTAGATAAATCAAACTACCAATTAACTTCCTATAAAAGTAGGATCAACATTTTCATATGCAGTTTAGGATCAAGTTTTAGTCTAACTTCCATAGGTGTAGAAATTGGTTTACAATCAATCATATTAAAAATGTTCAGTACAATGGTTGCATATTTAGCTTGAGAAACAACAATAGAATTATTTTCTTGAAAAATGACCATCCCAATAAAATGATGTAAGAGACCTAAATCAGTCATTTCAATGTATTGGTTCAAATTTTCTTTAATCCTATGAATTAAAGTAGGATTAACACATGTCATAAGAAAATAATACACATATAGACATACAATGATAATGTGGTAACCTTATTTCTTAATGAATAGATCAATGTTAGAAGAAAATTTAACAAAACCTAATTGTTTAAAGAAATCTTTACTTTTCACATATTAATCTCTAAGAGCTTGTTTTAAACCATATAAAGTTTTTTTAACTTACAAAAATAGTTTTATTTATTAGTTTCTTCAAATACTTTAGGTTGAGACATGTAAAGTTATTCCTTTAAATCACCATTCAAAAATCATTTTTCACATCCATTTGGTGGATTTCCCACCCAAATTGAGAAGAAATAACAAACAAGATCCTAGTAGTGATGATTTTAGCTACAACGGAAAAGGTCTAAACATAATCTATCCATGAAAGGTTTCGAGTGAAACCTATAAAGCAACAAGCCTAGATTTCTATTTGTCAACACTACCATCAACATTATATTTTACAAGAGGGAAGATGGTAAGTAATTCTAACCATGAAAATGTTTCTCTTTTTTATAAAATTGAACCTAAAATCTTCTTAGAAGAAAGTGAAGACAAGTGTTGGGTAAGTATCATGAATTAATATTTAGACTAGATATAAAGGAATGAGACTTGTGAGTTCATTCCAAGCCTAAAGATAAGAATTTCATAGGAAAAAATGGGTGTTTACAAAGAACCTAAATTAAAAGGGAGAAGTCACTAGGAACAAATATAGATTGGTATGCAAAGGATATGCTTAAGTAAAAGGAGTTGATTTTGAATATACCTTTTCTCTTGTTGCTATATTGGAAGATTTTATAATGTTTGTAGAAAATGCAATTTTAAAAGGATTCAAGGTATACCATATTAATTTCAAGTCAGCTTTCTTGAATAAAAATTTGGAAGAAAAGGTTTACATTTGAGAAACCTCAAGGTTTTTCTTTATCAAATGAGAAGGATTTTTTTTTCAAACTCAAAAAGGAACTTTATGGTCTAAAGTGGACACCGAGAGCCTTGTAATTTATATTAGAAAAGTATATATTAAACCAAGGTTTTAGAATAGGAGTTTTATATATCAATTTGTACATAAAGATAGAGGGTGATCATTAGTTTATAATAGTTTTTATGTAAATGATATCATATTTGGTGGCGATAATGAGAAATAAATGAAGTCATTGAAAATTAAATGAATAAGGAATTTGAGATGTCTATACTAGGAGAGATGTCATTATTTTTACACACAGATTACTTAATTAGAAAAAGGTATTTTCATTTCATAAGAAAAATACATAAGGGAAATGTTGAAAAAGTTTGGAATGGAAGATAGTAGACTGTTAGTACACCTATGACTATAGGGTGTAAATTGAGTAAAGAATATGAGACTCTATAAGTGGATCATATTGTATATAGGTCAATGATAATAATTTGTTTTATACTACAACCTATAGGCATAATATCATGAAAGTAGTAGGAATTGAGTGAACATTTCAAGTAGATCCAAAGGAAAAATATTTGCATGGATTAAAGAGGATACTTAGGTATCTAAAAGGGACTATTAAGTATGGATTGTGGTACCCAATAATTAAGAATTTTGACATGACATGATATATTGGTGTTGACTAGGTATGAGGTTAAGATGATAGGAAAAACACTAGTGGTGGGGCCTTCATCCTAGGATATTTCCTAGTTTCATGGAAAAGAAAGAAGAAAGGATCAATAGCATTATTATAGTCATTGCTTGCCTCTTACTTCTATTAACAACATGAGTTCACCGACACTTCATCCAAATTGGTATGGAATCTCACTCGAGGTGCACATAGGTGTTGATCCCCTCTTTTATGTGAGCTTCATGAGAATGTTCTCCTTAATAAGGGTGTGTTTGTAAAAATAGAGAATAAACACACCCATTTTAGGAATCAAGATTAAGAACTAAATCATAGTCTAATGCACTTGTTGTTTATCAAAATTTCACCTACGTCTTGGATCTCGGAGAACCGAGTTATTTGAGATCACAATGGAACCATCTCCAAGTTATAGGACCTTGCACGCTTGTGACGGATCTTCAGAGAAGGCCAGTTCCTCTATCTATTTCTAGTGCTCCTACTACTCCTAGTGCTGAAAGGAAAATAATAATGCCAAGGGACAAGGGATAGGAGGATAACATGAAAGTAAACTATACTAAAAGGTGATAGCACTAGAAAAAAGGGATGAACACTATCTGTTCTGAGAGAGAATAAAAGGAAAGGCATGAAAGGAGGCTAGGCATGAGTAGTATAGCTAAAAATGTATTTACCAAATCATTCTCATGAAACACAATCAAATAAGGAACCGAAAGCAACGTGAAATGGCACAAAAAGCATGCACCGCAAGAAAAAAAGGTAAGAAGAAGACATGTAAACATGTTAGGACAAAGAATAGTCATAAAATGATGCTTCTATTACTTCTTAAATGTAAATAGTTGTTACAATGGCGAAGAGGCTAATATCCACATGCACGAGCCAAATCTAGAGGTTTACAACTCAAAATATAGAAAATATGAAGTTCTTAGCAGAATTCGTAAGGATCCAAGGTTTCCAAAGATAAAAATGAGCCCAAATCTTACATTTATAGATGAATCTATGGAAGAATAAGAGAAGGAGGGAAAATCTGAATTTGAAATGCAACCACCAACAAGAATCATTGAATGTCTACAAATCCACCTGGAGATCTATAAAATACACTTCCCTAATCCTGTTTGGCATGTTGAGGAATGAAGGAAGGTAAATCATATTAAATCAGGTGGTTGGAGAAATCAGATCTACTCATCAATGCTCAGAGAGACATTTTCCCATTCCTCACCTACCAGATTTGCCAAGAATTTGAATTTAAATATCTAGCATTGTAGGTGATGTCAATAGCACTCTGAAAGTCTAGAGCGCATACCAATAAGATATCTATAGTGGAAGATATGTCTGCATTAATTTTTCAGAGCCATTGGTGCACGAAAGACACGTGGTGCACACGGATTGGCTGAAAAGATGGCCAACTATTAAAATGTTTGTTTTTTCTGCCACGTGTCACTCACTAATTTGTTACAAGGATTCAACACCTTATTAGTGCACTTTGACTAGTTGCACGTGGCACATCAAGCATGTCATAAGATGACCTAGCACATGAGGGTGCAAAGGAGGGCACGAGGGAAGGGGTGTGGAAGAAAACAAAGAAGGTGTGGAGGAAAGCACACGTGACGTGCCTAGAAAATGAGGTGAACAGGTGAGAGGAGAACACATGGTCAAGGAGAAACTATTGAAAGGTAATGGGTGTGGTACATGAGAGGGATAGGGACTTGGATGATTAGAGAAAAAGTGTGAGTTGCACGCATGGGATTAATATATGTTAGGAAGAAGGCGGATGTGCAAGAGATGTGCATAAGGGGAAAATGGGAAAACAGAGGAAAAGGAAAATGAAATAAGGGGAAGCGTGTGATATCGTGTGAGGAAAAGGAAGGTGTGCATATGGAAATTGCTGAGTAAGGGAATGTGATAGGTGAACTTGAGTGCACACAACCTTGTAATGAATAGCTCAGAGCTAGAATATGTATACAAGTTACCCAAATAACTAGGAGAGTTATTTGGATAACAATTTGGTGACTTTTGGGGCCATCTACCTGCTAGATGAAGGAGATTAGTAGCCTAGAGCATCCATTGGGCATGGAGTCTGCTATATAATCATGAAACTTCCCCGTAGTCACTTAAAAGATCATTTCTCAACTCTATTTTGAATCTGCAATTGTTGAAAGATTTGCATCCCGAAAGCAACAGAAGAGCACACATGGGAATCACTCGAGAGGAAAGAACCATGTATAAATAAAAAATGTGTACATAATGTACTTAGAGGAATTAAAACTACTCTAATATATACAAAATGATGTATCAAAATTAATTGAAGGGTTTGAGAGAGATCCCATTTATCGGGATTTGTAGCACTCCTCTATCAAGATGAGTTAACTTGAAATAGTTAGTTTCTTTGCATGGACTTAAGATATATGATCTACACAAAAGTGCATCAAACTTTAAATGGCACCCTGGTTTAGCTCACAAGATCCCATTTTAAAACCAAGTCCCCAAGTCTAAAAATTTGAGGCCTCGCTTTTTTTTCAAACCATTTCTTTGTTGCTTGTTAATGTTGTTGTAGCTTGATCATGGTAGATTTTCTTAACTCTTCAATATTAACCAGCTCTACCATTCTCGATTTCTCTCTGGTCTCATGCCTTTGAATTCAGTTGTTGGGCAAGCACCAATGAGTTCAACTCAAACGTCAAAGGAAGGGTATCCTCCTTTCCATAGACAATATTTTGTAAGGTGAAGTTATTATTACCTTTTTACTATGATTATGTCTGCAAGAGCGCGTGAGACCTTTGTATACCACTATCTTGGGCTGATATTCATTGTGCACTTCATAATCTTGATCAAGTTCTTTTCGTTGAATTTACCAAACCATTTCCTTGGGGGTAATAGTTGGAAGAGGTTTTCAGATAGATGCCCAAATTTAGAGCCCAATATGTGATTTTAGTTCCAAGGAAGGATTTTACATTATTAGAGATAATCGTCTCGAGGAATGCCAAACCTTGTGATTATACCTTTTATGAAGTCAAGGATAACTAACTTGGTTGATTCCTTGAGCATGAATTTTTTTTTTGTCCATCTGGTGAAGTATTCTGTAGCTATCAACACCCATTTGTGTCCATCGCTTGAAGGTGGATTGATCATGCCTATGAAGTCAAGACCCCATTATACAAAAAGGCTAATCTGTTTGGATTGTTTGGAAGGGAAGCACTGCAAATCTTTTCTTTCCTGCAAAGAAAGCACATTATTTTCATTTAGTGACCCACTTGTGTGCATTGGAAAAAAGATAGGCCAAAATATGCCTGCCATTATGATCTTCATTGTTGTAGTTTTGGTAGAGAATTTTCCACTAGAGAATCCATCGTGTAATTTTTCTAACAATTTTTCAGTTTCATGCACCATTGATACATCTTAACAAAGATGCCATCAAGGTTCTTTTTGAAGACAAATCCATCAATCAAAACATAAGGGATATATGTAACCTCATATGTGTTCTATTTTACTTGTTTAAACCAAAAGGGTATGCACCCTCGGAAAGGAATTTGAGCATGTCCTGATGATCCATATGTGGCTCACTTGCTCTGCTCGTGTGAGATCTTCATCAAAAAATAATGAAGTATCAAATTCATTCTACACATCCTCAGCGATTTGCTTGTAGAGAGTGATACCACTTACTAATTTTGTGGCTTTAATAGTCACATCATATTTCATGATTTTGGTCACTCGTCGTGCTCTATTCTCACTAATTTTTGCTCCCATGATGAAGTCTCTGACAAAAGAGTGGGAGACTAACACCTTAATATGATTTTGGCAAGAATACTTTTGAATTTATTGAGCGTGTGCATGATGGTGAAGACATTCTTCTCTATGTGACTATATTTCAATTCATAATCCTTCAACGTTTGGCTAAAGAAAGCTACTAGTTATTACAACCCGTGTTAATTTTCTTGTGTTAGGACAATAACAATGCTCATATCAGCACCATAAGCATAAAGGATGAAATCCTTAGAATAATTTGGGTTGATGAGTTTTGGTGCGCAAGCAATATCTTGCTTGATTTTGTTTAAGATTTCTCTTATTTCTACCTTGTCCATATGAAATCTATGTTCCTCTTGAGCATCAAGGTGATGGGCCAAATTAGTCCTACAAAGTTAGGGATAAAACACCTAACAAATTTGATCTTACAAAGGAAGGACTGTAGGGACTTCTTGTGCACCGAAAAGGAAAGATCTAGGATGGCTGAAATGTGCTCAGGATCAATTATGATGCCATCCTTTGAAACCACATGGCCCAAAAGCTTACCCTACACCACTACAAAATTTCACTTCTTGGGGTTAAGAGACACCCCATACTTTCTGCATCTCTCAAATACTTTCTCCAGGTGTGCCATGTGATCCACAATTTTCTTTGAGAAAATAGTGATGTCATCAAGGTAAACCAAGATGAACTCATTGATGTAACCTTTGAAGGCAATGTCCATAGTGCGTTGAAATGTTGTGCCTGTGTTTGATAGACCAAAGGGCATTTTCTAATATGCATATGTTCCCCACTTGTTTGTAAATGTTGTCTTGAATTGATCCTCTTCCTTGACCAGGATTTGATTGAAACATGAGTATCTATCTAGCATTGAAAACCTCTGTGTGTCGGCCATGGTATGCAAAATCTTCTCCATTGAAGGCAAAGGATAATGATCCTTTAGAGATCCTTTATTTAAATATCTGAAATCAACAAAGAGTCTGATTTCACTATCCTTCTTGTGCACTTGAACTAGATTCTTAACCGAGGTAGAGTATTTGATAGGAAAAATAATCTTGGCCTTAATGATTTTAGATAATTCATTTCTCATGAGGGGCTCTATATATTGGATTAACTTGTCATTGCTTTTTTCTCGATGGGCTTGATACCATGATCAAAGTCAATGGAGTGTTGAGCAACACTTGGTTCAAAGCCTTTGAGGTAGTCATACTCCCATAAGAAGATATCACTTTATTTTTGTGAGAGAGATATGAAGGCCTTATTTTCTTCATGTGCACAAGCTTTTACTAAGAAAAAACTCTTTTCCATGTACAATAGTGACCTGGAGAGCAATATATTTTGTACGCAACACGTATGTACTTTTCTTTACCCTTGAACTCATGATCGGGCTAAAAATTTTCTCTAAGGTGACCAACCCTTTAGGAAACTTTTTTGTCTTCAGTTGTATCACTTGGTCACCATAGGTGTCATATAAGTCATATTCCATGCTAGATGAGAACTTAAATTCATTATGGATGAATTAGATGATATGCGCATCATTTAAAAAAAATTTCCAGCTGATATTGTTATCTGGAATGGATGGTCTGACCACCATATTAATGTGCTAAGTGTTTCCTTTGAAAAATTCCTCAGCATGAGAGAACTATGAACCAAGCATAGCTATTTGGTTAGCTTCATTTTTCATTTTTCATGGCACCACCTATAGAATTAGAGCATCAAAGCTCTCAAGCAGGTCCCAAACCTTGTGTTTATAAGATTTGAGAAGATTATTCTTTGTTAAGCACTTGTTGGTAAATTTATGGATAACCAACTCTGTATCCCCAAAGATCTGTAGCACCCCTATTTTCTTTTTTAGCAATCAATAGACCATACACCAAAGTGCCTCATATTATACCACATTATTAGAACATGTGAACTACATCTTGTGCGGGAAGAAAAACTTCTCATCCTTAGTGGAAATGAGAACAACTCCTACCCCCACATCATTTCTACTTTTGGAACCATCAAAATATAACTTCCATAAACCATGTTCAACTTGGTCTTTCTTGAGTTCGCATGGTAGTAGACCATCTTCTTCAAGAATGCGGTAGTACCAATCCAAGTTTCATAAGCTTTCAAATCCTCAAGTATATGGATCAATTTTAGGTGCCTCTCCACCCATTCATCAAGTAATAGATCAGGAATAGAAGGTGGAAGAGGATGCTCTTAGGAACTAAATCTTGTTTTTGGATTAAATAGTTGGCTTGGATAGGGGATGGGACATGTTGGTACCCAAAGTTAACCTTCCTCAAAGCTTAAGCAACATCATGGATTCAACAAGATACTCAAATCAGATAGATGAATGTTGTGTTTCGTTTGTATCCTGGGAAAGCAATCTATCTGAATTTTTATCACTTAAATTTTGGGGAGTGGGTAGCACCCTTGAAGGATGTGATCTTATCCTAACTACTTTAGGTTGTGCCTTTCAACAAAGGTAAGAGAACCTATAATGTAACCTTTGTTTGAATGAAGGAGATGGAGATATCCCTCAATTTGTGCAAATGGTATGAAAAGGCCTTGGGAAAATATGATCAACACTCCAAATATTTCTTTCACAAGTTGTCACTTCTAGATTATGGAGATATTTTCAATGCAAGGAAAGGTTACTAAAGACATTTGAAATCTTGATTTTCTTCTGCATATTTTGACAATGGGTTTGCATTTGTTGACACGCAGGACAAAACAAGGGTAGTATGGGTAGGACAATAGTTGTTTTTGAATGATTTTTCTTGTTGGGTGGGAGATTAGACAAGACAAACCAAGGTCTTCCAGAACTCTTTGAGGAATTCAACAAAATTTGGAAAGAACTTAACATCAGAAAGCATCAAAATGGTTAATCACTCCTTCAACCAAGATATGTGCATCAAATGGAAACCCAGATCTACACTCTTCCACACAATATTTGATTATCTATCACAAAATCTTGAGTTAGAATGAATCAATGAAGCATTTAGTAATCACTACTTGATCATGCCTAAGGTGCACCCAAAGGCTTACAAACAATCTCTGAAATCAAAGGAAGGTGAAGTGGTTTTAAATCTATTTATCTCTTTATCAGATGAAAGCTCTTCTGAATGTGAGATTGCAAATGCCACTAAACTATCACAATAATGAGATCATGTATGATCAAGAGAGATTCTAAACACAAGACTAACAATAGGAAACAAGAAACACAAATTGAAAAGCATTCTGAAATGTAAGCATTCACAAATATTCTTCCCAAAGACAACACATAAATAACTCAAAAATGATTAGATTTATCAGTAGGGGAATGTTTTGAAAACAATCTCAGAGCTTGTTAATGGCTATACATGTGCAACCAACTTAACATGATTTGAAATCTGATACAGAAGGAATTATATGAGCTTCTCAGGTGGTCACTCAGAGTATGGGCTTCTTCCCGATTTTCTTGTGAAATTTTGAAGTTTCTCAGGATTTTCCAAACTCTTCCAACCCTTTGCATGACAAATTCATGCAATATATAACATTCAATTACATCTCGAGCCTTCTTTCCCAAGGAAATAATATGAAAAGCATCAAGTTTGTTACAAAATTCCTCATGATTCATGAAAGGGACATTTAATAGAAAAACATTCAAAGGATGCCAGGTGTTTCAAAAAGTTGAATCATTGCAAATATTTGATCATTGTTCTTTGTGGAGGCACGTTTTTCATCCTCAAGGCATGTAAACCCCTTTCTATTCATCATTTCACCTTTTCTCCTTCCAAATTTACCTCTGCAACTCTTGGATTTGACTTTTCACATGTTTACTCGAGCCCGAACCAAATTTCATTTCAAAAATACCTTAGATCTACAAATTGAACTTTAAAATTGATTTCATTAGTCTTTCCAGGCACAAACGACATGAATTTTCCAAAAATTTGGTGAAGATTGATGCAAAAATGCATCTCCAAGCTTCCTGGAGCTCAAATGGTGGTTAAAAAACGAAAAATGCGATTTACATCTTTTAACATTGATCTTCCTTTATCCTTTATGGGCCTATGGAGCCCTCCACCTTTTATCACAAAGTGATTAGAAATGGGTTTGGTTTACATTTTTACATTTTGACATTTTTAACACATTAGAAATTTTGGGAGCTTCATTTTACCTTTTAAAATGGGAGAAATGTAAAAATTTGACATTTTTCTCCCCCTCTACCGCCTTTGAAAATGGATTGACACGTGTCCCAATGTGGGTCCCAGTAGATCTACACTCCAAAATTTCACTTTATACCTATTTTTCCAAAAAGGAAATTTTCCATATTTTCTCCATGGGCCCGTAGTTGTGCCTTTGACCTTGCCACGTGTCAATCGTTGATTGGTTGTGGGCTCATGACCTTGTTTTAAATTTTACTCCAACTCCCCAAAACTTTAAAGTTTTCAAACTCACCAGTGGCCCACACTCCCCTTCTGCATTTTACCAAGGTGATGTGTCCTTCTCTGATTGGCCATGGGGCCGCGCTTCAAATTATCACCTTAACTCATTTTTCCAAAAAAGGTAAAATCTTCATTTTCCCCCGATGACCCACCAATCCGCGCAAGCTTTTCAAATTTCCTCTTTCATCGTGGCTGCACTTACTTTTTAGAAATTTAGTCTCTTTTTTCCAAAAAGCAAAATTTCCAAATTGCCCCCAAAATCTCGAACCTCCGCTTTTCCATTATGAGAAAAAATGCAAACAAGGCATTAATTCAACTTAGTGGGCCCATGGCCTTTTTCATCACTTTAACATTTTTACCCCAAAAGGAAAAAAACTTCAAATACCTCTAAAGCTCCGTTTCTCCACTTTGACCTAAACATAAAAAAAATTTGGCATTTTAAACGTGAGCTTTTCACAATTTTGCTCCTTTTCACCCAAAAAAAAAAATTCTAAGTCCACCACCGACCTTCATCCCGCTTTTGATGAAAACATGACATGTGTCCACCTTTGATTTGCATTGGGCCTTAGGCATTTTCTTTTCATTTTAACTCTTTTTTCCAAAATGTCTTAAGGCACAAAAAGACCACCCATCTGTGACCAATAGGAGGTGAACACATATACACTCTCAGGAAAAAAGTAAAAATTTTCTCTGCCCTTTCTTAACTTTGACTATTTTCAACATGCCACATGGACCAATCAACATGTAATGGGCCATGGCACCAAATGAATCCTTTTGCCAAATTAGAAAAAAGAACAAAAAAAATAAATCTATCACTCCTCAACCAACAAATCAAAACCAATCAGAATGAAGTGGAGCCATGGGACCCTTTTGAAAAAAGGCAATTAAAACATCTTCCCATGACAATTAGAACAAGCCACATTGAATGAATTATGAGGAATAATTTGATGGGAAAATGATACCGTCAAACCGTCAAAAACATAGAAAATGCGGGTGATGCCTAAAAATTGATTTTTTCACTAAGGATGGAAAAAAATTGAAACAAAGCCAGATAAACATGATTTCAAAGAATTTTTGATCATGGGGATGGATTTTCAAAGGCATACAAGTATAAATCGATCAATTTCAAACTTCCATGATTGGGAAAAATGGAAAAAATGGTAGAGCCCGTAGATTTGAAAAATTAGGGCACAAACAAGGCATACATGGAGATTTCTTTAAATTAGGGAAAAACAACAAGTTTGTGAACACTTCAAAGCTTTCAAATGAAGGGGAAAATTTTTTAGACCATCAATTCGAGAGGTAAAACATTTCTCAACAAGTAGACCAAAGGGAAAAATTTGGGTAAAACACTACATGAGCTCAAAAATGGCACCAACATCGGCTCTAGCTCGGGGATGGGCACTCCCCATGAGTGCCACAAGAACAAAAAGTAGACCAAGTGCCAAAAATACCATTGGGAAATGGAGTCATGAGCAAAGATCAACAAAGAACCACCTGAGAAATCGACAAAAATGGTTGCCAAGAACCAGGGCAAACCACAAACCGACAAAACACCAAAAAAATTGAAAAACAAAGACTATACACTATACAAGTGGTGCATACCTCAAATTTGGGGATTAATCCAAGAAATGCTTCAGATGTCTTCCATTAATAGGAAGTTCAAGAAATTCCCCATCTAGGTCCTTGAGAAAGAAGGTATTCTCACCAATTTTGATATCAATGGAGTAAGGGCCCATCCATAATGCATCAAACTTACCATGCTTGCCCTTATCTTCATGTCGCTATCCCATAATAGCACAAGATCTCCAATACTGAAAACCCTTAGTGCTACTTTCTTGTCAAATAATTTCTTCATCCTTTCTCTAAACTTGACATGCCTTTGGTGGGATGCTCTTCTCTCTTCATCAAGCTCAACAATCTGATTAATCCTTGCTTCATATGGATTGAGCTCTTGATCTTCAAGTTGTTGAACAAACTGAAATGAAGATAATTGTAGATGTAAGGGAAGCAGAGCTTGAGTTCCATACACCAACTCAAATGGGCTCATACCAGTAGCTCTTTTGGTAGTTATCCTATTAGCCCAAACTACAAATTTAGTTGTTCACCCCATTTCTTCTTGTTTTGTTCCAAGGTTCTTCTAATAATTTTCAACAAGTTCTTATTGTTGGAATCATCTTGTCCATTCCTTGGGGATTATAGTTTGAAGAATAAGTTCAGATTGATTCCAAACTCTATGCACATTGCCATCAAAGGTTTAGCTCTGAAACACATGGCATTATCAGCTACAATCTTGACTGGCACACCAAATCTGCATACAATGTGATTCAACAAGAAGTCCATAACAACTTGGTGTGTTCTTTCTTGGTGGGGATTTCCTCTACCCACTTGGTGAAGTAATCCATGGCTACAAGAATCCACTTATTTCTAGCACTAGAAGGGTCTGAAATATCACCAATGAAGTCCATTCCCCATTGTTTGAAAGGAGCTTCAATTGATACAAGATGCAAAGGAAGGGAGCCTAAAGCTTTCATTCTTCTAGAGAAATGCTGACAACTCTCACATTTTCTAACCAAGCAAGGTTACATCTTTAAAGAGAGTAGGCCACCAATAACCAACTCTCAAGATTTTATGTGTTGTAACCCTTCCAGCAAAGTGTCCTCCACAAACTCCCCCATGGAAATCAAAAACTATTTTGGGAGCTTCATCTTCAGTTATACATTTCAAGAGGACACCTTCAGGGTTCTTCCAAGCCAGCCCAAAGTTAGTGATAATGTACTTTTGAGAAGCCAACTTGAGGGCTCTTTTCTAATTTTTATTTAAATGATCAGGGAGCATAGGTGTTTGAGGTAAAATATTACATCCTTGTACCACTTAGAACTTACCAATTTCTCAAGAATATCTACCCTTTCTTCCTCTACTTCATTCACTTCTACATTCTACAAGTTACTCTCAGCCATAAGCTTAGCAAGACCCAAACCTCATACTAACTTTGTGGTTTGGATGTCCATGTCATACTCTTGTAGTTTGTTCACCCATCTACATATTTTCTTGAGATCTCCATCTCTGATAAGATGTCTTTTACCATGGTGTGGGGAACATAAGCAACAACTTTTGAACTTAAGATATAAGGCCTGAAAACCTTTGTTTCTTTCACCAAGGAAAATGCTTATTTTTCCATGATTGTGTACTTTAACTCAGCAGCTTGTAAAGCCTTACTAAAGAAGGCAATAGGCCTCTCAGCCCCATCCTCATCCTTTTGTAACAAAACTGATGCAATGGTATTTTTATAAGCAAAGGAGAAGATTTGGAAAGGCTTCTTGTAATTTGGAGCTGCTAAAATAGGTGCATGCTTCAATGCTTCTTTAATTCCTTCAAAATCCTGAATAACATCCTCCTCCCATTTGATTATCTGGTCTTTCTTTAACATGCATGTAATGGGGAGAGTTAACTCAACAATTTAGATACAAACCTTATGATAAAATTAATCTACCCAAAGAAGGATTAGATGCCCTTCTTAGTTCTAGGAATAGGGACTTTGTTGATGGCTTCCACCCTCTCAGGGTCAATCATGACACCATCCTTTGATACAATATGACCAAGAAGCTTGGCCTTTTGCACCCCAAAATGACACTTCTTTGGATTGAGAGAAATTCCATATTCCCTGCATCTGATCAACATCTTTTCCAAGTGTTTGCAGGTGATCATTTTTATCCCTAGAAAACACAATCACATCATCTTGGTAAACAACAATAAAATCATTGATGTAACCAACAAAAGAAACATCCATTGCTCTTTGAAATGTGGCACCAACATTCATCAAACCAAAGGGCATCCTAAAAAACATATGTCCCCCAAGGAGTGGTAAATGTTGTCTTAAGTCTTTCTGATTCTTTGACAACAACTTGATTGTATCGGAGAAGCCATCCAATGTAGAAAGAAATTAGAACCCATCACTAACTACAACATGTTTTCCATATTTGGTAAGGGATAGTTGTCCTTCATTGATGTTTTGTTTAGATTTTTGAAATCTACACAAAGTTTGATATCTCCATTCTTCTTTCTAACAGGCACTAGGTTTACAACCCAAGAAGAATACCTTGTGGGCTGAATGATCCCTCCATCTCTCAATTTATTTAATTCCTCTTGCATTTTCATGGAGAGGAGTGGATTAATTGGTCTCTTCCTCTGTCTGAATGGTTTGGCCTTAGGCTCAAGAGGGATCTCATGCTGAAACAAATCTTCTCTATATGCCTTTAGCTAGAATAAGACCAAGCCAAGCAGTCTTGATATTTTTTCAACAGTTGAGCATAGGACTACTTTTCTTCTTTGCTCAAGTTGCTACCCAACCATATCTTCCTTGGTTTCTCCTTTATTCCCAAATCATGTTCTTCAACATCCCTAGATGCAAACATGTTTCTATTGACTATACAATCAACATTGTTAAAATTTGACTTCTAAGGAAACCAATCCTCTAGGGATGGTGTTAGTTTTTAATTGGATGATATCCTTTCCAAACAAGGTTTCTTTTCCATCAACTGCACATACTAATGGTTCAAAATCAATAAGATGATCAGAAAACTCACCTTGATTCTACAAGAATCTCTGAACTTGAGCATCATCATTAAACACTTGCCAATGCTTCACGTTATCAGGGACTGATGGCCTAGTGAGTATCTCAATATCATACTCACAAAAAGGAGAAACAATACAATTTCCAAATCTTGACCCCAACACTACTAGCCTTTCTGCAACTATGTTGAGACTTCTGTCATGATGCACAATGTTGAAGGAATCAAACATTTCAATTAGATCCCAAACTGCATGTTTATACTATTTCATCGCATTGATTTTTTTGTAGCATACAATTTTCTTATTTGTTTGACAACTAATTCATGAATCTCCTTTTGCAATGATGTCTTTCACTCCATACTTCCAAGCAATCCTTAATCCTAACAACAATGCTTCATACTCTGCAATGTTATTAGTACATTCAAAATTAAGTTTGAAAGAGAAGACAAACTCTTCCATGCTGGGGAAGTCAAAACTATACCAGCACCATTCCCAAATTTGGAGCAAGCTCCATAAAAAAACAAGGTCCATGGAGAACCTACTACCTCAAGGAACTTTGACTGATCCATCTTGTTTTCTTTTCCATCAGCAAATCCAATGAAATTGTTCAAGCATCAACATTAACAAACAACACTTCATAGGAAGCATTGTTGGGATCTTCAATTAGATGCAACATCTTCTTCTCCCCATACAACTTGACAAGGTTGCCCTCAATTGGGATAGTAGCATAGGACATATCCATCTGAATGCTGCCACCAACACTTGCAGCCCACTTTCTTGATAGCAACATGCCCCACTTGGCTAGGAAATCAACAATGACTACATCAAGTTTCAAATTCTTACCTGGATAAGCTGCAAGCTGCACTACCAAGCCCTTTACACACCCAACAATAGGAACTTCTCTGGAGTCCATGGTAGTACATCTACCATATGTTGTTGTCACTTTGATATCCAGCTCATTCATGACCTCAAGAGGCATGACATTGCATGATGCACCCAAGTCAAACATACAATTATGAAGCAATCTATCCTTAATGATCAAAGTGGTGAAGAATGGATCAACAGTTCAATTGAGATTCAAAAGGATGTTCCCAAGTATACCTCAGGTGCTTCTCCAAGATCCTCTAATGTTGGTGGTGTTCCTGAGTCTACAATGATTGGAGGAGTCTCCACAATGTTTACATTTCTACTTGGGGTACTTTTCTCTTCCTTCAACCCCAAGTATTCAAATGCTCTCTTCTTGTGCTCGGGAATCCTAAGCAGCTCAATAATTAGAACACTAACCTTGATTTGACTCAAAACTTGGGCTATGTCATATGGAGCACTCTTTGGCAAGGCAACATTGGGATGAAGATGGAAAACTCATCAGATGGGACTGGATTTTTGTAGCTTGGGCATGAGGAGATGTATCTTTCTTAGGAGCCATCTTGGGAATGCTTGTAAGCAAGGGAGTTTTAGGTTTGGCTTGAGGCCCAGCTCCTTAACAACTTTTCTCCTAGTGTTATACTCTTTTTCTTGGCCAACAACAACATTCATTAATAATTGTCTATCCTCTTTGAAGGTATACCCCCATCATACTTTTTATCATCAAAGCTCTCAAATACTCAAAGTCATTATTAGGTATCTCAAAATCTTGCACTACATCTACTTCATAAGTATGAGAAGGAGAAAGAAGTGGTACCCGATTGATGCAATCCCAAAAGGTTGTAGTAGTCCTTGCACTTATTACCTCAGTTGATGTTTTTCCTTTTTGTGAACTTGAAGAACAACCCACCATGTAGATATCATCATCAGTACCATCTTCATTATCAGCTTCATCAACTTGCTGGTCCACTTCACATGGAGGATGGGACATAAAGCACTTATCACACCAATCAATCTGACTAGCCTCTTCAACAGTAAAAACCATGCAGTAGTTAGAGGGTCATGCACCAATCTTTTTCACATGCTTGGGGTTGTCTATTTCCCCCTCCCATAGGTCCTTTACCTCTATCATCTGGCCTTTGATCACCCCTAGGATGATTTCCAAATCTGTCATGATTTTGTGCTCTTTGTTGACCTTGTGAACCTTGGCCAATCCCCTTTTCTCTACTCAGGGCTAGTTTGTATGAAATTTCTTTGACAACACCTACCAAATTTTTGACAACCTCTTCCAAATCAGCACCCTTGCTAGCTTGAGGTTTCTCTGGATTTATCAACTTTACACCCTCTCTCTTGGGAGGTTTCCCAACTGCTTTGATATTGTTCTCAATTTTGCAAGGCCATGGTGAAGGCTTGCCTTAAATTAGTAGGGTTTTTATCCCTCATAGTAGTATACATCCTTCTTATCAAATGCATCTAAATATTTGATTAAGCATGACTCATCACATGGCCTTAGATTGATAGGAAATCTCCTCAAAGTTTTGTTAAACCTTGTGTTAAAGTCATGAACTAATTCATTTGGGTTCTTTTTAATGTTTTCAAACTCAGACAAGAGAAATCTAGGATCAGTCTTGTCACCATATTGCAACCTAAATGCATTGTTCATTTCAGCCCATGAGTCAATAGAGTTGTCAGGCAGAGCCTTGTACCAATCTCTAGCATCTTCTTCTAATGTGTGGATGAACAATTTGATGTATACATCCTCAAACTCTATTTCAAAATCCTCCATCATATTAATGAATAATTTTAGGTGTTGATCACTGTTATAGCATTGTTGACCTTGAACTTTGGCAATCTATTCCTCACATCTTGTGGAACAACATTTGGATAACCAGCCATCCCTCCAAAGTTTATAGGACCAAAGGTGTTAACAACAAATGGAGGTTTGGGTGGGGGCTAAGCCATATTGTTTTGTGGAGGTGTGTTTGTAGGAGATGGAAGGGGATGAGGACTGAGGGGTCTGATTGGAATAGGTATATGATTCTCAAAATGAATATCCCCTAAAGGCTCTCCTCTTGATAAAATCTAGTAGATTTGGAAAATACAGGGGCATATTTAGGAGCAAGCCTTTCAAAAATAAATGAAGGTACCTCACCAGATGGAGAATGTAAATCTACAATAGGACTACCTAGTTTAGATTTACTTGAGGAGGAACTGAAGTCCTCAATAACAAGCTGATCAATTTCAAGTTCCATAATGGGAACCTCTTTTCTTGAGCTCTCATGATCTCAAACAACTTTCCAAACTCTTCTTCCTTCTAACTTTTGTTCCTTGAATCAGAAAAAAATTCCTAGTAGAGTCTCTAGCAAAGAGAGATCTTCTTCCTTCCAGTTTTGTAGAGGTTAGCAACAAATTTCAAATGACAGAAAGCTAAGACACTGGTATTTATCAAAATCAAATCAGCATGGAGTAGCCACCAAGGAATTTCACCTTAGTTTTGCAAGAATGCACTAAAATAATCTATCAAATGTCTTTCAGCACTGAAATCTTGCAAAAATTTATAAATCAGACCTTCCTTTACTTGAATCTATCAATCACAATGCAACCAAAGTGCAACAATTGCTAGAAACTAGGAAACTAGAAGACAGAGCTTGAAACCTTTTCTCTAAAACTTGCAAATCTGAATATAGAATGATATTTCAACAATGTACTAGCATGCAACATTTGCAAGGAACATTACCAAGGTTTGACATGTATCCAAATATCTCAAATATTTTCAACAAGTCCCCAGAAATGGGCCAAAAGAGGTGTTGGTACCCAAAGTTAACCTTCCTCAAAGCTTAAGAAACATCATGGATTTAGCAAGATACTCAGAGGTAGATAGATGATGTTGTGTGTCGTTTGCAGCCGAGGGAAAGCAATCTATTTGACTTTTAGCACTTAAATTCTGGGGGAGTGGGTAGCACCCTTGAAGGATGTGATCTTATCCTAACTACTTTAGGTTGTGCCTTTCAACCAAGGTAAGAGAACCTATAATGTAACCTCTGTTTGGTGAAGGAGATGGAGATATCCCTCAATTTGTGCAAATGGTATGAAAAGGCCTTAGGAAAATATGATCAACACTCCAAATATGTCTTTCACAAGTTGTCACTTCCAGATTATGGAGATATTTTCAATGCAAGGAAAGGTTACTAAAGACATTCAAATCCTGATTTGCTTCTGCATATTTTTGATAGTGGGGTTTGCATTTGTTGACACACAGGAAAAAATAGGGTAGTATGGGTAGGATTAGTTGTTTTTGAATGATTTTTTCTTTTGGGTGGGAGATTAGACAAGAAAAACCAAGGTCTACCAGAATCTTTGAGGACTTTAACAAAATTTGGAAAGAACTTAACAATAGAAAGCATCAAAATGGTTAATCACTCCTTCAACCAAGATATGTGCATCAAATGGAAGCCCAGATCTACACTCTTCCACACAATCTTTGATTATCTATCACAAAATATTGAGTTAGAAAGAATCAATGAAGCATTTAGTAATCACTACTTGATCATGCCTAAGGTGCACCCAAAGGCTTACAAACAATCTCTAAAATCAAAGGAAGGTGAAGTGGTTTTAAATCTGTTTATCTCTTTATCAGATGAAAGATCTTTTGAATGTGAGATTGCAAATGCCACTAAACTATCACAATAATGAGATCATGTATGATCAAGAGAGATTCTAAACACAAGACTGCAACAGGAAACAAGAAACACAAATTGAAAAGCATTCTGAAATGTAAGCATTCACAAATTTTTCCCAAAGACAACACAAAATAACTCAAAAATGATCAGATTTATCAACAGGGGAATGTTTTGAAAACAATCTTAGAGCTTGTTAATGGCTATACATGTGCAACCAACTTAACATGATTTGAAATCTGATATAGAATGAATTATATGAGCTTCTCAGGTGGTCACTCAGAGTATGGGCTTCTTCCCATATTTTCCCGTGAAATTTTGAAGTTTCAGGATTTTCCAAACTCTTCCAACCCTTTGCATGAAAAATTCATGCAATATATAGCATTCAATTACATCGAAGCCCTACTTTCCCAAGGAAAGAATATGCCAAGGCATCAAGTTTGTTACAAAATTCCTCATGATTCATGAAAGGGACATTTAATAAAAAATGTTCAAAAGTTTACTAGTGTTTCAAAAAGTTGAAGAATCATTGCAAATATTTAGATCATTATCTTTGTGGAGGCACATTTTTCATCCATCAAGGCATGCGAGACCCCTTTCTATTCATCATTTCACCTTTCTCCTTCCAAATTCACTCTTTGTAACTCTTGGATCCGGTACTTTTCATGTGCTTGCTTTTAGGCGAGCCCGAACCAAATTTCATTTCAAAATACCTTAGATCTACAAATTGACTTTAAAATAAATTTCATTAGTCTTTTAAGGCACAAATGACATGAATTTGCGGTAAAAATTTGGTGAAGATTGATGAAAAAATCACATCTCAATCTTCTCGGAGCTAAAATGGTGCAACGATATAGGAACCATCGATTTTAATCTTTTAACATCAAACCCTAGCTATCCACGTGATCTTCCTTTATCCATTGGAATGGGCCTTTGAGCATTTCCACTTTTATAAGAAATGCCATGTGGTAAGATTTGATTCACACAGCATGAGTTTACCTTTTTAGCATTTTGACCTTTTCATTTTAAGTGGCCATGCTTTTGGAGAACTTCATTTTACCTTTTAAAATTTTTGGGAGAAAATGGAAAATTTTGACATTTTCTCGCACCTCTACCTCTTGAAAATGGGCTTGACACATGTCCCAATGTGGGTCCCAATGGATCTGCACTCCAAAATTTCACTTTATACCTATTTTGCCAAAAAGGAAAAATTTCCATATTTTCTCCACGGGCCCGTAGTTACCTCTAACCTTGCCATGTGTCAATCACTAATTGATTGGCGGGCTCATGACCTTGTTTTAAATTTTACTCCAACTCCCAAAACTTTAAAGTTTTCAAACTCACCGGCGGCCCTCACTCCCCTTCTACATTTTACCAAGGTGACGTGTCCTTCTCTGATTAGCCATGGGGCAG
Organism: Taxus wallichiana var. yunnanensis; assembly: GCA_018340775.1. Lineage (NCBI taxonomy): Eukaryota > Viridiplantae > Streptophyta > Pinopsida > Cupressales > Taxaceae > Taxus > Taxus wallichiana. Next base: position 153,172,349 of record CM031237.1, read on the forward strand.
GATTTCAAATTATCACCTTAACTCATTTTTCCAAAAAGGAAAAATCTTCATTTTCCCCAACGACCTACCAATCCGCAAATCTTTTCAAATTTCCTCCTTATCGGGGTGTGCTTACTTTTAGAAATTTAGTCCTTTTTATGAAAAATAGGAAAAAATTTCAAATTACCCTAGAATATTAAACCTCCACCTTTATTTTTATAAGCAAAAATGAAAAGGCATTAATTCAACTTAGCGGGCTATGCCCTTTTCATCATTTTAACATTTTTTTCAAAGGAAAAAATGCTAATTTCAAATACCTCTAAAGTAACTCGTTTTCCACTTTGACCTAAACAAAATTTTTCCTTTTGAAGGATACATGCTTTTGGCTTTTCTACATTTTAGCTTTTTTTTCCCAAAAGGGAAAAATTTCTATAATTCCACCAATATGCATCCTCCCGCCTTAGATGAAAACATGACACATGTCCACCTTTGATTCGTTGCGGGCCTTAGAAATTTTTCTTTCATTTTAACTCTTTTTTCCAAAATGCCTTAAGGCACAAAAAGACCCACCCATCTGTGACCAATAGGAGGTGAACACGTATACACTCTTGGGAAAAAAGTAAGAATTTTCTCTGCCCTTTCTTAACTTTGACTATTTTAACATGCCACGTGGACCAATGAGAATGCAATGGGGCCGCGGGACCAAATAAATCCTTTTCCAAAGTAGAAAAAAAGAATAAGTTCATACAAAAATCCACCACCCCTCAACCAATCGAAAGGTGCCCACATATCAAAACTAACCGAATTAATAAATCCATGGGAGTAATTTTGATACAAAAAGGAAAAAATCGATAAGTTAAAACATCTTCCCACCAACGGCCAAAAACATGATGAACTTCGAGGAAGAATTTGATTGGCTGTCAAACCTTGAATTTTTACTAAGGATGGATTGATTTTTTCACAAAGGATGGAAAAACTCGCACAAATAATTTACAACATGATTTCAAATGATTTTTGATCATGGATTTGGATTTCAAAGGCATACAAGTATAAATTATCAATTTCAAACTTTCATGATTAGGAAAAAGTGGAAAAATGACAGAGCCCATGATTTGGAAAATATTAGGGCACAAACAGGCATACATGGATATTTCTTCAAAGTAGGGAAAAACAACAAGTTTGTGAAAACTTCAAAGCTTTCAAACAAAGGGGAAAAGTTTTTAGACCATCAATTTGAGAGGTAAAATGTTTCTCAACAAGCAGACCAAAGGAAAATTTTAGGTAAAACACTACGAGCTCAAAAATGGCACCAAGATAGGTCAATGATTGAAACATCTTGAGTTGTTTTTAGACTTGGACATGCATGAAGTGTTAACTTAAGATCCTTGATGATTCCTAAAGTGTTGAAAAATGAACCATCAAGTTCTGGAGGAATCCTTTAGACAAGGGGCTATAGTTCAGACCTAAGACATCAGCAATCTTCTTAGGCATAACAGAAGTACTAGCACTGAGTCAATCATACAATTATGGACAAGGTGTTTGCCTATGATTAAGGACATATAAAAGGGTGGGGTTTTAACAACCTTATTTACTTACATATCCTCTTCTTAGAAGATGTTTATAAAAGCAAGCGACTTCTTCATAGCTGGATCAACGCACTAGAGTTGTGCGGAGCTTCATATAGGCCACACCGAGATGGGATGGTCGATCATCCCACATTGTGATGTTTAAGTTTGTCCTCTTCATCTTGTCGACAATGTTGAATGAAAAACCCGCTGACTTGTGCATTTGAGGAATAAAATCTATTTTTATTGTTCATGTGTAGAAGCCTTGACTTTAGCTGGAGAAAAGAGGCTTGACCTTTCAAAGGAGGGGTGCGCACCACTTCGTGAACTCATGAGCCTCAACTATAGGCATTTTATTATTATTACTACTAGATTCCTTGGCTTATTCTTTCTATTTTTGAGGGTTGGCCTACATTGTTGGGAGTGAGATTTACATGCCTAACTCTAACATTCTCTTCTTGTATCTTGTGTTGTTTGTAACTTGGGAGCATCGTCATTCGTAACATTTGCAAAAAACTTGTCGATTACAAATAATTCCTCAATGCCAAAGACCATCAAATTTTATTCGTAGAGGCTTCGGTCTTCCTTGATTTTCTCCTTTAGGGGAACTTGTTAAAGGCTCAGAGCTTGAAGTGTTCTGGATCATATAATCCCACAGGCATGTGCAACATTGACATAGTGATACTGACTATGAGGCATGTTGTAGGGAAAACAACATTCAGAATCTTGCACCAAATTTTCTAAACTGGAAAGAGCACCGAATTGTCTGGGTACTAGAAGATGGGGCACGAGAGTAATAATTTTTAATGTCATATGCACGTTAGCATGTTATTTATCATTCTCATTTGGTTGGGTGTATACCTTTGGTTTCCATGTTGATTCTACCAAGGCTTATTTCCCTGGCTATGCACTTGATTAGAATTACCTTTATAGGCTTGCGCATGTTGTTTTTCTAATGATATGACTTTGTTTGATAAATTTCTAATTAGGGCCTTTAATTCTTTATCCTCCTTTGTTGTGCTAGCTAGAGTAGGATATCAAATCAGTTGGTTGCACGCCTTGATCGGGAATAGGAACATGGGTAAAAAAGGCTGGAGTGCTTGTGACATTTTAGGTAAAAAGGGCATAGACGGTCTAGGAGCTATGTTTTCCACCTGAATGAGACTTTTCTGGCCTTACTGCAATATTATAAGTATTTGGTAAAGTCCTACCTCCCATGGATTGAATCATGACTAAGATGTCATTTTTCAACACCTTTAAATAATACAGAAAAGCATGTTGGGCTATAGGAATTACCAAAAGATGGATTCTATCCTAAGTCTTTTGAAATCTGATTTTGCAATTAGTCATTTGCTCATTAGATTCCCTCCTTATTGTTGTTAGTTTCTCCACCAAAGATAGGTGATCTGACTTATCTTTAAAATAATTGCAAAGAGTTGTTCCCAACTCATCCCGGTGGTAATAGATCCAAGTCTCAAACCTCTATACCATTGAAGTGCTTTTCCTTTGAGAGAGGTTGCAAGTATCCTGACTGCTACATCATCATGTGTGATCAAATAGAGTGAACACATGTTTTCTACATCTTGGATATGCTCCTGAGGGGTGACTTTATTTTCACCAGTAAAGTATGGAATACTTTTGAGCGCACCATTTGACATATCATTTTTCATGAAAAGAACCAAGGGGATTCCTCCATTGAAGTTAGCAAAGTTTCTAAGTGGAGGAGGTTGCTAATGCACCATTACAAGGAGCACAGTTATCTATTTTGGGAGGATTTTAATGGGCATGAAACACTAGAGATGGGGATGTGTGTACAAGCTTTCTGGAACAAATTTTTCTAGGGGATAGCTAGAGGTACTTGAAATAATATTCATCTACTTCACTATTCCTTATGTGTCCTCTTCTCATGAAAGGCGCTCAAGGCTGCTAAAACAAAGATCTGAAAAATATTGGGAGTCACCAGATGTGTTGAAATGAGCCTCTAAAGGATGAAATACTAAATGCACACACCATAACTTAGTAATGTGAAATTTAAGATTTGAATGCTCTGTCCCACCATTCTTTCCAGAAACTATTGGTCTTAAAACCAACACCCACATCTCGGATCTAGGAGAATAAAGTTGTTTGAGATCACAATGGAACCATCTCCAAGTTGTGGGACCTTGAGTGCTTGAGACGGATCTCTGGAGAAGGTCTGGCTCCTCTATCTATTTCTACTACTACTACTACTCCTAGTGCTGAAAGGGAAACTAAGATAATAATGCCAAGGGACTAGGGATAGGAGGATAACATGAAAGTAAAATATACAAAAATGTGATAGAAAAAAAAAAGGGATGAAAACTATTTGTTTTGAGTGAGAATAAAAGGAAATGTGTGAAATGAGGCTAGACATGAGTAACACAACTAAAAATGTATTTACCAAAACATTCTCATGAAACATGACCAAATAAGGAACAAAAAGGGATATGAAATGGAACAAAAAGCACACACTTGTAAGAAAAAGGAAAGAAGAAGGAATGTAACACGTTAGGATAGAGAATATTCACAAAATAATTCTTCTATTACTTCAGAAATGCACAGAGATAGTATAATGGTGAAAGAGGCCGATATCCACATTCACGGGCTAGATATAGAGGTATGTAACTCAAAATACAGGAAATATTAAGTCCTTAGCAGAATGTGTAAGGATCCAAGGTGTCAACCTAACAAATGAGCCCAACTCTTACATTTATAGATGAATTTATGGAAGAAGAAGAGAAGGAGGTAAAATCTGAATTCAAAACATAACCACCAAAAAAATGCATTGAATGCCTACAAATCCACCTAGAGATCTATGAAATATGCTTCCCTCATCTTGTTTGGTTTGTTGAGGAAGGAAACGCTCTCTTGATATTGCGATGGGTAACCACCACTTCTAGGTATAAGGGTAAATATGCTGCACCTCGGGCCATTACACGAGATTGCGGTGTGATCAAAAGTAATATGATCATTAGAGTCAAGGTGTGCAATCATTGCTTGAAGGTGCATGGGATCCACATCCATAGAGACTCCATAACTTTGCGTTGTTTAATAAAGTATGTTCTTATGGGTAGTAGATATTGTGAGGAGATCTAAAATTGATATCCTAGCAGGTGTTTTCTCTAACTGGTCTATCAAATTGTACTGACCTTCCTGAGGAGTAGGTAGGGGATCGGGTATGATTAGACGAGCACATCTCGTCCCTACTACGAAAATCTTTTCTAAGATCCTAATAATATTGAAATGTTCATCGATGAACGGATACGTCCTATAAGGGAATTAAAGGGACTATCATTAGTAGGTTAAATATAAGTGGTAGTCCTATAGTCTTTGGAATCTTGTCCGTGATCTAGGATTTTTTTTCTTTTTATCCATATGATTAGGGAAATGATCTTTGTAGATACCCATTTTCTCATTCGAACTTGTTCGAATCGGGGGAGAATCTACGATGATTTTACCTTCTTCAATGAGGTCTTTTATGTAATGACGCAGCCTCAAATACCTATATGTTTTGTGTCCTTTAACATGGTGGAATTCACATAACTCATGCTCTTTGAACCAAACATGTTTTGGAGCATCTTTTGGGTATGGTACTGTCATGGTTGGATATTCCACCATGTTTACATTATCTAACTATTTTAGTATGGTAGATAGGGACTCTGTTAACGATGTAAATGTATGTTTAGTGGGTACCTTGGGACGAGGTCCTTACGATAGCTTTAAAAGAACGCTTGTCTCGCACGACTTAGACTCTTTTTATTCTATAATGCCATCACCAACGACATGCTTGTTCTTATTGAAGAACTTCAGTTTTCAATATATTTCATCTCATGTTTGTCTTTAACGACCGTTTAAGCTTACCCTTTGTAATGAGGGCTTTCTCAATTTGACTTCATTTCTCTATGACTTCTTCAAATTTTGAGCCATAGTGCATCTGTAAATGGAAGGATATTTCTGAATTTAAGTTAGGAAAAAATATGCTCACTAGCTGTTTTTCTAGTAATACACAAGGGAAACGACTTGCCAACCCTCACCATCATTGCAAAATCCTACAAAGGTCTCATTGGGTTTTTTCTTTGCATTGCAGAGGTCATTCATTGTGATATCATTTTCCATGTTGAAGGAATAATGTCGTAAAAATTTATCTGCTAATGTAAGCCATGTTGTAATAGATCCCTTTGGTATGCTAAAGAAAATTTCGATTCCAATGCCCCTAGACTACGCGAAGGAACATTTGTATCAAGAAACTATAGCTATATATGCGACCTCTTGGTAAGCCATATAAAAGTCTTTGATGTGATCCCAAGGATCACCTTTGCTTTTATATTTGTCAAATTTTGGAATGGTAAAGTGCTTTGGGAAGGGTTTTCATAACATGTCCTTGTCAAATGGGTAAGGGCACAATTCCTCATATAAGTATTTCCTGATATGGCCTACATTTCCTTCTTGTAGTGTAGTAAGTGTGTCTTTCATTGATTATAACTCTTTCTAAATGATTTTTCTTTAGTAGGTGACATTGGTATTTGTGCCTTAGCCACCTTAAAGGTAGTGTCAATGTATGGATCGAAGTGGAACTCGCTAGGTTTCATTTTGTCTTTGTATTTATATATGTTTCTTCTTGAAGAGCCTAGGTTTGCTAATTTCTGGATTAGTTTCAATATCTATTTTTGAAGGATCTCTTTTCGAATAAAGGATTCTCTTCCTCATAAAACTTTGGAGGCGGTGTTGGTTTTTGCTCAATCTTCACTTTACGTGAAGCTTTGTAATAAGGTCGGCATGATGGGTCTCCCTCCATAGCGAGTATGTTGTTGCCCAAAAGTAGAGGCATACCATCATCAAAGAGGTTATCTATATCTAAGAGTGATACTCGTTCTTCTATTTTGTAATTAATTAACTTGGTTTCTACTTCACATTTATGTGGAAGTTTATCTCCTAATTCTAGGACTCTTGTGAGTACTTGGTCTTTTATATAATATAGGAGTTCATCAAATCTTCCTACGTCTATTTTTTTTGCTCTCTAGAAGAGTCGACTCTTCTCCTCTATGGTCAATTAATGGATCTCGTATCCTTGACTTGTGAAAAGAGAGGTGCTAAGTTGTTGTTGCTAAATGGGAAGGTATTGAAAGGGTTTTCTCCTAAGTCATGTTTGTTTGATTTGGATGCCATCTTTGTGATTTTAGGCATCACTAGTCAATGTTTATACGAAACTAGCGTAAATCCTAAATGTGTGTATTTTTGTAATTCATTCAATACGATGTTTAAAATGTCACAATGTGTCCTAGATGCAATGTTAGGTAGTCATTTTTATCAAAGAAACACTCATATGAACACTTAGATGAAATTATCACTCGAATTTTATCATTATTCCAGGTTTATACCCTAAACATGAATAGTGACAATATCTTATCAATACGTAGGTCAAGTTATAATTATAACAAGGCCTAAATATCAAAGTGGTATTGACGCATTATCTTGACGAGGTATACTAAAACTAGTTCAAATGCCAGTGAAAGATAAGTTTTTTAAGAATGGAAGTCACAAATGTGTATAACATGACATCACTATCCTGATACATTAACCAAGCAAGCAAGGTGTTAGTATCAAGATGATGTTATTGCGGTATACATAAGGCAATATCAACACTCTTAAAAATATTTAGATGATGTTAGAACTGAAACTAAATATGAGTATAGCAAGAAGTTTCTAGTTTTTAAGTTGCGTAACTACATAATGAAGGGACTTATAACACGTTCTCAAGAAATTGAAAACATGATGTAAGTACCAAGATTGTGCAACTAAAATGTAATAAAAATTATCAACTCAAGAAGAGACAAATGATGAACCTAACTCATAGTAGTGAGAGACGATCGATATCAAGATCAAAGGACTATCAAAGATACAAAAATGTACTTGCACACTTTAGATGTTTAAAGAACCCAAACCATGCAAACATGGATGGGCATAAATGGACAAAAGATGGAAAATACCATCTCTTATAAGACCCATGAGGTATGCCTCCTTCTCACCCCAAAATGGGTAGTGAGAATAAAAGGTACAAATTGAAAGATGAAAAAAAACTGAGCACCACTTGGGCAGACCTTTGCCTCGTCCGAAGGCAAGAAATAAGCTAAGATAAGTGAGACATCATTTTATTTTCATGATGAATGACACTTAGATCTAACTTAAGTGGTCTCTTTTCCTTGTTTGAAAAACAAGGTTCAGACTCAAGTAAGTCATCACTTCGTGATGGCTTGATGTAACACTTTACTAGAAAAGTGGTCTCCAAGACAGAATGGCTCCCTAATAATATCTCTCAACTAGGTGTCACAAGTTGTCTAAGAGTGAGCTTGATTTACCCAAAAAGTCACACTGACTAATTTGGGAGTATCTCAACTTTACTTTACCCCCTTCTGATATAATGAGAAACTAGTGCGTTCATTTGTACCATCACCTTTGAGGTCATGATATGGACAACTTTGACTTTAACTCATAATGAAAAACTAGTCAAGTGGGTAAGCGGAGTGCTTCTTATTTCATCCATGAGGTTACTCGGCGGTGGATTACTTTACGAGTTCCCAGAACCACCCCCATTGTTGTAGCTTAAGGCATTACGCCAAAGGGGTTATGTTGTAGTTCGGTGGATAGGGACACTGTTCCAAAACCTACAATACAATGTGAAGGGAAGTGGTGTTTTTTTATCTTTCTTAACTTAATGTGGTTTTAAGTAGTACAATGTTTGGTAACCTGTATGAAAACACGTGTATTATAATGTTTGTGTTTCATTTTACACCTTTCTTTAACAATCGTTAGGTCTGTACTTGATGAGTTAGTAATTTTCCATCCAATACCAATATCAAGAAAGAGAATTTACACGTTTCCTTTTGATTCCTAAGATCACCCAAAAGGTGTGAAGGAAGAGCATACACAATGTGAAAATTCCACTAAAACAAGTTATATGGAAATTATTTTACTTTTAGAAGCATAAAACAAGTGTTTTTAAACATGAAAAAAGGTTGTACAAGTGTTTTTGATCTCCAAGATCACCTAGAAGGTGTGAGGAGAGAGCATACACACTTTACAAACCTTATTCTAGTTAAGAAATGAAAACACTTAAGTTATGCTAGTTTTAAAAATTAATCAAAGCACCCTGCACTTGTTTTGTTAGACCTTGAAAACCTCAAAAAATTTGAAAAAATGATCTTATATCCTGGGACAAAATTTAAAATTCTAACATAGATGCATGCTCACCTGAACATAACCCGCACACCCCAACCAATGGATACGTGCCCCGACCAATGTGGACATGTGGCAAGGTTTTATGACAGTGGGCATAAACACCTATGCGGGCCTACTAGAAATGTGTGTTAGGGTTTTGATGGGGATGCTCTCGATTCAACGGGTACACTGCGGGGAAAACACTTTATAAAACATAGTGTGATAGTAGACACTAGCACATCCCGAGGCACGAGGATGCTCAATTGTCGATGGAGACCACGATGGTTCGGTGGAGACACAACCCATTCTAAATGTGTTGTCAACTAGTAGTATGACCAAATGGGTAAGGGCTATCTTGATGCCAGTCTTAGGGTATCAATAGAGATGTGCCCCTTAAAGACACCTACATTTACCCTCTAAAAAACCTACAAAATTCACGGAATTAAAAAAATTTGACAAGCAAACAGGTTAGAGGTTAGTTAAAGAATCCTATTTTCAGCTTAAACCCACAAAAATGTATGAATAGGGATGATTTAGTTCACTTAAAAATGCAATCAACTAGATAAAAATCTATTTTTGTAGAAAACATAAAATTGGAATTTAAAAGCTTGAAAATGGCCCTTAGAAGACGATGGTGGATGTCCCACCGAGCGTGCCAAATGTGTTTAATGGAAAGGTTGCAAAAAGATATGTAAATGGGGTAAGAACACTTAAGAAACCCCAAATATTTGTGCAAAACCAATCAATGGACCATCAGATAAGAAATAAACAATGATTCCTACTTTGCATGCATTAAAATTGAAGTAAACAAGAAAACTTAACAAATAAAATTACCATCTATTCTTGAAAGCTTGAGTAAATGATCCTAATAAGGATATAAGCAATCATTTTGTGCTTAAGAGAATGGGATCTCACCATTAATGGCTTGAGGCCAATGGTTCTTCCCATTTACTCAATGGTGTGTGTGTTACAAAGGATAAATCAAATAACTCAATGAATGAAACAAACTCCTAATCCTAGCAATAATAGTATATTTTATGTTAGAGGAAGAAGTGTTCTTAGAAATGAGAGGGGGTAGTGGGCTATTTATAGTTTTTGGTTTGGATGAGTGGGAGATTTTGGTGCATGTGGGACAAATGGAAAAATCCAAAAAATGCGTTTAGCAAGTCAAAGTAAGATTTGACTAGGTTTAGAAAGAGTTTAACAATGGTCGGGACTAGTTAATATTGTTTTCGAGAGAAATTAGGGTTTTGAAAGAGTTTTGAGAGGCCTAATCAATCAAATGAAATGGATTGATACTCCGGGAAGCTAATAGAAGTAGTCTAGAAGGGGTAAAAAGGGGATTTATCTAATAAGGGGTTATATTAGCCTTTGTTTAATTGACTTATAAGAGGAATATGAGAAAAAGGGCTTGTAAAAGGGGAGTTAGATAGGTCTACCTAATGGTGTGTCATCAAATTGTGTGGAGGAGAATATTTAGTGCAATATTAATAATAATAGTGCTTTGATCAAACTACATGTGTCTACAATAGGATTAGGTGATGATAGATAATGCTTATAGTTCTTGGCCTTTTCTATTTGATAAAAGTAACTAAGTATATATATAATTCCCTTGTTTTAATTTTGTAGTTGACAACTGAAAGGTTGACACAAAGTACTAAAATGTAACAAAAAGAGAGACTCAAAAGAGTGAGAATAAGGAAGAGATGTTTTAAGAGCGCCCATGAGGGATAAGAGTGTATGTGTGTTTCTATCCTAACTAGACCCTAGTTTCTAATGCCATAAAAGATAAATAAGTGAAGTTATAACAAGATTGTAAGATGTGTAAGACCATTAATAATGAAAGAGATAAATAAAAAATTCCAAAAACATTTTTCAACCACTAGTTATCTTTTGTAGGAAGCATGTTTACATTAGTATGCTTTAGGACCTAAAAATGTACCCAAATGCATAGATTTTATTTCTACACCCAATTATCTTCTAATGTGTTTTCCTACCGATTAAAAATTGAATAAAAATACTTCATGCAAAAATTTACATGGAGAAAAGGCTATTTGTGGCTCTAATGTGTCCAATACTAGAAATGAAAATATGTACCTTGGAGAAGTAGAGAATGAAATACATCATACCCCCTAAAATTGTACCAAAGTTTTTGGAAGAACAATGAACCGAGAGGGGGTGAATCAGTCCTACAATTTCATCAATTCATTTACCATTTATTTCATCATACATTATCATCCATCCATTCACATACATTCAACCATAGCATATTAAGTGTGCACAATATAATCAAATAACCATAACACATGCAAGAGAGCTCATAGAAACAATATATAAGTGGGAAACCATCATTGGGAAGAAAAACAATATAAAATATTCCTATATTACATAAATTAAAGAAATTTAGTGAATCACCAACTTCCCAAGGATCACCAACCCCTAGTTTAATAGAGTACCAACCCTACAAGAAGCAAAAACCCTAATTTAGTGAAGCAATAAATTCACAAGGATTTTACAAAAAATGATGACCAAACACCAACTCAGAAACCTATATATTTTGATCTCGATAATGATTCTACCACAACTGATGGAGATCACATATGCATATCATAAAACCTAGCTCAAACTCTAGGGCATCAAACTTACACAATATTCTTCCTTCTTAACTTGTCTTTCCTCTAATATCTTGCAAACATTATAAAAATCATTCCTCAACCTATAATGCATCTGATCATATCTAAAAATATTCCCTCATACCTTTAATTCACTGACCTATGGGTCACACACTTCACCCATGAAAGACTAGCTCTTAAAATAAGCTAAAACATCATTTTTATAGCCTTTTATTATATCTTACCCAAATAAGGTTGGTACCTCATGAAAATTTCAACCCATAACCATGTGTTACATTAAAATAAAATCATTATAATTGTAATATATGATCCAAGTAGGCCGGCCTAGCTAAAAACCTCATTATATGTAACAAAAATGGCTCAAAACCCCATGGGCACAAAGATAAAAATTCCCTTACATAAAAACCATACTTATTCATGAACCATAAATCATTAAACATGATTAAAATATCATTTAACATTCATATATGGTCAAAATTTATCTCAATCAATCAAAATTACTTAATTTAATAGGCCTAGTGCTCTTTGTATTTCTCAAAACTATTTCCTACACCCTTCAGAACCCCAAAAACTTCATTATCCCAAAAATCACTTATACTCAAGAAAACAATGTCATGTGATAAATTTTTTTGATTTTATAGAATCTGTATAACACTTATAAGAAAGTTATAAGCCTTGAATCAACCACCTGCTCAAACCATGACATGTTTGTCTTCACCAAATCAACTTTGCCAAAATGTTGTTTCCACAAGTTAGCTCATAAAAACAATTATCTTAACATTCAAGACCTCATATTGGATTAATTGGATTTCAAATGCAACCCTAATTTTATTCCATGTTCTATAAATCATTACCCAATCCATCTCATGCTTCAAACAACTCTAAAATTTAAGAAAAACACATCCTATGTTGTATTGGAAAAATCTTCTTATCCAAATAATGACCTAGAAACATTATAAAATGATCTCATTATGAAGAAAAATAATATCACTATAAATATTTCTTAATCCTCTTTCCAAATTTTTTTAACCATCTAAAAATTGCACTGTATTTCTAGATAACCATTTTACTAAACCTTACTTTTTAAGGCCACAAAGCGCCCTTTGACGATCAACCTAAATGGATCTCATTTAAACATGTACCTACATTAAAATTTCATGAAATATATTTTTAAATCAATATAAAATCACATAAATTCCACAATACCAATTTACCCATTACCTTCTTTTGGAGAACTTTTCCTCAAATTAGAACTCTTCATAAACATGCATTTTTAGGTGGGGCCCCGCATATGACCACATGCTAAAATATAACTTTATATAAATATGGAATATTATAATACAACATACAATCATAAATTTTTATGAACCAATTAAATATGGGATGATATAAGAACTTTTCTTCAAACTACTCTAGCTAGGGTTTGAACAACTTTATCTTCTTAACAATCGTTGATAAAAATGTGAAAATAAAACCACCTAATTTTTTTGTTAAAGATTCTTAATTTAAATAATAAGATATTCCAAATATATTAGGTCCCCATTTAAAGCACATAATTCATAGCATTGAACATTAGAAGGTCAACTTTCTTATAAAAACACACTCAAACTTACCCCGTTTTTCCAAAACTTGCATAACTTCACAATTATCCTTCATAATTACCTAGAATTTTGATCAAATCACCATGAAAACTTGATATAAATTTTCATGATCACCATCCTTCTTAGATATGTCTCAAACTCTGTAGCCACAATGACTTACATATGTCAAACTTGCATGTTTTCTCACTGTGGCTTCCCAAAGACCTCATAAAAGCACCAAATCACTTAATACAGACCCAAAACTCACCAAAAACCTCATTTAAACTACCCCATTTCTGAAACCATGATCCAACAAGAAATATTTGGTTCAAATATCACATATCTACCTCATTTACATACACGAGGCTAGAAACAAGCCTTAAATGACTTGACTCAACATTGAAACCTCATGACTGACCATGCTTACATAATGAAGACACATTTAAACTAAAGACACATAATATGAACCATTTACTACCTCATTAAACTCATAAAAATACTTGGGAAGACTCAAATCATGACTTAGGCCACTCGACCATGCACAAGGACACCACGACATGACTCACCAAATCACTTAGACTTCATATTTGACTGATTGACACCATAAGGAGGATCATACATCACCTTGAGACCCTTTTCAATCAATGGTGGTTGAAATCAATGAAACAATAATCACACAATGTCAACAAACTCCCTCTTTGTCATTGATGACAACCATCATTCAAAAACATTGATGGTAACCAAATCGTAAACACACATATATGACCTCAATACTATGATTTTGATGTTTGTCTCTCCCTTTTTCCATCTATGACATAGGATACACTAAATCATAGACATGAGAAATGACAAAACAAGAATATAAATAATGATAAAAATGCAAAAGATTGACTTACTTGAGATATCAAGCTCTCCGGGACTAAATTCTTTCCTATTCAACTCCAACAACAACAAATGAAGATCTCTTGGATCTAATAAGATCCAAAAAAGCTCTGCTTGATGGTAGATACTCCTATTTTTTCTTCAATCATCTCAACATTAACCTTCTAGGTTTATACCATGCTCAAGAACCCAAAAATAATTTCACACTTTGCATATGCACACTTTAGGACCATTGTCCCTAAACACTAGTTTTAGTCAAATTGAGAAAACGTTCTTTCTGTAATAGAACTTCATACACATCATGTCACTACTTTTGATCACTCCTCCTGGGAAAATTGCATCCATCTCTAATTGAAAAAGTAAAAATTTGAATCCATATCTTGTGTAATTTTCTTGAATCTTCATCATGTTAATACATCAAGTCTTAGTCATTCTCTTTATAGTGCTCTACCATTTTTTATACCAATATGCATGATTAAGATTATTAAAACTCACTTTTACAACTAGTGCTCCATTATTCTACCTTGAGTCTTCAAAATTCCTATTTCACCTAACCAAGGAGAGAAATCACAGACTCCCCCTGACTCTAAGCACCTTTTGAGACCCTTTCAACTTATTTCATACATCTACCCTTTTCCATAATAGTTTCCTTAATTATTATCTTAGAATTATGCATTCCATACTTACTTAGTACTTGTAGTGAAATCCATTATACTTCTAATGATCATACTAGCTTCTAAACACAATAATCATGAATAGAACAAACTCCCACTACCTTGGTAAGCATTCAAAGAATTTAAGTTCTTGAGACAAATAAAAACATAGTATTCATTGACCTTAAAGATCTCACTATACCATACCTTCATCTAGAGCTACATATATATATCCTTTATTTTCTAGGAACCTCCCCAAACTTAGATTTATTTCTTTGAGATAACCTTCATAGTTCTTCTACTAACTTTGTACTACTGGGTTTTGAGCATCATCTCTTATTTAAGATTTTAATAAAATATTTGTTTACCTTATGATGACTTTATAGTTATTTATACATGCTTTTGACCATTATCCAAGGTTCAACACTTCATTCACAATACTGACCCAGATGATATAACACCTTATTAACGAGTTGAACCAACATAGCCTTTGAAACATGAAAAACCTTGTGGAAGCAAATAACTCTTATTTAATATTTGAAAACCATCTAAGCACATGGACTTAGAGCCCATTCTTTCACTTCACAAACCTCCTTTATTATGTCATGGTGGACTTAAACACATGATAAAAATATAAAAGGATCGTCTTTTCTCTGAATTCAAGGCTTCAAAGTGAAAATAACACCACTTTAGCACCATTTACCTTGCTTATTCATCTTGAACCTAGACGATACTAACCGTTTTAAGAATCTTTGATAGTCGACTTTGTGCATAAGGAAGATCATCATACATGTAGGTTCACATGTACGGACCCTTTGAGAAATTTGATTTCAATCCAAAACATGCAATTTATTAACATTGAGTCACATGTAGAACTTCCATAACTCTGTAACACTTGATATACCTTAATAAAAATCATAGTAGCACTTTGTTTTGACCTTATACTCTTTGTTCTTAAAGCTCAAAATTGCTCTCCTATTACGAGATATTCTTCTTACCTATAGTAGACTATCATACTCTTGATTTAGAAAAAAATAGTCTCCTCTACCCTGGAAGATTCATTAAACTTTGATATGAATCCTTTCACCACTGAGAATCAACTTTTAAGATCTTGATAAACACAAGAATTGTCTCTTACTAGACTCATGTCAAACTTCCTTATACTAAGTGCACCCATCGAGTCTTGAAAATCTAATAGAGATAATTTTCATCATATTTTAGTGATGGAGGAAACACCACATTTCTATTTTTATTCATGAACCCTTAGGAACATTCATATCTAGGCACAAAATTGATATATTAGATTAGATTCATATTTACTTTATAACTTAGAGAACTTGCAAATTCTCATAGTTGTGTTTTGGTTTTTATATACAAACTTGAGCACCACGGAACCACCATGAAAACATCGGGCAACATAATGTGACACATCATAGATCCATTTGATATGACTTTTTCATGATAGGGAAGAGCACAAGAATGAAACAAATTTGACACGTGTATTTTTATGACATTATCAATGAGTACAAGATTATCAAATTGAACACAAGACCTTTGACATGACCATACATAACTACTCTTGGGTGAGACATAACCACCGACCTATAGAGATCGGGACATATATTGAACTCCTTTGATTTTCCAATCACCACCTTTAAAATTCCTACTAAGACTCTCGATAGACTTTTAATTGACATTTATTGTAGGATAGGAAGTCAATGCTCCCCTGCTTCAACTTCAACTTGTGACCAAGATCAAAATTTTCTTAGCAATCTACGAGATTCACTATTTTACTCATTATCAAACTAAGAACAAGAAGGATACCTATATCCAAATGAAGAGACTTCAAATCTATCATCACTCTTTTCCTGCCTTTAGAATCCATTGTAGACATTTTTATTGATGTATAACTTCAACTTAGAACCTTGAGACAATACACACTCCATTCCACCTGATATCACAACATGACACAGTGTAAATAAATTTGTAATTATGAACCAATAATGAAAAACATGCCTTTGTCTTAGACCTTTGAAGCCCTTAAGGACTAATTACCATATCTATCTATGCCCTTCATATACTTGAACTTATGGATCTTCATCAATTAATTACACCTTCTTATGCACTTGTAACACTTATTTTTGCACATAACAAGCTCCCTTTCATCTATAGATTCTTGTCATTGTGATGTTGTATCAGCTCCTATTTCAACTTTCATGATCATTTTGGTTTTCACAGTTATGGTAATTGATCCATTCAAAACTCATGGTGCAAAAACATTCTAAGATCATCCCATCCAAGGTTATGACAATTTTTCATAGCATGATTATGACCAAAACATACACAAATGACATCTTTCAAGTACCCTTAGAATCAAGAGACTCTGTACTACATACTACAAGAATTGACATCTTGTCACCAACTTAAGCTTCATATATACGTGACAAGAATTTTGACACTCATATGAGAATTTTTAAGATCCTTTATCATTCATAAAATCCTTAAAACACTTAGGATGAACAAAAAACACCAAAAAACACACATTGACTCGGAATGAGAATTTGATGACATAGTAGACCTTGTCACGAGACCTAATGATACATTATTTCCACTTCAATTTGACTTCTAGAATACCTTTTGCACCTTATATGCATGGTTACACAAAAATGTTTTTTAAACAACTCTACCTATATCACCACTTTCCACAAACTTACAATTTGAAATAACCTCTTTTCCAAGGCTAAATATTGATAGATTATTGACTTGAATCTATACTTTGACATGAATTTAAAACCTTGAAATAACATATAGACCTTGTTCTCATCTTTTCTTGTCTTGAAAACATTCTATGACAAATATAGAACTATGATAGTACATTTTCAACTTGTAAGAAAACATACCAATTCATGACTCTATATCACACCTTCTTATGGAGATATCAGAACTACTATACTTTAAGACACACTTATGATTATCACAAAAACAACAAGTACATTAATCTCTTGTGACAATATTAGAATTGAAGATAGAACAAATGAGCTAAGAATCCTTTGATACTGAGAACCTTATAAACTCATATGTCTTATCATGATAAACAAACCACTCTCTAGACAAATCTTCACATCCTTGAGATCTTAGATCACAACTTGGAATCACCCCATGAGTTTTTATGAAACTAACAACTCACACACTCAAGACATGAGAAATACACATGATGATACACAATTGAAATGACACCTTTATAGGATTGAATTCAAGCACATACACATATTAACCATCTTAACAACATTGCAAGATATAGAAGCTATTATATAAATGACCTTAAACTTTGAACTCAACAAACTTAGACCCTGAACTAAAATATTTAGACCAAGGACACAACAAGAGTCTTACAACAAGACAAAATCAGACACCTATTATGTAAAAGTACTCGAGAGATACATGGAGAGATCACGTTACATAACTTACAAGTTTTAATGTGTCCCACGGTATAATTTTTTTCATCTTGTCTTCCACATGAGCTTGAAAGGCATTCAAAGACATATATTATTCTTCAAAAGTGAAAACATACTCCCTTGAATTGAATTAGTCTTGTTGAACATGTTACAAACCTTGATGGCACAATAATATTCCTTGACAACCTTCATATGTTACATGGTGGGCTGAGATTCAATTTTCTTGACTTGAACATCCTCCTTCTTGACCATAGGAGCAAATCTTGCAACGAACCTCTTCTTGCTTTGGAAAATTTTTATAACATGTCCTGATTTTTGACAATTAAAGAAAACAACATTCCTCTTCCTTTTAGGCTCAAACACACTTAGGTTCCATCCAAAATCCTTTTCTCTATGCCCATACTCACAACATGAGTGACATTCACCCTTGAAAACACCTAATTCATCTCTAAATGGCCTTCTCTTGAAATCTATGGCTCTATGACCAAAATCATGAAAAATAAATCTATATCCTTGAAATGATATACCATACATCATAGCATTCGATTGTCTAATGGGGTTAGACCTCCTAAAATTAGTCTTCTTAGTCACTTTATTATCTGATCTTGAACTTAGACAAACTCCATTATCATTCTTATTTTTCTCTCCTTCAAACCCTAGGTATGTTTTGTCATTTGTGCCTCTTTGACTCTCCAACATGTCATTTAGGTGTTCTAAAATTTTCTCTAACTGTTCATAGGTCTTTTACTATACACTGCTCTAAATATGATTTTAAGGATCTCAACTCAACATGATACAGTGCAATATTCTTCTATGACCTTTAGGATTTTATTAAAATTTTCCATTTGATATTTCATATCCATGATGACTTTATTATGCTTTATCTCCATATAATTAACCTAAATTTGATATCCATCAATACGTAACCGAGATATTTCATTCCTTATTCTCAATATCATCTCAATAGTTGAAGACTTACCCATTGTTGGTTATTGAAAGGATCTCCTTCAAGGTTTTAAACTTTCTTCACAAGGATTAGCTCTAATACCAATTTTCGAAGCATAATGAACTAAGAGGGGGATGAATCAATCCTATAATTTCATCAGTCCATTTTTGGCTCCCGAATCCACCCACCGGGGAAAGGGTGACTAGGCTTAGAAAATGGGGCGAGAGGTGGGAAAACAGAGTCATTTGCATGTGAAATATCATTTGGTATTCGGGGATGGGTTCTTTCTCTACTCATCTTCCAACCCTTCCCAAGGAGTGAAAAGGGAGGAATCGAAAAATGGAATGACTGATGTCCTTAATTTTTGACCACTACCTTAGTCGGGGTGAGAAGACCCGAGATGTGGTTAGGGGATATAGGGTAAGGCTAGATATTAGGATGATATCTCGGATCCTTAGGGTCAAAATATTGAGGCCAGTGTAGCCACCATATGTAACGCTCACTCAAAGACGGTGGTGACTTAAGTATTACAAACACCAGGGACCCGATATGGACTACTAAAAGGTAATGTTAACCTAGCACGTACATCAATCCCATGGGTTAGCACAAGTTTATAATGGGTCAATGATTGGGAACCTGGATCGGGGGTGAGAACATGTAAGGTGTACGCATCGATAATGTGTTCTTTGGGGCGGATCTATAAAGTATTAATACTAAGTCTGAGATCCACGTAGTGTGTTAAGATGTTTCCCAAAGTTTGTTCATATTTTTAGTGGGGATAAAAGGGAATTTGGATGAAGAATGGGAAAAGGAAAAAATAATATATGGGTAACTAGGAATTCCAAAAAAATATGTCAACCATCATATGCCCTCATTACTACATGAATACAAGCAAAGAAATGAATGAGCCTTTTGCAAGAGACTGGCTTGGGAAAGCTCTGGGAAAACCAAAATTTAAATTCCTGACAATCCATCTTAGTACACCTAAGGATAAATTATCCCATGCAAATCATGTTGAATAGTCTATATCAAGGTACCCCCAAGATTTACAAATCATACCCCCAAATCCTACTCAGTCCACAAGGAGACTTTTATAGGCTTCAGAAATGACACTTTCAGGTACCCCCAAAAACATCAAATGCTCACACCCTTCCTAGACATGAGATATGTAGTTCCATGATACCTTTCCCATAAAACACCCTCTTTATATCCTTATCCATCAAGGGTTTTAAGGAATATTCTATTGGAGTCTAACCATTTTAATTTCGTGTTACATTCTTGAGATTCATGGGAATTATTGTCAAATACTTCCTCATAATAGCATTAAATCATATTGACCACCAACTCATCGTTACTATACCACCGTTCAAATAAATATTATCTCGTATTTATTAAATATATTGTTTCCCTCATTCTTTAAAATATTATGTGGCCAAATAATTAAATTTTATGAGACATCTTTGAATCATGCAAGTGCTAATTAAATTTCGGTGGCATAATTTACATGGATAATAAATTTTCGTTAAACTTCACATCGGGGCCATCAATTTTGGGAGGATATGGTATTAATCGGAGAATGATTTCTCATGTATACTTAAATTTAAAATAAATTCCTATTTAATCTTGGCTTACCATGTTACTTGCTTACCACCTAACTATCCCTGCATCCTCTACCATTTTCCTTCCCTCAATCACCCTTCTTCCATATATTCTTCACCTCTATATTTGAATATTTTTCTTGGGTATTTCACCCATTTGGGTGAGTGTTTCCAATTTGTTGGGAAAAAAAAGGCCCTCATTCTTCATCTCCCAAGATACTAGATACTAGGGCTAGATGTCCCAATGTTTCCTCTCCGGAAGACATGCTTTCATCTCTCTTACAACATTTTCCATAATTGTGCATTTCATTTCTCATTTTTCAAGTTCTTTATTTTCACCTATTTTTCCTAGAATACCAGGTGAACACCAAAAAATTGAAGTCTCATTGGCTTTTCTACTGTCTTATATTAAAAGTGATCACTCATGTTTGAATAAGGATTATTACAAGCCCCTCTATTTGACCATGGAAATCACAATGCTGATCCTTCCGATTATTCAACATGGGGAAAAACAACTCCCAAATACACATAAAAATCAAATAAAGAAGCATATAATGACCTTAGAGGTTATTGTTGCTGATACGATCCATGATAGGCAACCAATGTTTTGTTCTCAAGAAGAGAATAACCATGAGAGAGGGTTATTCTAGAAAAATTCCTCATTTCCCGTATCACGATTGTCCTCTTGTACAAGAACAAAAACATATATAAGAAGGGGAGGTTTCCTTTCTGAGTGGGTAAACTCACTTGAAAAGAGAATGAAGTTCACCCAATTATTGAATGGGCCATGCTTAGGAACTCTCGAAGCGCCAGGATCGATTTGTCTCGGGGTTTGGTGTCCGAAATCCATTTTTGTTTGGCATGGTGGCTCATGATGACTTAATTTTTGTAGGGATGACTTTCTGAAACATATTCCATAACTTTTAAATGAACATGAAGCTACAAAATATTTATGTTTATGTATTTTCTCTTATCAACCAATCTATGCTTTGTAACATTGTACACATATGTGTATGTGTTTTACAATGGTAGGCCCCCCTAAAATAGAAACCCATTTTGTTTAATGTAATTATTTCTCTAAGTTTCCCTCATATTTTAAAATGCATGTCATGTGTACATATTGATTCTTTTAAAAACATTCAAGCATATCTTGTATTTACTTGTTATCTCTTTCTAATGCAACAAAAACAACAATAGGAAGCAAAACATTTCATTTTACGGTTTAATTTTATATTTCACATATGCTTGTACAAAATCATGGGAGAGAGAAGTAGGAATTTGATAATTTTATTATCCTTAGAAATTGGGAAAGATTGTGTTTTTTTAATTTCTTTCTTCCTTCAATCGAGATAGTAGGGCCTGAAGAGAATCCACGGACCATGTCAAAGAAAAGCACTATAAAATCGGACCCAGGACTGCGAGATGTTATTCACTTAATAAACCCAGTAAGTATCTCTTCTCTTACGTTGAGGTAAAACTACTTCTTGTGAAAATTCCTAGGTATGACCGAAAAATAAATAATTCCTGTCTATTTTTATTATGGAAGATGTAAACCTGGGTCAAAGTTCGAGGAATTTTGCAAGTATACTTTTGGGTCGAGCCACACAACTTCCGAGAGATACTTAATTATCAGTATGTGGGGAAAAATGTACCATCCATGTAATATTTTCACTTCACAACACATGCCTAAAGTCCCGACCTTTCACAAAAAAACAATATTTTTATACCTCAATCATGTAGAAAATTTAAGGACCTCCATAATAGATATAAAACCAATTGTATACTTAACCACGTCATTGTAGAAAGGAGAACCTAGATATGATAAATATGACATGGAATAAATTATCATCACATAATTTTCTTGAAAAGGATTTAGAGAATATAATAGTTAGAAAAAGGAAGATGGACATGTATGGGTACCAACATTCACTCCATATCGAGGATACACTCCCTAGTGGGTGTCTAAAGAACACCATAAATAATACTAGAAGTAGAAGACCAAAAACCTATCCATTGGGAAATAGATTCAAAATTTGATGATAATTGAAAGTGAACACAATGAGGGAAAAAACCAAAACAAAAAACAATAGAAACCCAAACGGGAACCCCGAAAAGGAAAAATGCAAACCACTTTGTACACTATATAAGGAAACCATTGGTGCCCAAGTACCCAAAACCTCCATTATAATTCACTAAGACCCATACAATATGCCCTTGTCCCATCCAAATACACAAGTTACCATGCCATCTTCTAAAGGTAATGATCACAATCACTTCAAATGAAACACATATTATCAATTGGTTGCCATCACCTAGAAACCCTTCATTTTGTAGAAGAAAAATCATGTCTCCATTCATATATGTAGACCCATCATGCTAACAAGGCACATTTTTTTCATAATCAGTTCCCTTTTCACAACACACCATATGATATAAAATTCTTAGGACTTGCATGTGTTTCTCAAGATGTCTAATAAATTTATCTCTTTCTAGAGTAGATAAATCTCCATTCATAAAGTCATATTTAAATACAATGTAGGAATCAAGAAAATGATCAACATACTCACCTTTACTTGTATTTACCATACTTTCCTTTGAAATGATATCATATGTTATCATTGTATTCTCCTTAACAAAGTGGGCGATACCAAACTCTACACAGACCTCCGTCTCAATTTTTGAAGGAGAAGGATTAACCTATATTTGAAACTCACAATCCTTAGGTGAAATAACTTGTTGCATCCCCAAAGGTTTGGGAAACAAGGATTGCTCTATCATTTGATCAGAAAATAGGGGATCAAGAACATCCACCCCATGCTTTACAGGAAATCCAGTACTGGCATCCTCTTAGACCAAATCCGAATTACTATCCTTATACCTTTCATTTACTAATACAATATTTTTAGTATTGTTACCAAAGTAATATTCCCCTAATCCAAGGTCATTGCATAAATTTTAGGAACATATAAGGATATATAATCATTAAAATTGGTCTTCGACATTTGATACCATTATTTGAGATGCTTCTCTTGTTCCACTATCACATCAAGCAAAACATGTTTTTCTTCTACTAAGGGGACATTTCCATTATATTTAGCAATCATTTCATCCTTTATCAAAAAAATTATGAGCAGATGAAGTACAACCTATGTCGAAATAACTACATCAAAACCTTTGATCAAATCTTGACATACTACTCTGGAGATAATATTACATAACTCGTCATTTTTTTGAGCACATAGGAGGTCAGTGGAAGACACCCCACCACTTTGGTTTGTGGAACCATGTAATACATCTCTTTCTTTAGTGCCCAATTTCACTTTTTCAACATTGAGCACATTATTAGAACACATGGGGCATGGGGCATAACACATTTGTCACATTAGACACAAGCATGGCCAATATGATCATTTTGCTAAACACAATCATCAATCAATGTCTTAACACTTGATATGTATTCTGTAGTGTTGATTTATTCATTCCTGAAACACATGAATCATCTTCCTTAAATTAAGTACAAAGCATCTTCATCATGCCCATATAAAAAGGAAATAGGGTCAATGTTGAATTGATGACCAAATAAGGTTACCATTTTCATCCACGAATAGAAAAATCTCTAAGGTAAAGAATTAAACCATTCTCTAGCATTTCCTTACAGTGTTTACACAAATAACCTCATAAAAACATACTCATAACTCACCTGGTATTCATGCATCATTTATTCAAACATGGCAAGATGTTGTTCCATGAAGCATCACCACACCCTTGAAACATAAGAAATGTGAGTCTAATTCCAAAATTTATTTGACGGGGGTATCCATATATTTTCTTAAATTCCAAGGGTTTAAATGAAATTTTTAAAAAGGAATTCGGGACCGAGGATAAATCCCACTACTATCACAGATACCCATGGAACTTCACAAAAAACTAAATTTTATTGATAATTCTTCACCATATAAAGTTCAGATGACATAATGGTAAACATTGAACACAAAGTTTAAACAAGACATAAAAATTCAATTGAACCTTATAAAAATGAAAAAACACTGGTCTACTACAATCAAAAGGATAAAAAATTCACCAATAGAGTGATAAATCTAGAAAATAAATCATATGACATCATGAGAATAAATCATAGATCAAAACACATTTTTAAATGTCATAAATATCAACAAAATAATGTAAAATAAAAACCCAGATAAGTACCACATGGTTTGATCCTTGGAAATGGTATCAGAAAGGTGTTGGCTCTCGAGATCCACCCCCCAAGGGAAGGGTGACTAGGCTAAAAATGGGGAAGAGGTAAGGAAAGCGAAGTCAAGCCCACATGAAACATCATTTGGTAGTAGCTGGGGATGGGGTCTTTCTCTACTCACCTGCCAACCCTTCCTGAGGGAGTGAAAATTGAGGCACCCAAACAAAGGGCATGGCTGATGTCCTTGTTGCTTTTAACCTCTACCATGGTCAAGGTGAGGGGACATGATATGTGGTCGGGGGATATAGGTTAAGTCTACGGATATCGGAAGGAAATCCCAAATCCATAGGGTTAGAATATCGGGCTAGTGTGCCACTGGATGAAACACTTTCTCGAAAAGAGTGGTCACTTAAGCATTACAAGCATCCAAGGGCCTAATATGGACCATTAAAAGGTAGTGTTATCCCAAACCACACATTAATCCTACGAGGTTTGTATAAATTTCTAATGGGTCAATGCGAGGATCCTATATCGGGGGTGAGAATACACATGGTGTATGCATCGATAATGTGTTCTCCCAGACGAGATCTATAAAGTATGAAAAATATGATCCGAGATCCATGCGGTGTGTTAATATGTTTCCCAAATTTTGTTCATATTTTTAGTGGGGATAAGAGGGATTTCAGATGAAGAATGGGAAAAGGGAAAAAGAATCTAACAGTAACTAGGGAATTCCAAAAGTGGATGCCAATGATCATATGCCCTCATTACTACATGAATATAAGAGAAGACATGAATGAGCCTTTTATGGGCTGGCTTGCAAGGAAGGCTCTGGGTAGACCAAACTCTAAATTATTGACAATCCATCTTATTACACCTAAGGATCAGTTATCCCAAGAAAATTATGTTAAATATTCTATATGAAGGTACCCCGAAGATTTAAAAATCACACCCCCAAATCCTACCCATTTTGTAGGGAGACTTTTCTAGGCTTTAGAAATGACACTTTCAGTTACCCTCAAAAAAAATTTCAAACACTCACATCCTTCTTAGACAAGAGCTAAGTATTTGCATGATACTTTTGAAATTGAATTACAACCACGATTCACACAAAACCATAATAAAAATACACCTATCACTTTGACCCCAACATCATTTCATAACAAAAACAAAGAAATATCATACATCCTAATAAATTTTCCAGGTAGAACCCATTAAACTTAGGAAAAGACAAGGGAAACATATATTAATGCTCTCAAATCCCATTAATGACTGTACACATGTAATCATATTAACATAAATTCCCAATAATTGGGTTTACATAGAAAAAACATTCACAAAAACATAGTGCCTCCTCTGTTTAGCGATTGCTTCGTACATTCCCTCAAATTTTCCCCTGAAGAGATTCCCGCCCCCTTTTCTCCTCCTTTCCAAGACCCCCTCCAAGAAACACCATATCTTAATTTTCTCCTAAAACCCCCTCTTTATATCCTTATCCATCAAGGGTTTTAGGGAATATTTGTTAGATTCTAACCATTTTAATTCCATGTTACATTCTTAAGATCCATGGGAATCATTGTCAAATAATTCCTCATAGTAGCATTAAATCATATATGTGTCGCCACTCATCATTACTATGCCACCTTTATGAATAAATCCTTTCCATATTTATTAAATATATTTTTTCCCTCATGCTTAAAAATATGACGTGGCCAAATAATTAAATTTTATGAGACATCCTTGAATCGTGCAAGTGTAAATTAAAGTTTTTGTGGCACATTTTACATGGTTAATTAATTTTCAATTAATCAAGTTTGGGAGGATATGGTATTAATGGTGAAATGATTTCTCCCATATACATCAATTCAAAATACATTCCTATTTAATCGTGGCTTACCGTGTTATCAACTTACCACCTAATTTTCTCTCGCATCCTCTCTGTCATTTTCCTTCCATCTCACCCTAATTCTATGTATTATTCACCTTTGGATTTGAAAATTTTTCTGGGCAGCTCACCCATTTGGGTGAGTGTTTCCAATTGAATGGGCCAAATGAGGCCCTCATTTTCATCTCCTAAGTATACCGAGATACGGGCCATTCTTCCCAATGTTTCCTCTCAGAAGACATTCTTTCATCTCTCTTGTAATATATTTTAGAATTGTGCCCTTCCTTTCCTATTTTTCAAGTTCTTCATTTTCACCTAGTTCACCTAGAATACTAGGTGGATACCAAATAATTTAAATCCCATTTGGCTTCTCTACTCCCCTTTTGTTAGCAGTGATCACTTGTGTTTGAACATAGATTATTACGAACCCCTTAATTTGACCATGGAAATCACAATGCCCAACCTTTTTCTTACTCAACATGGGGAAGAGAAACTCCCAACTGCACTAGAGAATGAAATAGAGAAGCATCTGATGGCCTTAGAGGCTTCCCTTGGCTGAGTAGTACGGTCCATGATAGGCACCCAATATTTTCCTCTCAAGAAGAGAAGAACCATGAGAGAGGGTTCTTCTAGCAGAATTCCTCATTTCCCGTATCTTGGCTCTCCTCGGGTATGAGAACCAAAGCATATATAAGAGGGGGATGTTCCCTTTCTGAGTGGGTAAACTCACTTGAAAGGAGAATGGAATTCACCCAATTGCTGAATGAGCCATGCTTAGGAACTCAAGAACTACTAAAGATGGGTTTGTCTTGGGGTTTGGTGTCTAAAATCCATTTTGTGTTTGGTACGGTGGTTGATGACTGACTTCATTCATCATAGGGATAAATTTCTGAAATGTCTTCGAGAACTTCCAAATTAACATGAGCCCGTAGAAGATTGATCTTTATGTATTTTTCTCTTATAAAAAAATCCATGCTCTGTAACACTTTACATGTATGTTTATATGTTTTGCAAGAGTAGGACCCCTTGAAATAGAACCCCATTTTTTTAATATAATTGTTCTTTATGAATTTCCCTTCTATTTTAAAATTCATGTCATGTGTACATATTGCTTCTTTTAAAAACATTTATGCGCATCTTTTATTTACTTGTTTTTTCTTTCTTGCAACATGAACAACCCTATGAAGCATAACATTTCATCTTGTGGATTCATTTTATATTTCACATATACCTACAAAAATCATTGGAGTGAGAAGTAGGTATTCATTTTTTTACTTGTCCTTGGAAATTGGGAAAGATTACATTTTTGTTTCTTTTTCCTTTAATTGGATATTCATGCCTGGAATAAAACCCATTGACCATGTCAAAGAAAAGCACTAGAAAATAAGACCATAGGCTCGAGATGTTATTCACTTTATAAACCCGGTAAGTATCTATTCTCAGAAATCTAGGTCAAACTACTTCTTGCAAACATTCCCAGGTATGAACCAAAAATAAATAATTCCAATCTATTTTTATTATGGAAGATGTAACCTGGGTTGGAGTTCGAGGAAGTTTGGAGTATACTTTTGGGTCGGGCCACACAACACGGAGATACTTTATATTCGGGGTTTGGGGAAAATGCACCATTCATACCATATTCACACTTCACAAAGTATGTTCGAAGTCCCGATTTACACAAAAACACAATTTATTTTGTACCTCAATCATGTAGAGATTTTAAGGACCTCTATAATAGCGATAAAACCAACTGTATGCTCAACCACCTCATTGCAGAAAAGGAAAAGATAGATATGAGAAATACAACTCATAATCAGTTATCATCATGTAATTTTCCTGAAAAAGGATTTAGAGAATAGAATAGTTAGAAAAAGGAAGACATACATGTATGGGTACTAAGACATTTAACATTTATTTCATCATACATTAGCATCCATAAATTCACATAGATTCATCCATAGCATATTAAGTGTGTACAATACAATATAATAACAATAACACATGGAAAAGAGCTCATAGAAAAAGATATAAGTGGGAAACCTTCATGGGAAGAAAACCCACTGAAACTCTACATATATTACTTCAAGAAAATAAATTTAGTGAATCACCAACTTCACAAGGAGTACCAACCCCTATTTTAGTAGAATGCCAACCCTATAAGGAGCACCAACCCATAATTTAGTGGAGAAGCAAGTTAACAAGGAGGCTATAATGCCCTAGGATGACCAAACACCAACTCAGCCACCTGTAGATGTTTGATCTCTCATAATGATGTTACCACAACTGATGGAGATCACATATTGAGCTCACAAACCCTAGCTCAAACCCTAGGTCATCAAACTTGCACAATATTCTTCCTTCTCAAATTTTCTTACATCTAATATCTTGCACATGTGCTCTAAATCATTCCTCAACATGTCATGCGTCTAATCATCTCTAAAAATCTTGCCTCGTACCCGCAATTCACTCACCTACGGGTATCACAATTTACCCATGTAAGAATAGCACTCAAAATGAGCTAAAACATCACTTTTATAGACTTTTATTTTCTTTAACCCAAAGGAGGTTCGTCCCTCATGAAAAATTCGACCCGTGCCCCTTCATTACATTAAAATAACATCACTACTTGCAAAGGTCATATATGACCTAAGTAGGTCATCCTAGCTAAAAATATCGTTACATGTGCCAAATATGGCGCAAACCCTCATAGGCACAAAGATATAAATTCCATAACATAAAAACATTCTTATTCATGACCCATAAATCATTAAACATGATCAAATTATTTCATTTAATGGGCCTAGTGCTCTTTGTATTTCTCAAAATTGTTGTTTCCTACACCCTTCAACACCCTGGAAACTTCATTATGCCACCAAATCACTTCTACTCAACAAATCCATGCCACATGAAAACATTTTGTAATCTCTATAACTGTATAAAAATTCTAAGAAATTTTGAATCCTTCTATCAACCACCCTCTGAAACCACAACCAATTTTGTCTTCACCAAATCAACTTGCTAAAAAATATGTTTCTAAAGGTTATCTCATAATAAAAATTATCTAAACATTAAAGAACTTAAAATTAATTAAATGTATTCCAAATTCATCCCTCTTCACATTCTAGGTGATATCAATCATCACCTAATCCATATCATGCTTCAAACAACTCCAAACTTTCAGAAAAACACATCCTGTCTTCCACCGGAACAAACATTGCTGTAAAAATAATGACCTAGAAACCTTATCAAATGAAATAATCATGAATAAAAAATAAGATTAATTTAAATCCCTCTTAATCGTATTTACTGACATTTTTAATCATTTCAAAATTCCACATGTAGCTCTAGATATGACCATTTTTGAACCCACGATTTTTAAGGCCTCAAAACTATCCTTTGACCGATCAACCTGAATGGACCTCATTTGACCATGTACCTACATGAACATGTCCTAAAACCTATTTTACATAAATATAAACTCACATAAATTCCACAATGCCGATTTAGCTATTACCTTCTTTGGAGAACTTTTCCTTAAACTTGAACTCTTCATAAACATACATTTTTAGGTGGGGCCCACATATGACCACATGATAAAACATACCTTTATAAAATCTGGAATATTACTATAAAACATTAAATCATCAATTTTGATGAACCTATCAAAATTGGGCTGATATAATCACTTTTTGCAAACTACTCCTAGTTAGGGTTTCAAACCACTTTACCTTCTTAACGGTCGTTCATAAAAAACATGAAAATAAAACCATCCAATTATTTTTTTAAAGCTTAATAATTTTCCTAAGAAGCTATTACAAATATATTATATCCCCATAATAAGCACACAATTCACAATGAGCATCAAAAGGTCCAAATTTTCAAAAACTAACTCAAACTTACCCGGTTTTCCAAAACATGCATAACTTTAAAAATGTTCTTCATAATATCTTGAAATTTTGCATGAATCACCATAAAATCCTTCTATAACTTTTCATTCTTATCATCCATCTCAAATATATCCCAAACTCTCCATCCATAGTGATTTACCTATGTTGTTTGTTTCTCACCTGTAGCTTCCAAAAGACCTCATAGAAGCACTTAATCACCGAATACAAACCAAAAGTCACCACACCCTCATGTACACTACCATGATTCAACATCCATAATCCAACTATAAATATATGGTCCAAATATCAAATCTCTACCTCAATTTTCATGGATCAAGGTTAGAAACAAGCTTGGAATGACTTGACTCAACACCGAGACCTCATGACTTGACCATTTTGACATAATGAAGACACATGTACACCAAAGTAACATCATATGGACCATGTATGACCTCATGAAACTTAGTAAAATACTTGGGAAGACTCAAATCATGACTTAGCCCACTCAACCATGCACCGAGAACACCACGACAACTCACCAAATCACTTAGACTTCATGCTTGACATGTGATTGACACCATAGGGAGACTCATACATCACCATGACACTCTTTCACATAAATGGGGATGACATTAATGACAAAATTGAGTTAATATGAGCATAAAATCGTATATGAAAACTATGATAATTATGATAAATACAAAAATGTTGACAAACTTGAAGAAATTTCTCCTTGCGAAAACCATATTATAGGGTCATAACCATCTATATGGTCCTGACTAGGCTGTAAATTTTTACCATCTCTAGATTTTTCTAATTTTCTTCATTTCAAATTGATTCTAAGGAATTTTTGTCTACCTCTTCATATGTGTGTGCCTAGAAATATGACCGTTTCTATTGTAAATGTAGAATACAACCATAGATGTTTCCCTCTCTATTGAATCATCCGCGATGAATAATTTGAGTCTCGTATATAAAAATAAGTAATGGAAAATCATATCTAAGTGTGTGA
This sequence comes from Taxus wallichiana var. yunnanensis, assembly GCA_018340775.1. Classification (NCBI taxonomy): domain Eukaryota; kingdom Viridiplantae; phylum Streptophyta; class Pinopsida; order Cupressales; family Taxaceae; genus Taxus; species Taxus wallichiana. The sequence goes on from CM031237.1 coordinate 153,203,852, forward strand.
GAAATGGTATATACCTTATGAAATAACTGATGTGATTTCCACCAAGAAGAAATTACACATCTAAAAGGATATGTACATGGTATATACCATGTCGTGAAATAATAGAAATAAGAACAAGAAGTATGATAACAATAATAGTTGTAATGTAATAGACAAGTAGTAACAACAATATAAGATAATGTGTTAGTAGAAAATAGGTCCAAATAATGTATAAATAAATACAAATCATGCTAAATAATATCACGCAAAAGGAAAAAATCCCTACAAATAGGGAACATTAGCAGCGTCACAAAACAATCAAGACTCGTGAGGCTACTGACTAAGATGTGTACAACCATACATAAGTAATTACACCAAAAACATGGGATACCCATGATTTCATAATACAATCAAGGACCTTAGCTGTAATTATAGTGGGAGGAAAGTATACACAAATACAACAAGAAAACATGGATGAAAAATAACCATAGTAATATGTGATGTAAAACATAAGATATATGATTTATGAAATAGCTAGTTACGATTGTAAATGTTACACGAGACACATGTGTTAGTCCATTTAGTACGAAGGATAGAAAATACAATGTAAATAGATTTAAACAATAAAAATTATGAAGGAAAATAACTATAGTGGAAATACAACACCTATATGTAGTATCCAAAAGTAAGATGCCCCTAGAAGTTAGTAGTATGGGTAAAGGGAAGGCCAACAACTATCATCATGTTTCACTCTATGTATTTCCTTCATTTTAATTAGTATACCATGTGAACATGTGTGTAAATAATAAATGTTTTCTTAAAATCTAAAGTCATAATCATCATTTATAATGTAAAGTGCAAACAATATACGATATTAAAAACGTCCCGATTTTGCATTTTAACAAATATCTGAATGTTTTTTTTGTTTTATTTCCTTTATGGGTGCATTGATGAAAACCTATTCTTCACATAGAATTAAGGGTGATACATGAATTCCTCTATGGATGGGAGTATGTATAGATGATACAAAAAATATGGGATATGAGCTTGCCCCTAAGTGTGTCTTTGTGTATGGTGAGGTTAAGGTGTAGAACCACTCCATCCTTAGCCAAGTTGAACCCATAAATATAGTGCATGATCGGGAGTGGGCGATAGTATAATTGCTAAACAAAGACAAAATTATGAGGAGGTGAGAAAACTTATGAAGATGATGATGTAGGTGAAGCCTCAAATTTGTAATAGAATGTGATGTAAGTGTAATTGGAGCCATGAGTCATTGACGTATTTAGAAGGGTTTATTACACTTAAGTGTAATATTTACGTAAGTAAATAATGTTCATGGGAGTTTTAAGAGGTCGACGATCGATGGTGGTGATATGATAAACTTATACTCCTATTCATTTTTAATATTCCAAGGGACTATATAATTATGTTAAAATTTTCCTTTTAATGTATCCTCAATGTTAGTGTCTTTCTAATTTTATAGAACTAAGTCACCAACCTAAAATTAATGTAAGTGTACTCCTTTCCTATAAGTGTGTTTGATTATATCATGATACATATGAAGATGTTCCAAATCCTCAACCCATTTAGATGAGAGATATTTTAATTCATATAAGTATTTGTAATGCTAATAATTTTCTTTAATGATTTCTTTGAGTGACATATGGAGAAAAGGATTTCTATCTCCGATGGAAGAAAATCTATTTTCAATAAACTAAAGATAATTTTGTATCATTATTAGGCATGTGAGTGCAAGTGTGACATGTCCCAAAAGTGTACATAATATGATCATGCCATTCAATACCATTTTTATCAATGGATATCTATTAAACAATTATGGTGAATATAGGTTATCAATTATGTGATAAAGACTAGAAAATTGAAAGAAAATATGGTTTAATGATACCAAAGCATCGACAAAGTGAAATGTTAGGATAAATGGATTCCGAGAGACATGAGAGACTCCTCTTTCTAGTGGATGAGAGAATCTAAACACATAGACATCTAAAAAATATGAATATTAGATAAAGATTTGAAGATTTTCTTAGAAAAGGATGATTCGAGGAACCAACGAGGCTTCGTTCAAGGGTGTTAATTCATTATAACAACTAAGTGCTATGATATGAAAATATAATTAAAAACATAAGGAATTATTAGAATTTTAGAGGGATAGAGAGGTCTTGTTCCACATGATAGGCGACCTAGGTGATGGATATGACAAGCTCAAAGTATAAGAAGTATTCAAACCAAAACTGTTTATTGGTTTCCCATTCTTCTTGTATGATTTTGAGATGGTTTTCTATGTCTTCCATTTCAAGTGTCAAGGTAATGGCGTAAAGGCTAAGTTTATGTACGCGATATCAAATTGCTCACCGATAAAGGGTTGTTGAATGATCTTAATATTGTAAATGATGGCAATGGGGTGTGAATCACCTAGAACTATCATCTACAAAAAGACACATCTTGAAAACAAATATATTAAATAGAAACAAAATGATAACATGATTAAAACAATACAAGATGTGATAAATGATAAAATGACAGTAATTATTGGTGATTCAATTAGAATCAGTGGTGATTTACATAAATTATTGGCAATTAATAATAGAAAGATTAAGTATTTGAAAATATAGAGATTGGGTGCAAAATAATTTGTTAAAATTTTGATTTAGGTTTGTTAGTGATGATTAAAGAACTTAGTAATGTAAATGATTGAAGATAACATACTCTTGATGTGTAAATGAATAGATAGAGCTGAAGAATCCGTAAAGATATTTTTGGATCTTGTAAGGGATTAATATAGCTACTGAGAGGATGTCAAAATGTTAATGTTGCTTTATATGTCTTGGGATCCCCTTTCAAGGAGGTTTAGTATTGCTTTTATAATAACTTCCGATTCGGTTAGAATTCTTTGCGACGACAAGAAAATTTGGGAAAACCTTCTTGGAAGTGGTTATAACCACTTATAAATAATTTTTGGGATTGGATACAAATGAAAATGGTTAAAGGGGTTTTGGCTAGAGTTATAAGGTTGATATTTTAGGATAAAAATGGGTTTAAATGGTTTTAAGAAATTAGGGACATTTTAGGATAGATAAATGGGTTTTACACGAGGTAGAATGTGATTTTATGGGGGTAGAGTAATGTTTTATGATACCGAGATAGGTGGTAAGATTTTGGAAAGAGGGTATGAGGGTGTAGCCAGGAAACAAGTGTCTACATTTTCCCCTTTTTGTCAAGTGGTTTGTGATTTAAAAGGTGATAGACAAAAATGAGTGAAATGGTTTAATTTATGTTACGTTTTTGGTCCCCCTCACACTAGGGGTAATTACGAAGAAGTTCCCTCATCGTTGATTTTAATAGGGTGTTGAATGAGATAGGGTTGTGTTTTGTTGTGTTTATTTTAATCTTTCCAAAGAATAGGCATGAAAAAAAATCACCACAAAGGTGGACTTTTGTTTCCATGGAGTCAAGTGATATGGGAACCAATGGGTTCTTGACCTATAAACATATGACCCATAGGAAGAAGATGTCGAAATGTTTTCCAGAAGGTATATGGTATCCACAATGTATATAGAGACGTAGGCTTGATAAAGGATGTTTCCACAATGGTGGGCTTACGAGATCATGAGGTCAAGTGATAGTGGAGAAAATTAGGCTCATGACCCGTAGATGTATGACTCAAAGTGGTAGGGTAAAAGTTTCTCTAATGGATGCAAGATCTGAAATGGATTTCATAAATGAAGGATTTTATTGATTGATTTTTTGATTTTGTAGATGGTTTCTTTTCCCAAAAATGGAGAACATATTTTAGAAATGTTCAATTTTGTCAAGGAATGATGAGGCTCAAAGGCGATGTAATGATATTTTGTATAAAAATGTTAGGAATGGATACCAATTTTCCTAAATCATCGAAGATGGGGTGGGTAGAAATTATTTGATAATAAAATTTGATTTGGGGATTATTTGGTCATTGTAACTTGATAAACTTAAGAGACAAAAATTATCATAATTTGCTATTTTTTTAATAGTTTGAGTGGGATGGAGGCAATGGATGTGTACCGAGGTGACAAATTTATACCGAGGCAATGGAGACCGACACAATAGGTGATGTACTTAATATTTTTAATGTTTATTTATTTTTGGTTTTTTGAAAAACTTAAAAGGATTTAGAAGTTGATAGAGATTTCATATGAAATTGCTAGCGATTTATGGGTTCTTTATATATTTTAATTGATTCATCAATGATTCGGTTAGGGTCACTTTGGAGATTCTTAAAAAGTTGTGATTTTATTCTGGTGGATTTGAATTTTTTTTTCATATTTTATTATTAGATGCGGGATCGGGAGATATTGACCACATGAGATATGGTCTCAAAGATACCTAATGATGTTCAAGTTTAATTTTCATATGATGATTAGTCTCATTGAGAGGATGTTATATTGGGTGGGATGTGTCATTACAAATGCATCCTTAGAGACATGGGTTTATTATTTTTAATGTTTTATCAATGGGAAAATATGATAGGCACATTTTTATAGTATACCAGGGAGATGATAGTCACTTTAGAGGTTGTGCACTTTGGATATTACTTTTTCTTATACATGGTCAGTAGATTTATGAGATTGACGAGGCTAATAGGGGTGTTACGATTCACATCTTGTATGGTGATGATGGAGGATGGGGGTGAGGGTGGATGGTAAGGGAGTAGCGGTGGTAAATTTTGATGCCAAGGTGACTAAGTCCTATGGAGCATGGTGGTAGGGGTAGCTTAAAATATTTGAGATGTGGGTGCGGGCATGTGTGTGCTTACACCTCAAGAGGGTGGTGGTGAGGGTAAGAATGGTGGTGATGGAGATGAGGAGAATAGAGTGGAAGTATTAGAGGATGATAATGTTGTGTTATTAGATAAATGAGACACACTAATTGGTGAGAGAGATGTGCTAATTTATAAGCTCACTTTTGTATAGGTGGAGTTCACATAAGCTAGAGTTGATAGGGATAGGTACGGGAAGGACCAAGAAGCCTTGTGAAAGGCTTTCGGGGTGACAATTCTATCTATTTTAATAGTTTATATATAGGCTAATGAGGCTCAAACAAGTCAAAAGATGAGACCATATGGTAGTGTGGGTATTGCCAAATACCAAGCACTATGTGACGAGTGTGATACTATGAGGAGATAGTGTGACTAAGGCTTCCAAAAGCTCCTTGTTATAGAGATTTTTAGTGCAGCGACAGATGGCTCGATCGGGTAGTGTTGGGAGTGTTCATCAGCCAACATTAGGTCTAGAGAGGACTAGATAGATGGCTGGCAGAGACCCGGATGGGGTTTAGGGGATCATTGTAGGAGGGAGTGTTTATTTGATGAACGTTCATTTTCCCAGTAGTTTTGTATGTATGATTTTGATATATGAGGATCATTTTAAGCCCTTACTAATGATTTATATTGTTGATACATGGGTTTTTAATGGCCCTTAATGATGTAAAAACATTTATATATGTATGTGTGTGTGTGTGTGTGTGTGTGTGTGTGTGTGTGTGTGTATAATTTTGTCGTCGAGTTATGTTTTATGTTTTTAATTTGCAATGTGATGAATGTAGATGTGGTTGATGATGTTTTAATAAATTCTTTTTGTTATGATGAAATTATTTGAAATGTATGGTTTAAATTGTATGTGTATGTGATAAGAGATGATTTTGATGATGTTAGATATTTTTGTGACAAATGGTAATCTTGTTGTATGATTTGCACACTTTTAATGTGGATAAGAACTTAATGTGGATTGTTTTCTTTTCACTATTTTAGAAACATGTAGTGTATTAAGATAAACTAGTTTACATGTATGATACTTCACTTGCAACCCTATATTAGATGGTAACATATGACCAATAATGGTTTTTATATTGGGATTGTAGCTAAATATGATATAGCATGATCTTATCCTTTTTCGATGTGGGGAAGGTTTTATGTGTAGCAAGCACATGGAAATGGGTTCTTCTTGATGGTTTCCACTATTTTCCCCAGATTTGTTATATATGATAAAAGTTTATTAATGCGTGAAATATGCATTTGGGGAAATATGATCAATGTGAGAAGTTTTCTTAGGACGGATTTATTTTTATTTGTGATATGAGATTCGATCGATGTGCGAAGACCCTTTTTGATATGAGGTGATCAATATGAGAAGTCCTTATTTTTTCTTAATTAGTTAGCCATCCTTTAAGGGATTGGTATATGATTTTATTTATTTTTTATTTGATAATATCTATCCTTGAAGAAGTGGTATACATATTTATTTTACATGTTTACTTTTTTATACTCTTTCTTTGAGTGATGGGTCTATATTTTTTTATTATATCCATCCCATAAATCTATTGATTTTAAATTGGGAAAACCTTAGTGTAACCATAAAGAAGGGGATAACATAAACATGAAATCTAAACTTGTTTCATTTTCATTTGATTCAATAAAATACGATAGGGAGTTTTATGAGTAATTATTGGGGTGTTATCAACCATGAGTGGGGAACATTTCCATGAGGAATATGCTATGAGAAGAGTTGTAGCTCTCATATTCAAGGTCATGATTGATTTCTTTGATGGGGAGATTTTTTTTTAAAATCATTATGAGGGCGATATGATGTGTGGGTTGATGGATGAATATCATATTTTGACTAAGATCTCATGAGTTGATAAAATAAGAATAGAACAACCACAAATGCAATGCATTAATAGGACCCTTTTCCGGATTACCATTGAGGGAGGCTAAGAAATAATCTACAAACCCATATTTATGGGTAGTAATATATGGTCTAAGCGATTATGAGAAAATTTTCAATTTTTAGTCTTTTCTATGTTAGTGACATGATGGTTTTTTAGAACAAGATCAATAATACTAAAGTAACGCTACTTGAGAAGTTTGTTATAAGATTGTTTGATTCATTCTTGATAGATGTTGATATGTTCAAAAATAAGCTAATCAGATAAGTCTCTTTTTCTCCGCTTTGAAACTAATAATGAGACTAAAAAGTTGGAGTGTAGAGACTAAAAATGATAAAGTGCAAAAAAGTGATGAGATAGTGACCCTATGGCAGAAACACATGTTTTAGATGTCACCAATGTGGCTTTTGATGATGTTGATGTTGGTGTGTGTGTGTGTGTGTGATGTTTTGATGTTATTGTTGAATGATGGATGGTGATGAATGATGTTTACTACTACTTCCCATACAGACGGACTTGAAAAAGATAAGAATGAACAAATTATCAAATATGCATGTATATATGTAAAATACATGTAAATAAGTATGTAAAATGAAAATGTGAAAAAGGAACATGTGCACTTGATCCGTAATGAGGAAATAGTTAGAAAGGATCTTGTAGATGTTGTAAAGAGACCTATTTTTTTGGGTGATCTCACGTCAATGATCTAGAAGAAGTGTAGGGAGAAATTTTTGGTATCATCCTCCAACCTTTAACTATTTCTCACAATATGGAACACAGTTATACCACTGGAGATTGTGTGTGAAAATCCGATCTGGTTCTACCAATTCCAATCCAATGTTAAAGAAGAAATTTTTAATGTTATATCTATGGTGTGTGCTAAGGATCATTTTCCCTGTAAAAGCCACTATGTGGAGTGCTTAGTCCCTACTGCACTAAAAATTATCTATAACTCCCGGTCACAAGCATCCAGGAAATGTTAGGGGTGCCTAGGTGTTATTGTATGGGTTGAGCACTATTTTTCGTGTTGTGTCATGGACCCAATTTAGGATTTGAGCCCTATCATATGATGATGATTGTGTTATACCTATACTATGCTGTGATATTTGATGACTATAAATTAATGTGTGTGATTCCCCCACCTTTTTGTGTGCATGCAATGTCACTATGTAGTATGTGGCCCAAATGAGGAGCAACCACTTTTCTCAAAAAATTTCCCTATAGGGGGAGGGAGTGTGCTTGGTGGAAACCAAGGTAGATGCAAAAAATGTATATATAAGAAAAGTGTTATTACAAGAAAAAACATGCATGAAAAATGTAAGTAAGTAGATAATGTGTAGGCTAAGATGTAAGAATACAATATGCAAAGAAGACTATGTAGCTGCGAAAAAGTGGGTTTCAAAAATGGGACACCACTCACGATGTCACAAGACAATCAAGGCCGACTAGGCTAAAAGGAGACAAGTGTGCACATAATACAAAGGTTAAAGCCCACAAATAGTGGAAAAATTTGACAAGCAAGAACAAGTAATGTAATAGAAAACTATGAAAGAAAATAGACACAGTAAGACAAATTACGCACTTCAAGCACCCATTATCATGTTAGAAAGATAAAAAAGTATGTCAATGCATGTATAATACAATAAATTAATGTGCTATGAAAAAATAGCACCTGTAATGTACGAAAGTGGATGCCCCTAGGATCCTATGTGGGACTTATAATATGTACTTTCCCAATCATCCCTATTGTATGTATCGATATGTAGAATCTGTGATTAAAACTATAAATCAATTGAACACACATGTGTGTACGGAAAAATACAATTCCATACAATATATCTATCTAGCATGTTTAATAATATGTGCATGTAACAAGTAAATGTAATCAAGACTAAATGCACCAAGATATGTAGTATGTTATGGATGATATGGAATGGAATGTAGAGTGAATGATATGATTAATGTGCCTTTGAGTGGATGTGTATGTATTAGATGAGTTTCATTTATACATTTTCCCTCGTATTCAATGATTAATCATAGAACAAGAGTGATTCATCGGGAAATGGTTTGAATTGTGTGTATTTTAATTATGTGATCATCAAATCACAAAGTGTGGAGTGTAAGTGTGTCGGTGAATGAGTGATTATGGCGAGGTCCATTTGAGATGTAGACCCTCAACAAGCGAGTTTGGACCATGGAAATAGAGTGTGTCATAGGGTAATGATTGCAATGTGGGAAAGTGGATGTCAAAGAGATATATCATGAATGTGTATAGTGTGTAGTGTGTATAATGCACAATATATGCTGTGAGAAGGAGATGATCGCGAGATGTGTGAAGAAATAGTGTATTTAGTGTGTAATGTATGGTATAGTATAGTGTGTATTTTAGTTTATAGTGTAGTGTATACTGTGTGAGTTTTTTTATAAGATTACCTCAACGGTTAAGTTTGAACCGTAACACGAGAGTGTGTCATCAAGTAATGATGATAAGAGATTTTATCAAGAGGTGTATGATGTGTGTGAGATGCTAGATGTGAAGTTTAGAGTATGTAAGATGCTTAAGAACAGTAGAAGGGGGATGATAAGTGTGACGACCCCAAGTGTACTACGATGATGGAGATCTATACGGTGATGTAAGAGGTACTATGCCATTGTGGGAGAGTGTTATCTATGTCATGATAAGAGAGTGATCTCACACAAAGGTAGGTAGAAGAAATGGTAGGACCATATGATGGTGGTGGAGTTTTAAATGTGTCCTAACCATCGGTAGGATTAGTTACTTTGACAAAAGTGATTGGTTGGAGAGTATGTTGGATTGACGACGTTGGAGAAACTTTGGACAAGAGAAGAGGGTGAACTGATTTTGAGAGGTACTTACGTAGTTTGACTTGGAAATTTCATAGATGACTTGAGAGGGGGAGGAGTGAAACTGATTTTTAGATGTGGTTGCTTAGGAGTTGCTTGAATTATTGTAGAGGTAACCTAAGTAACAATGACATGATGCTCATTATACATAGATCAGTTAGATTTAGGAACCCAGTGAGATTTATCATTTGGAGATGGGCATGTATTTGATTGTTTGCACTAAATGAGATAAAATCATTACACACAAGGTATTTAATACTTTTTTCTAAATCATAGAAATCATTTTCATTATGTTCATTGATTTTGATGATAGTTACAATATTGAATTCCTTGATATTTTGAAATTAGATAAGGAGGATAACAATGAGTAGATGACAAGCTGATTAATTGATGTGTTATGAGATATGGAAGAATAACTTGTTTCTTAGCATTGAGATTAAACTTAAGAGGTGTAGGGAGTGGTAATACTTAGGGTTAACTGATATGAGCACATGTATAACACATAGAATAAACTAGCATGAGCTTGAGAAATATCTTTTAGAGATGTAATTGTGGATTCCATGGCCTAAAATTTATCTTAAAATAAAGAATGAAGAGCATGAATGGATGTAAAAATATATTGATTAGAAGTGAAAATAAGAGAGTCATCGAGAAAGATGCTCAAAGATAACATTGACTTAAGAAGACAACATGTTGATAGAAAGATACATATTAAATAGGGTTTTGTGGAGAGAATATTTAAAAGATGTCTCGATTTGAAGCAATTGAAAAAAATACTTGATGTGGACCTTATGAGCCATGGTAGAAGAAAGATGAGGATCCAATAGTATTCAAATGCGGGTGTTTCACCGAATTGTTGTGCGATAAAATAGATAAGGTAACGGTCAAGGAGGAATACCTGTGATTATGTAGATGGTAGGTTGAGTGTGCATGTTACTAACTTTATCCAAGATGATCATGGAGAACTCATTTTTGTCTAGGAAGGACTACTTGTAGATACAAAGAAAGACCACCAAATGATATTAAATAACAAGAGTCAGAGGACTGCCTAGCAAGGCTAGATCCAAGAAGCATGATGCTTCCTCGAATGGCTGTCAATCCTATGTTTTTATCAAATTAATGAAAGTAAATACGATAAATAAAGGTCCTATTACTAACACTTTAATTTAGGTATCTCAAAACATTATTAACAAACTAGATTAAGAAAATTATTAAAATATAAACTAATCTAGCATCAGGCAAGGTATGTTTCTGGTTAGGACAGGTCATAGGGGTGTTAGGTAAGGTCATAGAGGTATCTAGTAAGGTCTGGGTGGAATTTAGGTGATGTTAGAGGTAGTTTGGTGAAGGTTAGCAGAAAAAATAGTGACTGATATCGATAGATAGGGGAGACCGATGATGGTTAAGGTGACCAACGTCAGTAGGGGAAATTTCATAGTAAATTATTTAACAATGGTTTTTAGGATCTCTATGATTGTACAGAGAGTGGGGGTAGTATGGTTTCGGTCGTAATATGGCTAAGAATACTCAGGGATAATAAGGAAGAGTTTTGGAATGGTGCAAAGGCTTGGGATGGTTAAATAGTGAGCTCATGGGAAGAAGATGATGTACAAGCAACAAAATCAATAAACTACTAAAATAAAACATATATCTACAAAAGGAATAAGAAAAATGATTAGGATCATACTACGCTTTCGATGTCTTACAGACCTTGGGAGTTGGAGGAAGATGGTAGTTTATCCGTGAAGAGACTTTTGTGTTGATCTTGCTATAAAAAAATAGCCTCTGTGCTTCCATGATTTTTCCAACACTATAGAAAGATGAACCAGATATTTCTCTTGTACTATGGTTGTGTGTGTTCATCGTCTAGATGTAGGAGGTCTTGAGGATTTGCACTTGAATGCAATAAGTCTCTAATAAATAAATGACCAACATGGGTAAAGAGTTGTGAAAGTGTATATAAGGTAACCAATGGTGGTTAAGGTGACCGATGTTAGTTGAGGGATAACCGGTGTCGGTTAGGGTGGGAAAGTATAGGTTTACCAAAAATAGGCATATATTTACTATTTTTGGCATGATTTTGATTGATTCCACTTAGGGAAGTGGAGTTCACATGAGAGAAGGTAGGAAGGTCATAGAAGAAGTCTAATTAGGTTTTAGGAAGAATTCTTAGTTAGTTAGGTTAAGTGGTGACTCAACACTAGGAGTGATGACTTAGTGCTGAGAGTGATGACTTAGTCATTATGAGTTAAATGCCCCTAGAATGGGTCCAGGGTGAGGTGTAACGATGAGGTGGAGGTGTGAGGGTGAAATTAACTTAATTAAGATAATTAAATTAATTAATAATGTGAGGATGAATATTAGTATAAGATGAAGGGGTCATGATTAATTAAATATATTACGTTAATTGATTGAAGGGGACCAAGGGGAGTGTGACCCAAATTTGGTGTCTACATTTTCCCCTTTTTGTCGTGTATCTTGTATTAGTAAGTGATGCTGAAAAAAATAGGGAGTTGATGTCCCAGGTATAAGTGGAGGTTAGGTTTCCCCAAGTAGGGCTGAAGGTGATCCCCCTCAAACCATGAATCGATGAGGTAGGAAAAGTAGTCGGGGAGTGGTTTGATAAATAGGTGATTGATGAAAGTGAGGGTCAATAGGTAAGGGTATGGTCATTTTGGGTAATGGGTAATGGTCATATTGGGTAATGGGTAATGGGATATTGGGTAATGGGTAATGACAATAAAATAGACACACATGTATAAATTGTGATACTGGTGCAGGGAAAGATCTTAAAAACTCTACGTTGTCCAAGGTCGATAGGTTTATCCAAATTTTTGAAGTGATTCGGGTATCCAAGGTATATGATATGGTCATGAAGTAGAATGAGGTCAAGTGTAGGAATGGATAATAGGTTTTATTCCATGGAACCAAAGGTATGTTCAAGATAAACATCATGGAACTAGGTAAGGTAAGATCATTAGGCTAAGAAACATGGGTAACAATATTATAAGGTACGAGAGACACACAAATTCAAAATTTTGCCAAGGTGATTAGTCGGGTATGTAGGTCGGAGTCACAGGTATGGCCAAGGTAGAGGTTAATAACATGTTTGTAAACTCAATTAAGGAAATGAAAAGGTAATTTAGGCTTGTAGGTTAGGAAAAATGGCAACGATCAATAATGGGGGTTGAATGGTTCAATTCATAAGTTGGGCCGATGGCGAGGTCGGTGTAAGTTAAAGAGGTCATGACATGGATAAGGCTTAGGTGGAGAGGTAAATGTGTCATGGAAGACATGAAATGTCTTGTCTAGGTAGGTAGGTGATATGTAAAGCTTGAGTCTTTTGGTGAAGGTATGTTACGGGTAAAAGTGTATTAGTGTGGTCAAAAATGATGAAAAGAGGTGAAATAGGGTATATGCATAATAACCAATATAGGTCATGGTAAGATGATAGTGGTTTAGGGAAGCGGCATCGATCGACTAGGGCACATGATTGATGTCGGTATTGGTAATTGACATCGGTCATGTCGGGCATAGGGTAAAAAGATAAATATCCGTAGTCTATGGATATATTTTTACTTTGACATGTTGGAAAACAACCTGAGTAAGGATTTTGTTGATTTTTACATGGAGAAAAGGATGAAGTAATTGTACAAGGCTTAGGTGGAGGTAGTTGAGTGGCGTAAGAGCTAGGCATTAGAGTCGGCGAGATCTTTCGGTTCGAGTTGATTTGTCGGAGGAGTGAGAGTTATATTGGAGGCATGGCTACAACAAGAGGAGGTGTTGGAGGCCCACCGGTGTAGTGATTAGAGGTGCTCGCAAGGAGGAGGAAGCATGTTCAGCTAGGAATCAATCCCTATTTCATATTTTTAGTTAGAATTTGTGGTAAAATGAACAAATGGGGGAAATTTAAAATTTTGAAGATGAGGGGAAAATGAAAATATTTGGGTATGGAAAGGGTATAATATAGATTAATTAGGTTAGAAAAATGGTTTGGGTGGGGTTGGTTGGTTTTGGGGTAGGTTTTAGGATTTATTTTTTGAAAAAATTCAAAATTTGGGGGTTTAGTTTTGACCGATGTCAGTCAATATGAGTGATGTCGGTCACTATAATGTGACTAAGCCAAAATAGGTTAGGTAGAGAAGGAAAAAATGGGGTGGAAAGGAAATGTGAAGGTAAATAGGTAAAAAGTTAATGGAACATAGATATAGGAGTGATAAAATTAGGTGGGCAAAAGAGAAGGTAGGAAATGGAAACGGTTAATAAATAAGGGTCGAGTCACGGTGGTGAAATGGATATGGGGTGTGGGTAAGCAAGAGTATTATAAATGAGAGTTACGTGAAGTAGTTAGGAACACGATAGGTGGGTATGGGGTAGTGGTATGTATAATTAGGTTGGAAGAAATGGGAAAATTAATTTAGTACTTGAAATTGTTGAGTTGTATGGGTGCGCATGCACGATGTAACAATTGATAATGCGGGATAGAGGACCACCACTACTAATTCACATGCAACATAGTGTGACCAAGGAGTGGAATCACATTTGAGAGGTGGGTTTGATTAGGATCATGCGATGCGTATGGATGGATCTGTTGGGATCATAGTATCATGGTCGCTCTCATTGATATATGGGATGAAGTGACCAACACTTTCCACCTACCTACCGGTGAGATGACAATCACGATGGAGGATGTCTACGAGGATACTATGACTACCCATATTACGAGAGATGGTTTATACCATATCAACAATGAGATGGAACCTTCGAGGAGATGATTGGATTATTTAGGGAGATGGATAGTGAGCTAATTGAGCACAATGCTAGTTTGGTGTACATGGCAATGTATGCCGTAAACCCACAAGAGACATGGTTAGCCATGTTGATGATGACGATAGTGGGTTATTATGTGCTACCAGATTTAGAGGGTGGTCAATTTCCTTGGGTTTTGATGGGAGTGATGCGATACATGGTCAAGGATCGGGTCTGATTTCCATGGGAACCCGCCTATTTAGTGTAGTTATACATGGACTTATGGGGATATCAAATATGCACCAAAATGGCATGTGTTATACCTTCCTTATACATTTATAGGCCTATGAGAATATTTTCATAGTGTAGCCACGAGGATTTTCAGTAGCACACTGCGGCATCGTGGGGAAGAGATCGGGATACATGTGGTGGGTGATCGTAGGAGGTCATCCACAGTGGCGAGGCATCCCATAATGTGACATATTACCAGTGACACATGGAGGGTTTTTACGTGATGGACATAGTGTGGCGGCCCTATGTCATATTTCTAGCATTTAGAGGTATGAGGTGGGAGCTACATAGGATAAAATTATTGTGATGAATACGGGGTAGATGTGTCGGCGAGAACGATATGATCTAATTAGAAAGATTCGGATGTCGATTTAGACTAGCACAAGACGTGCCACCACCATTCTCACAATATCACCGAGAGGATGTGGGGATGCCTTTGTCTCCACCTTTCCCTATATATCTAGTGGTCATGACGATCCATCGGTGGATATCAATATTAGTGATGTCGGTGTTTCTAATGGGTATAGACATTGGTAGGCAATAGAGCTACATGTAGTACCTCCACAGCCTAGGGAAGCGGATTTGGTGACGGTGATAGTGTAGAGAGATAGAATATAGGGACAAGTGACGATGTTACAGGGGGTGTATTTGACCATAACACAAGAGCAGTAGTTACCTTGATTGGGCCTATGACTACACTATAGGGTCGGTTGGAACAAGCTCAAGCTCGGAGTGTAGGTTCACGCTCCTATATAATATGGGGCATAGATATCTTCTCTGCATGCACATGTCACATGGTTAAGAGGGTAGGCTGGAAACAACCCGGGAACAAGTTGTGGTTCTACAAGCTCGGGTGACAACACAAATACCAAAGCCACAGGCACGAGGAAGGTACCGGGGTAGGTATTGGGACAAAGTCCCATTATACAAGTGTGAGCATCAGGACATGGTCCCATGGTACATGGGGGAGGAATGGGATTACATGTACAGGGCCCGAGGCCATTACTAGCTGGGAAGAGTTCATAGGTTATAGCGAGGCCGATGGTACCACCTCAAATGGTGTCGATGGTGAAGTTCGGGGGATGCCCCGAATAAGGTTTGGCTATTATCGGGATCACTTAATGAATACAAGCATTAATGTCCCCACTTATGTTGATTTCGAGGGCACTGTGGTGTATCTAGTGATCAAACAAGGCCTCACAACTCAAAGAGTATAAGGGGTCATCGAGCCCATAGACAGGGAGGGGAGTCGGGGAGAGGTTACCAGTTCTTAGAGGCCAAGCCCAAGTGAGGGCCAAGAGGAGACCAGGTCGAGACCCATGGTGGGTGGAGAGATCTTAGAAGGGATCCCTGATTTGGAGAGAGGAGGAGACAAATGAGACTAGAGATGAGGGTAAGGTGGGGTTGATGTTTTAGTTGGGTACTTATATTCTCTCTGTCCAACGTACTAAAGATTTTGGTGAAACTATACACGAGAGTTTTGAGATTGTGATGTTTCTTATGGCCTGCGTGCCAAAGATAGTGAGGTTGTATCTGAGTGATTTGAGATACTTGATGTTTATATATCTACCTATTCATTGTATTGAGGTACAAACATTTCAATTTGTGGTATATTTATGTTGATTGTGATGTTTATTGCTCATATGATATGATGTTGATGATGATCTTGGTTGTATTTCCCTTTTGTTATTGTCATGGAAATTTTAGAAGGTCCAAGATAGGCATGGTAGAGTCAGGTCACAGGCATGGAAGAGTCAAGTCTAGGCATGGTGGAGTCAGGTCTAGGTATGGTTGAGTATGGTTTTGTGTTTGATTTAATTTCCAAGTTATTGGTATTATGGAAAATAAATGATGATGTATATGTATGTTGTGGTTTAATCTTCCAAATGTTTGATATCATGGAAAATGTTAAAATAATTAGGTAGAATATGGATATGGTAGTGAAATGGTAAATGTGATGAAACAATGAATGTTTGTTGTGGTATATTAATTTCCAAGTTTTGGGTGTAAATGGAAACTAACTAGGGTAGAATGTGAACTTAAAAGGGAGAAAAATTATTAGGGGTAAAAGTTATAGAAGAGTAAAAGATAAAAAAGATAAAATATGAAAGACAATCGAGCTAACCTCCAATGGCCCCATGCCCTCTGAATGTTGCCTACATATCCCCGACATAAAGGGGCTTGACTGATGTAGTTCACCCATAAGCTAGAGAAGAATATGATGAGGTAGAGGAATGGGTTAGTAGGTTTTAAGAATTATTGAGTCTATGTCACTCAGGGATGTTTGAGTTTAGGTCATTTAGGCATGGTTGAGTCTAGGTCATTTAGGCATGGTTGAGTCTAGGTCATTTAGGCATGTTTGAGTCTAGGTCACGAATTGGTGATATTGAGGTTGAAATAGGTATGGGTGATTTTAGGTTGATTTTGGTGAAAGAGGAATTCCCAAAATGTAGGTGTCGAAGGTCTGGTCATGTATAGGAGAATCAAATAAGTAAGAAAAAGGGTGAATGGTAAGAGGAGACAAAAGTCCACCTAATTGATAAGAACCATGACGAGTCTATCATACCAAAGATGGTGTATGAACATAAAACCCTAAAGGCATTGCATGATTGATTGTTCTAAGGGTGAAGAAGGTCACATGATCATGAAATGTTGCATTTGCGGCACGTCCCTTGAGTAGGAAGAAGAGTAGAAAGGAAAGGCGGTGAGGTGAAAGAAGTTTGTTTTAGTGTAACCTGGTGTGAGACAACATGCCTCTTTGGCAAGAGACCTAAGATAAAAATAGGCAAGTCCATGACAAAAAGTCATCTTTTTCTTTTTTCTTTTGTTTTTATAGATTGGTCGATGCGGGAATTCTATGTGGGATGAGTAGATTATCTTCTTGAGGTATTCGTGAAGTGATCAATGTGGGAAGATTCGAATATATATATATATATATATATATATTTGTAGGAATAGTCTTCTTTTTTGATAGACTTGGTATGGTGAGGATAGCTTTGTATAGCTGTCCTTCGAGGGAGTAGTCTATTTATAGTAACAAGATAGAAAGAGCAGATGTATTTTTTGAGGGATTCATACTTTTGTTAGAAGTTTGACTCAAGGAATTTGAATTTTGAAAAATCCCATATATTAATTTTGAATTGTTCTTTTTAATTTTAGGTCATGGAAAATACTATAGAGAAGCATAGGCTTCTTTTATGAAGACAAAACCATAACACACATGGGTTAGCTATGAAAGAGAGGTTTTAAGTGACGAATGACCATGGGGTTCCATATTGAAAAGGATGAAAAGTATCCATGAGAATCATGTTATGAGTAGAGCTATGGTACTCATATTCAAGATAAGGATGAAAGGTGATGGGTAATCACATGATTCAATTTTATCATTAATCCAAAATAGGTAAGTGGAAGGTGGATATTGCTCAAGTGACAAGTGTTTAATAGACATAAGAATGATCTAGGACTTGATTCAAAAATAGAATGGTTAAATATGCAAGGCATTGAGGGGCTCATGTTTTGGTTTACCTTCTCATGAAGATAAACGATAAGCACCGATCCATAGGTATGAGTAAAGATATAGGGCGAAGGTAATTAGGAGAAATGTTTCTGGCATACTTTTTCCCTCTTTTATTACATGTTGATTTTCCTTTAGGACAAGGTCAAACTGGAAGGTTCATTATTGGACATGTTTATCGTAGGCACGTTTGATACATTTTTGGTAGATTTGGAGGTGATCGAGGTCATTGAGACAACATTCATCTAATAACTCGAGTTGTGTCAAACGGTCTGGTGAAAATCATCATTGTTGAGCATATCTTTGAGTGAGATACCAAGAGATGGAATTTGGAATTTGAGAGCGGGACAACCTTTGTACCTAGACCGAGAGAAAAGGCAAGCGGTAGTTTAGGTATGAATACTAGTGTGATAAGCCCATAAGGAAAAAGGAATGTGCGTGTGCCAATCCTTTCCAGTATCATCAACCACTTTCATAAGAATTTTGTTTAAGGTTTTGTTGGTTGATTAGATTGGAAATTGTTTTGAGGATAATAAGGTGAAGAGAAACTAAGTTGGATGCCAAAGGTGTCATAGAGTTTCTATAGGGTTTTTTTTTTAAATTGTTTACCATTGTCTGTGATAAGTCGATGAGGAACACCAAAGTGAAAAATAATGTGATGATTAATGAATTCACATATTTTCTTAGCCTTGGTAGAAATAAGAGGTATGGCTTCCACCCATTTAGTGTAATATTTGGTAGTGGTGATAATCCATTGATGAAGTTGAGAATAATGATGGTTAATCTCGTCAACAAGACCCAAACCCATTAAGAGAAAGGCCAAAGGTCTCTTACAACTTGTAAGGCATGACTAGGGGTATGGTGAAGATATTGCGGCACTTCACACAATGCTTGACATAGTCAAAAAAATCATGGTTTAGGGTTAGATAGTAATATCCCAAGTGAATAATGTGTTTAACAATAGCTAAAGCACTAAAGTGACCCCCAAAAATTCCGTTGTGAACTTCCTTGATGGTGTAGGTAATTTCAGAACTCGTAAGACATCGTAAGAGGATAGCATCAAAACCATGTTTATAAAGAAGACCACCCATGATGACATAGTGAGAGACACTTTTAAGAAAGGTTCATTGTCCATTACGAGCAATATATGTAAGTAGAATAGAAAGGGAAAGGTAGTAAACAAATTGATTATACTAAAGGTCACGTAATTCAAGTTCAATTTTCCTACAAGGTTTACGTCTCAAAATAAATAAGAAGGTGATTGCAACCTTTTACTTGTGAAAAGATTTTTGAGTGGGGGCGAGAGAGGATTTGAGAAGCCATACATGTCATAGTATCCATAAATCTATTAGTAGAAGGTGGGGTGGTTTGAAGTTCATAACGGTCAAAGGTAGTCAAAATTATGTCAACATGATGTTTATACTTTTGAAGTATCTCATTACGAAAATGGTATATACCATTAAGCAGTTCCACAACCAGGTTGAGAGTTACCAAATATATTAATTTTCTTAACGTATAAGGCTATGGAGTCTTGAATACCTAACATGACTGCTTCATATTTGGTGATATTGTTAGTATAATCAAAATATAGTTTGAAAGATAATAGCATAAGCTCACCGTCAAGAGGGATGAGGATAACTACGACACCACCCTCATGCTAAAATTTGGAACCATCGAAGAATAAGGTCATCTGGTAAACATAATTTTCCAAAGAAAGGGTAGCAATAGATTCATGAGGGAAATCAAAGTTAAGAGGATTTATTTTCGAGAAGATAGGTTTATTTGCGAGTTGGTCAACGATGGTTTTTCCTTTGATAGATTTTTCATGGGTAAGTTCGAGATCTATGTCAAAGAAGAAGCATGAGCCAACATGCAACACGTTGATGTTGGTAGGACTTGGTGTACATGTATTATAAGGGGTCAATATTGGTGAAAACAAAGGTTTTATGGTTGAGTAGGTAATGGAAAATTATAGTGGAGATAACAAATAAGGATAAACAAAAATTTTCGGCATGAGTATATCTAGTTTCATAGTATAATAACATACGACTTATTTAATAAACTACTTGTTCCCTATGTTTCTCATCATGATGAGTGAGCATAAAACCCAAGAAATGATCATTAACATACATATAAAGGTAAAATGGTTGGTCATCCTTAGGGGGAATGAGAACAGGTGGTTAGACGAGGTATTTTTTAAGGCATCAAAGGCTTTGTGGCTTTCATCATCCCATTTGAATGAGACATCCTTTTTGAGGAGATGATGAAATGGATGGAAGTGGTTGGAAAGTGTGAAATAAATCGGCGAATAGATTTCAACTTTCCTTACAAACTATGAAGTTGATGAATATTAATAAGTGGAGGCATCTCGAGAATAGCCTTGATTCTAGCGGGAATCAACTTCAATGCCATGCAAAGAAATAATAAAACCAAGGATCTTTATGGAGAGAACATTGAAGACACACTTCTTAGGTTGAAGGCAAACACAATACTTAATGAGATATTCAAATATCACCTTAAGGACTGTAAGGTGTTCGGTCGGATGTTTGGATTTAGCTATAAGATTGTCTACATAATCTTGCAATATGTGATGCATAATGTCATGAAAGATATAATTCATAGCTCGTTGATATGTAGCACGAGTATTTTTAAGTCAAAGGGCATAAAATGATAGTATAACGTCACCAAAGGAGTGACAAAGGTGGTTTTGTGTTGATCTTAGGGCAAGTAATATTTGGTTATAATCGAAACTATCCATGAGTGATAACATCTCTTGGCTAGCGGTGAGATCAACTAGTTGGTTAATAATCGGTAAAGGAAAGTCATCTTTGAGGCAAGCTAAGTTAAGATTATGGAAATCCATGCAAATGCAGAGTCACCCTATTAATTTTTGATAGGAACAATGTTAGAGATCCATTGGGGATAATCAATGGGTAAGATGAAGGAAACCGAAAGAAAATGCTGAAGTTCTTCTTTGACAAGATGGGAAATGTGAGGATACATTTTCTACTGAGCTTCTATTTCATGGGGATGGCCTCGGGAATAGTTACTAATATTGTGGACCACAATGTTTGGGTCAATACTGGGAATATCAACATAAGACCAAGAAAAAGTATTGCTATGATCCCTGAGGAAATAAGTAAAAGCTTCATGTTCAACAACATCTAAATACTGGCCTCTTTTTAGAATGTGTGGGTCATCCTGAGTGTGAATATTGATTTCAATGGTTGATTCATTCAACATGGTTTGTGTCTCAGAAGGTAACAACCGGTGAATATAAGAATCTTCCGCACTAATGTAGGTGATAATATACTCATCATCTTGACATTAAATGATTTTAATGAAAGGTGTATCATCATCGAGCATGTCAAGATACAAGAAGGGAAGAGAAGAGGGATCCTCTCCATCTCGTTGATAAGTTAGAGTTGCCATGGAAATGGTGTTCATGAAAAAAAAAAAAGGAGGAATGGATTTTGGAGCCATATAATCTATAGGTGAAGATGGTGAAGTTGGTGAACAGGGTGGGTAAGGTTTATCTTCCTAAATGAGTTCAACTCGGGACTTCTTGGGAGATGGTTTGGAAAAGCCAATTTCATTCTGATCTTTATGCTTATGAGTGGTGCATGGGATGACAGTATGGTGGCCTTGTTCATATAAACCAAATCCAAAGCCCTTCCAAGAAAATTGATGGAGGAAGGTGTGGGAAAATTTAAGGTTGGTGTGAGATTAAAGGTCGAGGAAAATAGTTGAGTTTGGGAAGGTGGTTGGTGAGTAGGTAGAAGAATCAATTACCCAATATGTTAAGTTGGCATGAAGGCGGGGAGGACCATAAGGGAAAACCTCGCCTATGTGGTGATCATAGTGGGGGTGTTGGTGAAGTTTACCATACTCTTGAGGAGTAAGGAATGTGTCAATATTATAAAGGTGGTACTCCCCTAGAGTGAGGCATTGAAAAACACCTTCTAAGGGATCAATAGTTGAGATGTGGGTACCAGGAATGGATGAATTACTCGATAGTTGAGAAGAAGAAGAATTGGCTAGTTGAAAATTAGATGGGTTGGCTTATGGACCGATTCTGAGAAGTTGTGGTAGTAGTGGGAATAAGGGAGTTAGGTGTAGACAAGTTTACGACAACATTGGTGGATGGGGTCATATGTGAAGGAGATATGGTAGTGGTGGTAGATGCCTTAACTGGTATAAGGACATCATTGAGTCAATACAACATGTTACAGGTATTGAATGGTGAAGGGTCAAATGGAATGGTATAGTTATGTCCTTCATGTTCAAATTTTAAACAAAGGTGTAAGGTTTAAGGAACACAACCCATGAAGCTGATCCAAGTTCGGCCAAGTAGCATGTTGTCATTGGAATTCCCCCTCTAAGACATAGAATAATTATGAAATGGTATGGGGCCCACATGAATGTGGAGAATGATGGTGCTAAGGGTGGAAGTCATGGCATCATTGAATGAATACATCATAACTAGGTTATAATGCACACAATTGGTGAGGATACACATTTGGTTATACGCATGGGAGGAAATGATGTTAATACTTGGCACCACCATCGATCATAACACATTGAATGCATATATTATCAATGTAAATGGAAATGAATAGGGTGGGATCAGGATCATCTGATTGGAAAGGTATAATATTGTCGTTAGAGAAATTGAGAGCGGTTACTTGATGAGTGGTAGCGAGTGTAAAGGAAAGGGATGAAGTGGTAAGATATGCCACATGGTGAGGAGTGATAATGGATGCCACAGGATTAGGGTCATTAGGTAAAACCTCAATAGATTGCAAAACCTCCATGAGGGCCTTTCGATGAGACTCGGGGTTTGGACCAGGTCGTGCAAAGACATTTTAATAAGAGATTAGTGTAATTGTTTGATCATTGTATGATGGGAAACCCCATAAAAAATAGGGTAGGTGGGTCCACGGATGGTGATATTTAGTGCTTTTCTGTGCGAGATGGGATATTGGGTTAAAGAGTGGTAGATGGGTTGGTTATTTTCTCCTTTCCTTTGACCTTTTGGGCATGAGTGGAAATGTTAACCATATTAATATGGGGTAAATGAGCAAGTGATTCGTGATAGGTGTAGCGAAAGGATAGGAAAAAATATGGTGAGGGAATATATTGGTTTTGTGAAAAGAATGCAGTGCATTGGAATTTTGGTGGAGGTTTTTCTAGTTCTCTTATGCGGACCATATTTATCTCAAATTTTGGAGGATATAAGGGTTATGGAGGAGGAGATGAAGGTCACTGAATAGGTAAAGGATGAGGATGTGTGGTGATAGGTGGAGGTGGAATAGGGTCCTCATCTAAAAGATCATCATCGTCAAAATTTTCTTCAGGAGGACATAGTTGGAGAAGAACAGTCTTAAGAGCCTTACAATTTTCCACATCATGCCCTGACAGATGATGGTAAGCACAAATTTTTGTATTGTTAAACTTGTAGATACCCGTAGTGGCCATTACACTATTACAACTAATATTGCGCTAGTTGTACTTCTCCCTTTAAACCGATGTTACACCACCAGTTCGACCTATCTAACTTTCTTCCTATGACATCCCTTTTTTCATTTTTCCTCTTGTGCATCATTAATACACAAGCTATAATACCTTCATTCTAACTAAATTAGCTTCCTACTTTCTTCTAGTCCACTTCTACCACCTTCTGGTCTATCAATCCATTCCATTGGATTGATTTGACCCTTTAAAACTCTCTCAAACCATAATCACCTCCTAAACATGTTTAATTAAGCTTAAACATGGTTTGTCCTCCCTAAACCTAGTCAAAGTAAGCTTTGACTTGCTAAAAGTGTTTTTGAGAATTTAGTGTTTGTCCCACATGCACACAAATTTCCCATCTTCCCAAATGAAAAACTATATATATGTTGGGAAATATACTTTGTTAGTGCTCCCATTTGTATGGATTGAATAATATTTGTAATATATTATTATTATATGAGTTTATAACTCAATAATAATAATATACATATAGTGTGTGAGTGAAATAGTATTGTTAGTATATTATGTTATATGGTTGTTATATAAAACAACATATAACAATTATTTGTTGGTGAGTTTTAACCACTCACGTATATAGAGTGTGGGAGATATTCGTGGGAGAAGTAGTTAAGGCTACCTCCTAAAATATAGGAATTATATGTCCTATATATATGTAAATGTATCTGAATGTAAGATATGATGTGAATAATATTATTCTATGTGCAATTAATTATCTGGTTTTTCTGTACATTCCTCTCCTGATTCGTATCACTGGTATCAGAGTAGGTTATTCAAAATGGAAGAATGATTTGCTTTGAAGGGGGTAGTTGCATTCTTCTACGCCCTTGTTGATGAAAGATCAGTTGTCACAAGCGGTAGATAGTTTATATAAACTTATTGTGGAGATATTTGTAGGCCTGTATATTTCCCGAAGAAATAATATCACACTTTAGCTGTTGTGTGCATTAGTTTTGGGTTGATCTTATTTGTGGCTTATTTGCATGTCCCTGCTGGCCTACGTGATTTGGAAAACATTTCTTTAACTCGGTCAACATCCATTGTTTGGTTACACTACTCAGACTCAGCTGCGACAGCTCAAGGATCGACCAATCAAAATTCATCAACAATTCGCAATCCCTAGCAAAGAAATGCATATTACAAGCAATGCACAACTATCTGTGAATTTGTTTCCATGCCATTTAGGTTGACAATGAATATCATTGCATGTGTTCACGGCTCGATTCAACGTTTTCATCAATTTTGTGCGCAGAATTTTTTTCATTCCTTAACAGGCGGGAATTGTTGAGATTTCACCGTGTGGCTGCTCTCTACCTTCTCCATCTGAGATTTACATAATCTAAATAACTAATCGAGATCCACCTCGAGCAGAGCACAAATTCCTTTCACAGTCTTGGCAATAAATTCGATCCTCAATATGGTGTACTAGCTCGGTGATTTAGCCTTCATTACGGGTCAACAATACAAAAACCTACAGATCGTAAGAAGTCTTCTATTACCTTGCCAATCGATTGAGTCTCCTTCATAGCATATACAGTCCAATGAGCACTAAAAGTTGTAGTAAGTTTGTTTTTAGGTCTTCATTAATTATTTTCTATTTTGTAGGCTTGTACGTTGTATCATATGGTTTAATAGAGTCATTTTGTAGAGCTTAATAAGTCACATAATTGTCAAAATCATCTAGTGTCAAAGTTCTTTTTCAAAGAAAGAGTCTTAGGTACATAATAGTAAGTATTGTCCAGCCAATAGAGTCCATTTAAGTTGTTATTCTAAGTATTTTATTTTTAGTATCAAAAGTTTTAGTATAACCATGTTTACGTGTTCAACCAATATCAAAGCATTATTTTACATTTGATATTTAGGATTCAATCGAGTATTATTTTACTTTTTAAATATTGTTAATTAATCGTGTTTATATTTCCTAGGTCTATATTCCTATCCAAGGTAAATTTCAAAGTCATGTTAAGTGTCAATTAGTCTAAGTATTGTATATATGTCAAAATAGTGAATTTTTGTGTTCATCGAAGTGTCTCAAATATGTTATTTTAGGAAACTTGTATCTGTATTTTTTGTCTTGTGGAGTCATTGAAAAAATTGTAAATAGTTCAAAGAGTCATAAAATTGTTGCCTGCATTTCAACTGGACGCACTATCGGTGGAATCTGACGTCCTTTGATATGCATTTGAGCTCCATGATCAATCCATCCGGTGAGCTAGCGGCATGATCTTGGAGGATGGAGGCAATCGAGAGGTTGGAGGTCATTCAGCGACCTCTCGTCAGTCACCAACGATGGGGCCGCATATCAGCTTTGGTGACAGGTGTGTGTGCAGTTTGATTTCAGTGCTTCCAGTGTGGTGTGCCTCAGTTTGCAATGATCTTGTTTTCAATAAGTGGAAATTTCACATTGAGGGGGGGAACATCATTCCAATGTTCCATTTCCATTATGTCAGCTTTTTTCTATGTATGTATGAGCAACAGATGTCAGCAGAATTTCCTATGTTATTCCCTACAGTGAGATGTGATGAGGGCTGAGAATAGTACTTTGCATATCATGATGTGGTTGTAGGTAAACCACTTGAAAACCTTCATTTGTGGTTTGTGGTAAACCAATAGCAAAACCACCATTCTTGGTTGTTGGTAATCCATTTGCAAAACCATCACTTTGTGGTTTGTGGTAAACCAATTGCAAAACCACCATTCTCGGTTTTTGGTCAACCATTTGCAAAACCATCCCTGAGGTTTGTGATCATCCTGTGAAAATCACCAGATCATGAGCAGGTGCAAGTACAAAGGCAGGTTTTCCCCATGTTCGCACTAAGGGGGGGAATGTTGGGAAATATACTTTGTTAGTGCTCCCATTTGTATGGATTGAATAATATTTGTAATATATTATTATTATATGAGTTTATAACTCAATAATAATAATATACATAAAGTGTGTGAGTGAAATAGTATTGTTAGTATATTATGTTATATGGTTGTTATATAAAACAACATATAACAATTATTTTTAGTGAGTTTTAACCACTCACGTATATAGAGTGTGGGAGATATTCATGGGAGAAGTAGTTAAGACTACCTCCTAAAATATAGGAATTATATGTCCTATATATATGTAAATGTATCGAATGTAAGACATATGTGAAGAATATTATTACTATGTGCAATTAATTATCCGGTCTTTCTGTACATTCCTCTCCCGATTCATATCAATATAGGGCTAGACCCCCTCTCTCATTTTCAAGAATTCCTTCCTTCTTCCTAAGCATAGATTATAGAATTTTGCATCTAGGTTCTAGTTTTCATTTCTAGATTTCATTTCTAGTTTAGATATTGAGCTATTTACTTCACTTTTGCATTGTTAATCCAATTTAGGGTAGAAGAGAAGAACCATTGGCTCAAAAGCCTATAATGGGGAGATATCTTTCTCTTAATCACTAAAATTGATTTCTTAGGGCTTACTAGGTTCATTATTTTAAGCTTTCAAAGAATAGAGGTAGTTTTAATTAGCTTAAATTTGAGTGTTTACTTCATAATGTATGCTAGTTAGGAAATCTTGCTCATTTCTTAACAGACGGTCCATTGATTTGTTGCTTGAAGCCTTTGGGGATTCCTTAGGAATTCTTACCCTAAAATTCATGGCTTTCTACAACTTTTATTTGAACACATTTGGCACGCCGGTGGGCGCTTTATCCATCCTCCATTAATGGAGGTCCTTTGAGTTCTTGAAGTCATTTTTCAAGTTTTTAGTTTAAATCACTTGTTATTTCCTATTTTTCTGTTTTAAACCTTGGATTAATGAACTCTATTTACATGCATTTGTGGGTTTAACATAGAAATAAGAAGCTTTGACTAACCAATAACCTGTTTGCTCTTAAAATTTTGAAAATCCATGTTTTTGCAGGTTTTTTATAGGGCACGCGTAGGTGTTTTAAGGTGGCGCGTACGCGTTGATATGTGCGTGTCTCTGTTAGAAAGGCCACGTACCCATCAGGGTGTCCTCTGTGTTTATAAAAATTTTCTCTACAGGGATGCGTCTGCATCTCCATTGGTCTGTCCACATCTCCGTCTCTCTGGACACATCTATGTAATTAATATCACTATGTAAAATTTCTGACTTACTTTTTACTGGGGGCGTATCCATTGGTAGGAGTGCACCCACGTTGAAACCCTAGCGTACCTGTTGGATTAGGGCACATAGGTGTTGGTGACTATTTTGATCTTAATAGACCCGCGTAGGTGTTGGTATAGGTGCGTACCCATTGGTTGGGGCACGTACATGTCGGTTTGGGCACACAGGTGTTACTGTCAAAATTAAAAAAATTACAGTCTGTTTTAGTTGTTTCTCTGACATTTTTGATGTAGGTTTCTAAAGGTTGACAGGTTTAAAAACAAGGCTAACTCTTTAAAAATTTAGTTTGCATGATTAAGTGTTTTTCATTCCTTAGCTTAAATTAGGATTTGTGAAACGTGTGTATGCTCTCTCCTCACACTTTCCAAAGCGATCTTGGAGATCAAAAGCACTTGCACAAATTCTATTTTTATGTTAAAAACACTTGTTTTTTAAGGATAAAGTAACATTTTTATGTGCTTTTAGTAGGATTTCCAGTTTCTATATGCTCTTCCTTTGTGCCTTTGGGTGATCTTAGGAATCAAAAGCAAGTGTGATTTGTCTTTTACCTCAATCAACAAATGAGAAAACTACTAACCAACTTGTTGTCTATAGGACCTAATGTTGATCAAATAAAGGTGTTAAAAAAGTGAAAACTTCTAATACACATGTGTTTGTAGGTTGCCAAATGGTGTGCCACTTTTGAAACCACATTAAGATTAAAAAAGATAAAAAAACACACCATATTCAAAACACTATATTGCAGGTTTCAGAAAAGGGTAAGTCCCTCTCCGCTTAACTGGAACGTAACCCCTTTGGCATAACACCTTAAGCTATAACAATGGGGGTGGTTCTAGGAACCCCAAAGTAGTCCACCGCTGAGTAACCTCATGGACAAAATGGGAAGTGCCTCGCTTACCCACTTGACTAGTACACCTTGTGAGATAGTGTTACCGGTTGTCCATGTGGCGACCCCAGTGATAGTACATGTAGACGCACTAGTTGCCTACTGTTCTTGAAGGGGGTAAAAGTAAGTGAGATACTCCCAAACTAGTCGGTGTGAATTTTTGGGTAGATCACACTCGTTTAAGACAACCTTGTAACACCTAGTTGAGAGAACTTATTAAGGAAACAATTTTGTTTGGAGGCCAACTTTACTAGTCCATTCATGTCATTTCCATCACGAGGTGATAACTTGTTTGGATTCAACACCTTGTTTGTCGAACATGGTAATGAACCCATTCTAAGTTGGATCTAAGTGTTTTTCATCATGAATTTAGACAAACATATATTACTTAGCTTAGCTTCCTTTTCATTTTTGAATGAGGCGAAGCTCTGTCCAAAGTGAAAATAAGTATATTTTCACATATTCTTGATCTACACCCATGCGTTCGTACTTTCCACGTTGAAAGTTGAATAGAGGCATACTTTACGTGTCATGTCAGAGATAGTGCTAGTTACTTTTTTGTACATTTACACTCATCCATGTTTGTGGCTTGGGTGTTAAATGAATAAAGCAGGCGGGTACATTTTCACATCTTTGACAGTCCTATAATATTGACTTCAGGATCTTCGTCATTGTTTGA
This sequence comes from Taxus wallichiana var. yunnanensis, assembly GCA_018340775.1. Taxonomy (NCBI): domain Eukaryota; kingdom Viridiplantae; phylum Streptophyta; class Pinopsida; order Cupressales; family Taxaceae; genus Taxus; species Taxus wallichiana. The sequence goes on from CM031237.1 coordinate 153,233,202, forward strand.
GTTGGTTGTGTCATTCTATCTCTCCCTAGTCTGTTGACTTTTGCTTGCATTTTAGTCATTTAGTATTGGAATTTACATTGCGTCTCCCATTCTTTGGGCACATAGTATGAATCCCTCTATTACATGGTTACACTACTCACATCATTGCAGAGTTCTTGTTATACCTTCTACTTGGTTTTAGTTCTAACGTCATCTAGGTTTTCTTGACGAGTGTTGATAATGCATTATATATATCGTCATGATGTTGTCTTGATATCGACGCCTTTCTTGCTTGGTTGAGATATCTTGATAACATTGTTACACTATATCTAATTGCAACTTCTACTTTTCAATACACTTGGCTTGTTGTCAGTACTTGAGTTAGTTCTAGGTATACCTTGTTAGAGGAATTTGTTAGTATTGTGTTGATATTTGGGCCTTGTTAGATTTTTAACTTCGGCCCACATATCTGGTACAACATTGTCATTCATCTTGGTCTTTTAAGTATAGATTTTACATAACAAAACTTAGGTAAGTGATACATTTTCATTTGTCCATATCGGTATCCTTAGAAAACTAGTAAACATAGTGTTGCATTTGAGTGTCAGCTAGTAATACCTAGACTTTTGAAAATGGAAAAAAATCTAGTGAGATTAATGTAGGAGCTAATCATTTTTATGATTTCCCCTTTAGTGGGAACAATCTAGGACCACTCTTCTCTTAATTCAAAGATATGGAAACGTTAATCGATCATAGTGGAGGAGAGTTGAACTCTTCGGGGAGAAAAACAAAGGTTTGACCTAAACGAGATTTGATGAGATCTTATATTATAACAAAGATCAAGTACTTGCAAGAGTCTTGGCGTTAGGAACTAAAATTCCGCATGAGCGTGAAGAAGAAACATAGGTCGCTTTGAACCTAACTTAGGAGAGTGAAGATTCGTCTTAGACATAGATAATCCTTTCAATGTGGGATATGCATCCACTTCTGGGCAACATAAGGCCACTATTGAAGGTGAAACATCACGTAAACCTCACTTTAAGGATTCACGTAAAGTAAAAATTGAGCGAAGGCCTCCCCTCCTCCGAAATTTGATCAAGAAGAGGATCCATTGGTTGAGGAGGAGACCCTCCAAAAATAGATCTTGAAGTTGAGTCAGAAATTAGCGAACCTAGGCACTTCAAAAAGAAATGTAGGTAAAGACAAAGGCAAAAATAAACTTAAAAAGTTTCAATTTGATCCACATACAGACTATACCTTTAAGGCAACTTAGGCTCAAAGGTCAATATCACCTACTAAGGAGTAACTCATTCAAGATGAGTTGAAATATATGAAATATACGATCACAACATTACAACAAAGAAATATAGGCGAACAGAAGGTATCTATATGAAGAACTATGTCCTTATCCATTCGATAAAGACATGTTACATGAGACCTTTCCTAAAAATTTCACTATCCCAAAGCTTGACAAGTACAAAGGCAAAGGTGATCCCGTGATCACATCAAATACTTTTACATGGCTTGTTAAGAGGTTACCTACAATGATAATTTTCTAATACAACTCTTTCCCCGTAGTTTGGGAGCTTTGGTGATTGAATGGTTCTGTAGCATACCTAAAGGATCTATAACAATGTGGCCGACACTAGTAGAAAAATTTGTGCGGCACTATTCTTTCAATATTGAAAATGATATCATGATGAATGACCTTTGCAATGCAAAGAAAAAACCTAATGAGACCTTCGCGGGTTTCTTACAATGATGGAGAAACCTATTGGCTAGTTGCTTTCCTCTTGTGCTTTGCCTAAAAAACAATTAGTGAGCATTTTTGTTCCTAATTTAAATGTGGAGATAGCCTTCCATCTTCGGATGCATTGTGGATTTAACTTCGAGGAAGTTATAGAGAAAGGTAGCCAAATTGAGAAGGCTCTCATTACCAAAGGAACTCTTAAACCCTTTGTCAACAACAAACATGAGGCCAAATCTATAGACAAACCTAAGTTATTTAATAAGAATAAGCACGTCGTCGGTGATGGGATTACTTTGAATCCAAAATATTCCAAGCTATGCGAGATAGGTCCACTTACGAAGCTTTGTGAGGACCTCATCCTAAGGCACCTACAAAATGTACGTTCACAACGTTTAGCGAATCCTTCTTTGCTATATTAAAATAATTAGATGATGCTAAAATGGTGGAATATCCAAGTATCACAGTACCATTCCTAGAAAATTCTCTAAAACCTAGTTGGTATAAATACCATGAATACTGTGACTTCCATCATGTCAAAGGACACAAAATAGATAGATGTATATGGCTGAAACACTTCATACAAGACCTCATTGAAGAGGGCAAGATTGTCGTAGAATCACCTCCTGATTTAGGATAGGGTCCTAATGAAAAAATGGGCATATACAAAGAACCTTTTCCCAATCACATGGATAAAAAGAAAAGGAAACCAGATCACGAGCAAGCCTCTAATGACTATTGCCGCATTGCTTATGTTTACCCTAGTAATGACAGTCCATTTGACTCCCTTATAGGTTGCATCCATTCACCTGATGAATGAGTAAACACAATCTGAATTCTTGAAAAGAGTTGTGTAGTTGGAATGTGACACACTCGCTTAATCATACCTGATCCAATACCAACTACCCAAAGCCAATATAATTTACTAGACCAGCTAGAGAAAACACTAGCTAAAATATCCATTTTAGACCTTAAAATCTCTACTACTCACAAGGATATATTGTACAAAACATTACAGAATTCTGGAGTCTCTACTGAGGTAGATCCCACACACTTGCAAGCTATGGTTGCCCACCTTGAACCCGTTAATCATATCACTTTTGATCAAAACATTATCTCGCATAAAAACCCCGAGCATAATTCACCTCTATTTATAAGTGGTTGTTACCCATCGTAAGATTAATAGAGTGCTTGTGGACGGGGGGATCTAGTCTAAACATATGCACATGAAGCTGGTCGTAAAGCTAGGCCTTTGAAATGGATCTGGAAGCTAAGACCATCACCATCATAGCGTATGAAAATGAGGAGAGAGAATCCATAGGTACTATTATAGTGCCCATTTAAGTAGGTCCAACCTGTCATGATATGACCTTCCATGTCCTAGATTTAGATCTCCCATATAACATGCTCTTAGAGCATTCGTGGATTCATGCCATGCGTGGCTATCCCTTCGACATTTCATCAATGTATCAAATTGTGCCATGAATGGCATATAGTCACTATCTCAGGTGATCCTAAAGCTGTTCACTCATTGTCGGGCATTGCATAGTTTCTCTCATGTAGCTTATGATTGCCCTTACGTGGTTTTTGTCATCCCTCTTAAAATGGAAGCTATGAAGAATTGGGTGGACTCATAATCACTCACACCTTATAATCAGGACTTCCCTTCTTTGGTCAATCCTTTTACATCTTGGGAGGCTACATCAGGAAAATATGGCCCAAGAGAGCCATTTACTCTTGAACAGGCATTATTAATTTCAGACTTATCAGTGTCACCTAGGACACGGGGTAAGCCCTATTTTTAGTTCAAAAGTACATGAGAACCATGTTCAGAACCATTGGATAAATTTGTTCATAGTGGCCTCCTATCTAAAGAAAATATGTTGGAGGATCCCATTAGTAAGGTGCCAGAAGGAACCATGGCCTCATGCCATCAAGCGCCTCAGTATACTAAAGGACACCGCATGATGTTTGTCATGGGTTATAAAGGATACAGATGTGGAGCCAACGCACAAGGCCGTCTAGAACCTATTCCTACTTGCCATTTCAAATCTGACAAGCATGGTCTTGGGTTAAAATCCCAAGATGCTCAACCCGTCGAGGTTGATGCTACCTTTCTAAATGCAAGGATGTTTCATATAATGCGGATAGCGATACAAGTTCCCAATGTATCCTCTACAAAGATTTGGCTTCCACAAACCTATTCCCAGAGTCAACCATCCTTACCCTATTTGAATCCATCCCTTCAATCGATTATCAAGTCACCCTAGTTTATCCTGAACTTGTAGATTGGGACCAACAACTTCACGTACCACTTGATATTTTCGAGAATGATGAAGCATTCACGGAATTCATCGGACTCAAGGATTTTCTTCCTACTGGGGACCACAATAAAGGATTCCAAATTCAATTAAACACATGTGCATACTTCAGAGAAGAGGCAGAGATGTGTGGCCACTTGGGTAAGAATGTTGTGAATAAAAGTAAAAATACTTTAGAGTAGCCTAGTACAAAGAATAAATGGAAATCTCACAGTGACAAACTCTTTGAAACACTTATAGAAGAACAAAATGAAAAGCACGTGGATAAAATAACTTATCCATTTGAAGATGATAAAGAGCTACCTCATGAGGTTGATCTCACCCTCCCTCCTGATCCTACCAAAATGGAGGACACATCTAAGATGCTCATTGAGGAAACCATCAGTGTTAACATTGGTTCAGAGGATTTACCCAGGATGATCAAGTTGGGGGCTTCACTCTCAGCTCAGGAACAGAAAACCTTTGTGGAACTCTTAAGAGAATATGTTGATATTTTTGCATGGACATATTCAGATATGCCCGGCTTGGATCCAACACTAGTTGTGCACAACCTTGTTGTGCACCCAGACAGCCAAGCCCATTAAATAGAAACTGAGGAAGATGCATCCTATAGTTGCACTTCTTGTCAAAGAAGAATTGGAGAAACTCTTGGCTATAGATTTTATCAAACCTATTGATTACTCAGATTGGATCTCCAATATAGTTCCAGTACAAAAGAAACCCATTGGTATTAGGATTTTATGACACGTGACATCAATAAAGCATGTCCTAAAGATGATTTTCCTTTTCCAAACATAGATATGATTGTAGACTCTACCGCTGGCTATGAGATGCTATCCTTAATGGATGGCTTCTCGAGGGTATAATTAGATAAGGATCATAGAAGAGGATCAGCACAAAACTACCTTCATCACTCCATGGGGAACCTTTTGTTACAAAGTCATGTCGTTCGGACTCAAAAATTTCGGGGCTACTTATCAGCGTGCTATGACTGTCATTTTTCATGATATGATGAACGATATTATGGAGGACTATGTGGATGACATATTAGCTAAATCAAAGAGCAGACAAGAGCACCCAGAAGTGCTTAGACGTATCTTTCAACAGTGCCTTAAGGACTACAAGGTTCATCTTAATCCTAAGAAGTGTGTCTTCGGTGTATTATCAGGAAAACTCTTGGGATTTATAGTATCACAGAGAGGGATAGAAGTGGATCCCGCAAGGTCACTGCTATTACGGACATGCCTCCACCCACCACTCTTAAACAACTCAGAAGTCTGCAAGGAAAGATCCAAGTTATTTTCCATTTTATTTCTCAACTTGCAGATAAATGTCATCCATTTACACATCTTTTGAAGAAAGATGTTGCTTTCAAGTTAGAATTTGCATGTCGAAGGAATTTTCTCTACTCAAGTAGTACCTTGTAAATCCCTGTGCTTGATTCCCCTACTCTCTGGAGAGCCTCTCCTTTTATATATTTCCTCTACCCAATTCACTATTGGTGTCTTGCTTTCCTAATATGACCTTGACCATAAGGAGAGAGTTTTTATTACCTTAGCTATATATTGATTGCCTATGAGTTGAACTATCCACAAATTGAAAAGGCCTATTTGGAAGTCATCTTTACATTTCAAAAACTATGCCATTACCTCCTTAACAATAAAATTAAACTTATTTCCAAGGTTGACCCTCTTAAGTACCTCTTATCCAAACCCACCTTAACAGGATGAATGGCTAATTGGATCATTCTTTTGAGTGAATTTGAGATAGAGTTTGTAAATCGAAGTCCTTAAAAGGATAGGTATTGGTAGATGAGCTATTTGAAGCACCTCTACTAGGAACAAATCCTTTGTGTCTCGATCTCCCAGATGCATCTATGATGTATATCAAATAATCCCAGAATGGCAGGTCCATTTCGATGGATCATTTACTTTTCATGGGTGGGAGTAGGAGTGGTGCTTAGTATTCCCACGGGGAGATATTATACCAAGGGCATTCCGGTTGGGGTTTTCTTGTACCAATAACATTGCAGAGTATGAGGGACTCATTGCTAGCCTCAAGCTAGCTATCACTTGGAACATCAAGCAACTACGAGTTGTTGGAGATTCTCAACTCATCATTAAGTAGGTTAATGATGAATACAAGGTTAAAGATGAATAAATTATTCTATAAGAAGATGGTTGAAACCCTGAAGGAATATTTCTCACATGTCATATTTGAACAAAAACCCGGATCTCATAATAAATTATGTGGATGCCATGGCTACCATTGGCTCTCTCTTGAGCATCCTGCCTGACGAGAGTAAGATACCTTTCTTTGTGGAACATTTATAGGTACCTGCATATGATATGCCAGAGTCATGTTTGGCATGTGAAGTTGTTGGTCCCTATCCCCATGGTATGACCCTATTTACCAATACCTACAAGATGGAACCTTCCCACCTGACATTACCCATTCAGAGAAAAAAGCCCTTATTCACCGCATAGCCCGTTATACCCTCCTAGGAGGCACACTTTATCATCATGGCTATGATGGGAACTTGCTTCACTATCTAAATGTTACTAATTCAGTTCATGCAATTAAAGAGGTACATAGTGGTATATGTGGGGTACACACTAGTGGCATGGTGCTAGCTAAGAAACTGTTGAGAGTAGGCTACTATTGGCCTACCATGGAATCCGATTGCTGCAACTTCATGAAGAAATGTGAACTTTTTCAAAAGTATGGTAATCTCATACATGCACCAGCATAGGATTTACAGCCTATTGCAACACCTTGGCCTTTTTCAAAGTGGGGTTTAGATCTCATAGGGAAGCTCCGCCCTTCTTCATCAAATGGTCATACACACATCATAAGCGCCACTAAGTATTTAAATAAATGGGTGGAGGTTGTTCCTCTTACCTATGTCATCGGTGTGCAAATATCCAAGTTTATCATGAACCATCTTATATGTCATTATGGTATCCCTCACCATTGTCACTAATAATGGTAAATCTTTCAAAAACAAGACGGTAAAAGCCTTGTGTCAACGCTTTCGTATCCAACTTAAATGGTCCACCCCCTATTACCCTCAAGGTAATGGGCAAGCGGAAGAGAGGCTACAAACAAAACTCTTGTGTGCATTATGGAGAAAATGGTCAGTAAAAATGGTTATAATTGGCACTTGCAGATCCATCCCACCCTCTCGGGCTTATCGAACCTCCATCTATACCCCTCTTTGGTGCGACCCGTATTCACTTGTCTATGCTTTGAGGCCATCATACCTTTGGAAGTGGATCTTCCCTCCCTGAGAATATCTCTTAGGGACTACCTTGACAAAGATGAAGACTACAGAGTTGCTCGCCTGGTAGAGTTGAACATTAGATGAACAACATATCATAACGCTTAATCACCTTAAAGTATATCAAAATCAGTATCCACATGATACAAAAATGCATCATTCGTAGGGAATTTGATGTAGGTGATCTCGTACAAAAATAAAATTAGAAGAATACCACCAAAGATAGGGAAAAGAAAGGTAAATTTGAGGCCAATTGGCTTGGTCCCTATGTGGTGACCGCTAAATATGGATCAAGGGCATATAGACTTGCCTATTCAGATGGTGAAGAGCTTCTAGAGCCCATGAACGCCATTCACCTCAAGCACTTCTATGCTTAGGTGTGGCTGGAATATTGAGATAAGAAACTAAAAAGTAGAAAACAAAGAAAAAAAGAAAAGAAAATTGAAAAATTGAGAAAAAAGTAAAGAAAAAAACAAGTCGTCCTCATGTGAAAACCACGCAATTGTGGTGCAGTGGGCATGTCCTTTTGTGAAAACTAGTTTTCAGCACTCAAGGAAGGTTTCTTGTACACAAGTCACTCTTGCGATAGGATGGGTAACTCTTGCCACTTGCTAAATTCCGTAGTACCCTAGCTAGGTCTAGGGATCTAACCTCGAGCTCCCTTGCAGGACTTGTGATCTGGTTTACTTACGCTATATCTGTGTGAAGGATGTGGCCTATTTGTATATTCCCACATCACACCTAGGGGAACATTCACATTCCACTTCATTGTACACTAACACATGGAATTTGACCCTTTGTATATTCCCACATCATGTTGGGGGCATTCCACGTTTCTTTAAAGCTTGTACATTGCTTTCAGAACATGACCTTGAAAATACAAAAACATTTGAAAAGGGTACACAAAAGCCTAAACATCTAGAAAAGTTCCCTTCTTAGGGATGCAACTACGTTAGTTTCACAACGTTATCTTAGGGAAACCTAGACAACGACGTAAACCGTAGTCTTAAAAATCTTATCCTTCGTGATGAGCTCAAAAACATTAGAAAATATGTCAATGTTGTCCCGCAAAAACAAAGTGGTAGTTAGATTGCTTTTAGTTGTTGGTTTGTATAGTTTTGATGTACTTAGCTTATTGTGTTGTTTGTTCTTTGAATGATTCTTTTCTTGCCTTATATTAGATCTTGTTAGGTTTAATTGTGTGTTGCATTGCGTTCATTGTTAGGACTTTCATGCTTGTAATTAATTGTTGTATATTTCTTTGATTGCTATGTGCATCTGTTAGAACTCATTTTTACTTGCTTAGATTAAAGTGTTAGATTAATCTTCATTTTAGTTGCATTGCATTGTGTTGCATGTGTATATTTGTTTAGTTTTGTTAACTTTTTCTTGTGTGTTTGTTTTTACACAGTTGTTTGTTATCACATCTATCATCTATCATTTCATCACATTTATCACATCATTTACTACATCATATATACAAAAATGCTAAGTATTACATCATGCATGTATGCTAAGCTAATCATCACATATTGTATCATCAATGGGGAAAGAGGGTTGTGCATGATCACTAATCTATTACCCCTGGACCAATATCATCTAATATCATCTCAAAATACTATCCATATGGAATAAAACAAATTTTATAGGTAGTTACAAAATCCCTTTCCGGGAAATCTAGTTCTCCGAACTTAGCCATTTTGGTCCCTTTTGGCTGGGTGCACCTTTTATCTATGTAACATAGACTAAATTGTGCCCACTTCATTTCCTTTGGTGCACCCTTTGATGTGTCGACACATCAATTGTTGTGCCTTCCCGTGATGCGCCTTTCTTGCATGCGCCAAGGCGCATGTGCCTTCATGTTAACAACTAAATTGTTGCGCCGTGTTTTGGTGCGCCAAAGGGCACAAGGAATGAAGTGTTGACAGTCGTAAATTTGCGCCAAAGGCGCAAATATTTCCGTGTTGACACGCGTTTATCCATGCCAAAGGGCGCAAAGTTTTTTACGTGTCACACACATGTTTGTGTGTGCTCTTAAAAAGTGGTTGGCACATTTATTGCACCTTTGCCTATATATAGGCGCACCCGCCTGTCACTTTCACAATTAAAAACACGTGATAACTTTATTCCTCTGCACCTGTCAGCATGCCCGTCCTCCTCGTATCACATTCGTGGACCCCGTTTCATCTCTCACATTCTATATATTCCGGGTAGGTGGTTCTTACTCCTCTTATGTTTTGTTTTGATTGTTTGTGTGGTAGGATACAATGGATCTATGAAACCATAAACCCCCCGCTGTTCTTGCAATCTTTCTCCCCAAGTTGTTTTCCTCCTCTTTCTAGATCTGCTGGCCAAGAGGGCTCTGCCGAAAACAAATCCAAACCTCTTTGCTTTGCCCCCTTCACCGCTTGAATCAATGTGGAGTTAAGCCTAAAGGATCACAAATCTATCAGAGAGAAGAAAACTTGAAAAATTGTTTCCAAGCTACATTTTCCCCTGGCGCAATCGCCACCCTTGCAACAGGAAACACAGTCACGCCTATGGCACACCAACATTGATTGCAACACATAAGCTCCCTGCGCCATGTATAAACCAAGTAAATCCTAAACCGGCGCAGGTGCATCCCCGCTTACCACAACAATATGTCATGCAAGCTTTCCCTGCGCCGCGCCAAAGTCCCCTTTGCGCACCTAAAGTTAGTGCTACACGCAATAAACCTGCGCCCTTTGGCACACCAAACTTCCATGTTGCATGTCAAATACTTGCGCCATAGGTGCACCCTGCCCCCATGCAACACCAACATTATTTGCGCCAAGTATAAAACTACATAAACGGCGCAGGCGCATCCCCGCTTACAATAACAAATAATGTCATATGCAAAATCCTTGCACCCTGCGCCCTTTGGCGCTGATTTGTTCCTTGTAACACTCTGATTCAGTGCACCATTCTAATAGCTTTGCAGCCTCGCACAGTGTTCCTGCGCCCTGCGCCCGAGGCCTTAAAATTGCTAACTCCTCATTCTATTCTGTAGTGCTTTAATGGAAGATCTGACAGCTAATATGGCTCTTTGGCGTTGGACTTCTCTTCTTCTTCTTGCAGATCAGCAACTGAACTCAGATCCATATATGTCTACATCAAGCAAGAAGCCAACCAAGTCAAAGGGTAAGGCTAAGCTTATAAGAAGAGATGAAGTATAAATACTGAGGGTCAGAATGCCCGAGTCCCAAGAAGAATGTGACCTGGACATAAGAGACTCGAACTGGTCACATCGACATGGAGGATTTCTGGGCCAGAACCAGGAGAGTCACAGGAAGTCCTTGGATGGACAAGCTGGTGGGCAAGTGGACTACATTTTGCTGGGGGGATCCCCGTCAGTGTAGTAAACAATGAATTTATGATGGTAGTGGCCCGTTGTTACAACAAAGACACAAGGTGTGTCAAAAATGAAAAGGGCGAGGTCATAATCAACCTCACTGCCCGACACTTTGAAATCATGCTAGGCATCCCTCACCACCGACACTTTGTGGCTGTAAGCCAAGAGGACTGCACCAAGGCATGGGAGGACAATGAAGACAAGTGCATGCAACTGATGAATGAAGTGTACTTGAAAAACAAGAAGGTAATAACCAGATGGCCACAGGTTATTCACCGCAGTGACTTCTCCGAGGAATTGAGCGACACCATCACATTCCTAAGTAGAGTTTTTGGGCTTTCTGACGCCCATTACTTTCACAAATGGATGCTCAGGTACCTTGAAACTATGAACAAGAATGTGCCAGATCAACGCTTTGAGTGGGCGGAGATCATAAGCAGCACCATATCCGAGCAGCTCCAACAACTCACCACAACGGGGAGATTCTACATGAACTCCTACGTAGTCTACGCTGCAGCCTCGGAGAGGGATTATCCAGCACTGAGCCGATGTGGGGTTTGGCCCCAGGTAAAAATATATGAATACTACCCGGAGCTGAAGCTGGAGAACAACATCCCGCAGTTTACTAAAATCAACGATGCCTTTTTCTATGGCATCATCTGCCTATTGAGGCCCAACATGACTCATGGTCGAATGACCAAGAGCATAGTCACAGCAACAGAGAAGTGGGGGGCCTTATTTACACAATTTCCCACCTTCACCTATCTCAGGGCAGCTAACTTCCTGGGTGAGCCCACTAAATTGCCAAGGTACGCTGGCCCCAAGCTGGTCCTGTTGGAGCTATCCAGATACAACTCATAACATACCATGAGAAGTGCCTGAAGAGAAAGAAGGGTGGAACTCCTTTCCCCCTTACAGTGGGCAGATACACATGCATCTCTCACCACAAAGCCCGGGAAATGGTTGCCGAGCTAGAACTGCTCAATCTGAAGCACAACTTCCCGGCGAGGCCCACTTTTGATCCAAGGAATTGCCTTCCCAAGGAAAAACTCGATCCAATCCATATTCCATGATCGAGGACATCTATATCGACCTGTACCATGAGGTCGAACTTAGAAGGAAGGACCACTCCCGCTTGGCCTTGGCAGAGATTATTCAATACGGTGTGGCCATTGTTCCAAAGGGTTATCAAACTACCGATCAAGAAGTTGATCAGGTATATCTGGATACAGATGGGGACAACTGGCCATTTTTGCAATCGCGATCGATAGAACAAAAGTGCCCCTGCACTATCAAGAAAGGGTCAAGGAGACATTGCGGAGGACAGAACACTGGTGCAGAATGAATGGCCTTATCTACCTCGGGGTAGATTTCACTACATCCCCATTGGGCAACGCACCTGTCAGGCCAAAGCATCTGCCAAAGGTCAAAGGCAAGGATAAAGAGGGTGAATCAAGCTCTACTCAAGAAGGAGCTCCTGAAAGTCCTCCTTCCGCTGCACAAGAATAGTTGTAAGTCTGGTATCCCCAGAGAAAGAAGTAGCGGAAGGTGTTTCGATGGGCACATCCACTCAAGGTGTCGCCACTACTACAACCACTGAGGTCCCTTCTATCCCTTCTCCCTCTCCTCCTTCTCCTCCTCGTGACCCAAGTGACCATTCCTTTGGTCGTGTCCTCTCCCCCATCTTCTACTGTTCCCCTTCCTCATCATCCATCTTCTTCTCTCGGAGCTGTCCCCCACCATTTCTTCTCTCATCTCTCAGCTCCCTTCCATTCCCATGTCTACCTCCCCTGCAGTATCCCTTCCTCCCGTGAGCACTTTCTCGGCCTCCCTCTCGATGCCACCACCAAGTGTCTCTACCCATTTCCCTCATCCACTGCAGCTGCCCCTCTTCTACCTCTGGTCCCGTTCCCTTAAGTCCAACATGGATCTCCCAGCATCTGAGCCAACAAAAGAGGAAAGTCCCTATCGCACCGATGGACTTCTCCGTCATCCCAAAAAAGGGGCTAAGAAGCAAAAGCCTATAACCCGCTTCTCTCAGAGTGCATCGGGAGAAAGAGTAATGGAGATCGCATATCCCGATCCTTCAAAGGGTAAAAAGATCTGTCTCCGACAGATTATACAGTGACCCAAGTCACAATGGGAACGTCTTCGGAAAGTCTTCAAGGAGAGGCCCTATCTATGGTGGATGCCCTTTGCAAGAAACTTCAAGAAGCAAAGGAGGAGAAGAGGTTACTAAAAGAACAAAACAAACATCTTCTCCATGCCCTAAATAAAATGGGTAGTGTACCTCCTATAATTGCCACTGAAACTCCTGAGGTCCTAAGTCAGGATAAGAGAAATGAGTATGCCAAAATTGGTGAACAAGGTAGGTATAGTTTCTTCACCTGAGAGGGATCAAATCCTCAAAGACAATGAGGAGGTAATAGTCAAGTTCACCGAATTATATCAGAATATCAGTCGGGTGAACAAAGATCTCCAGGTGATCGCAGGACCTATCTCCGAAGAGTTGGACCATGCAAGGTTGCAACACGAAACATTCCTAGAAAATGCTCGACTGCTCAGTCGATGATCTAGTGAAATTGGCATTTTCAAATACACCCAGTGGTACCCAAAGAAGATCCTTGCTGTGCGTTGGATTACCGGGTCGATCAGATGGAGTTCATCCTAGAAAAGATTGATAAAGTCAAGGAGGAAGCCCTGGATGCAATGCATCAAATGGAGCAAATTGTTCTGAGAATGTCTCCAGGCTTGCTTACTCCTTCTTTCACCTTGAGGAAGGCAGATGAAACTATCCAGATCTTTAAAGAGATCATCTCGCAAGGGTTAGGGCCAGAAGCCACTTTCGACACCGAATGCATCAACAACCTTCGCTTGCCGTGATTTTGTGGGGTTCCTGATGGAGGCAGGAAATGAATATTTCAAACTCCCCTAAAAACTAGAGATGAGGGAGACTGTGAGGTCATCGGTGATCATACGAAGGGTCCGCCCAAGATCAACTTCAGCCCATGATCAAGTAAATTCATGGAATATCGACTGGGCCCACATCACCTCTCTCGAACAACAGCAGAAAAGCAAGATACCCCCTTCCAGCCGTGAGACGATGATGAATAGCTTCCTTCCTCTTGGCTTACTTTTGGTAAATATCTAAGAATATGTTGGTACAAATGATGACCTCATCCATGTTGCACCATGGGATGTTGTCATCCACCAAGTTGTCCAAAGTCAACATTGACTTTTAGATATTTTGTAGATATTTTGTAATTAGTTGTTGGTTGCCTTTTGCCTTCTCTCTTCTCCTTCTTCTATATATACTTGGATACTTGTCGTATTCAAGGGTGGATACTTTTAGATGAAAAATAGAAGTAAGAAGAAAAGACTTTGAGCTTTTTGTAACAGAAGAAAATATTAATACAAATATTAAGACTTTGTGCTGAATATGTGTGTTATGAGCATTTAATCTTTCTTATGTCAGATTTATGCGTTTATTCTGTTGAATCTATCTCTACTTTTTTGTCATTTATTCATCAGTATTGCTTTGTTCGTCTATGCAAGTAAGTTCGGCTCTGTTTACTACCAGCCCAAAACATAGACCCTCCGACCTTTCTACTTTGGAATTCATTTCTTTTCTCCCTTCAGATCTCTTCTATCTCCCCACCTCATTTCTTTCCCTTCTTTTCACAGTGGGAAATACCTCTACTGGGATGAGATCCCAACCCCGAAGGTAATATTGTGAGACTTGCACAGATTCCTGCTGGTAGAATAGCAATAAACCAGTTTCACTTTGCTGACTCAAAGAGGGGCTATGCCCCCACACACCGTTGGCTCGTCTATCCATAGATCTTTCCACCCGATGATTTTTGACCAAATTTTTGGCGACTCTACTGGGGATCGAACAGATCTAAAAGATCTATGATAGTGGTATGTTGAAAAATCAATAAAAATCAAAAATCACTACCTCTTTGCAAATTTTAACTTTTGTTCAAAATCCAAAATTTTTGCAAAAGTGATCCAAACTGAAAATTTTCTTCAGGATCCATAGATCGGGACTAGTTAGAGATCTTTAGTTCACTGAGTTTTTACAAAAACCCGTATTTTCCGTAGATCTGAGTTTTGACTGTTTTTACAAAAATTTCAAACCCTTGCCAAAAGTCAACTCTAAGATCTGAAAATCAGCCTACTAAGTTGGCCATAATTTTATCCCCATTAACATTTGTCATTAAACCGCAATCGGTTTTCAAAAGAGGATAAAATTAAATATTTAGAAAAGTACATGCTGCTGGTTTTTGTCAGAAAATTCTGAAAATCAGCAAGTACAACCAAAAAGAGTTTTTAGGATTTGCTCCAAAATATTACAGATCTGGAAGGTACACTGGCAGGTGAACCATTCACTCGTAGCAGAAGAGCTCATGGAGTAATCGATCCTACTTTTGATCTACTTCAAAGGCACAACTTCAGTGTTACACCGCACGCTTCCCATCGCTAAGTTCAGCTAACCGGTCATCTAGAAGTGTCTCACCTCCACGAAGGAAGCATCTCTCACAAGGAATATCCTCATCTCTTTGTAGGCCACGCTTCAAGTGGAACTGTGCTTCCAGCTCGCGTCCTTTTTCCAGCCATTCAAATGGCAGTGCCATGGGGAAATGCTATGGGCCCACTCGCTTTGCCACACCCCGTTCATGCGCTCCCTCATGGAAACCGGAAGAATTTTCCTAAATTTGATGGTAGCGGGAACCAAAGCATGGATTCACACATATCTACATTCATCATGTCATGCAGTATCCTGGATGTGACCCATGAAGATGTGTCAGTTCACCTCTTTCTAGAGACCTTGCAAGGACCAGCAGCAGAATGGTTTCAGCATTTGCCGGCCGGATCTATTACTAGTTGGGCCACCTTGCGAACTGCATTCGAAGAAAGATATAAGCCTTCAGAGGACGCGTTCACGTTACTATCCAAGATCACTCACCTGAAGAAGGAGGTCAATGAAACCATGCGTGATTTCATCACCCGTTTCAATTCACTAATCAACCGGGTTCCACCTACCATGCTGCCAATGCCAGAAAATCAGAAATGTTTCTTCGTGAACGCCATGAGCTCAAAAGTAAGTTTCTTACTCTTACAAGAACAGGTCACTACTTTGGTTCTCGCCCAAGCTGCTGCCATACGGATTGAAGATAACTTGCTAATATCTGGTGAATTAAAGCGAGAGCCATCCAAGCCGAAAGTTTCAGCTCCTTCTCCCGCCACTTCATCCGATCCGCATTCCAAAAGATGGCAAATGACTTGCTCGCATTAAAAAAGCTAGCTAGCTCAGTCTTCTCCCGGCTCTTCATACCGGGATATCCCACGGAGGAATTTTACTTCTAACAACATCTCACAAAGGCCGCGCCTACCTGCAGCTACTCCATGGTTGGCGCTCGAGGCCCCTCCGGTCAATGCTTTAGCTGAAATCAAAGAAGAGGAGCAAAATTATGAAGAACCTTCATCGCCAGGTGAAGATGATCAAGATGTCGGTGAACCGACTGGCGACTCTACTATCGGGTATATGGAATTTGATGAGGAAGAATCTGATGAAGAAGAGGGTACCCAAGGATATGCAAGTGGGCAGTCATATGCTGTTTTTACCCTCGCAAGGAAAAGAAGCAGAAGTGGCTGCCAATATGCAGAAAGAGAAGGCCGTGTCACACACGCCTCCAACCATCGCTAAACGAGGTAGTCCCCTTCCTGCTCAACCTGTTATTAAGTCTTTTTCAAAAAGATATTTTTCCCCTATCTCCCCTCCGAATCAGTCCTCTCATGTTCCTATCAAGACCGGTAATCCTACCCTACCATCGTGAAATGAGGGACTCATTCCTTCATCAACGCAACCCTTGGCCACATTTGACATAATTGATCACGCTAAAAAGACCAAGATCCAAATGTCTGAAGCCGAGTATCTTCAGTCAAATCCCGAGTAGCTTGTAAGGTTGACCGAATACATCCAAAGCCAAGCTATCATAACTACTCAGGTTTCCCCAAAAGGAATCCTTTCTACTCCTTCTGCATCTCGCATAAATGTTGCCTCGACATCTGCATCAGGAAAGATAGAACCTTTCTATCTCTCCCTCCTAATCAATGGCCACAAACTAAGCAACTGCATAATTGATTCCGGGGCTTCCGATAACGTCATGCCAGCAAAAGTCACCCATGCCCTGGGCCTCACCCTTACCAAGCCTTTTGGTAGATGTTATTCCTTGGAAACCAAGCAGGTTCCGTTGATCGGTCAAATCAAAGACGCATAGATTTGCATTTGTGGTGTTCCCAGAGAAAAGAGTAAAGATGACCATCCTTGTTGCCGATATTCTGGCAGCATATGGAATTCTATTAGGAAGGAGTTTTTGCAGTGAGGTTGGTGGAGAGATTCATATGGACTGGTCTAAGGCAAGGATTCCCGTCAAAGGTATAATGCAAACGTTGGAGCCAGAATCACAAAAGAAGTACTTGGTTACTAACTCCGATGACCCCAAAGCCCAAATTCTCTTCGAATCATCAGGGATGGGAAACTATTTCTTGTCTACTGAGTCTGACAAAATGGATGTCCTCATCCAAGCAGAGGATCTTAACAAGATCTGGACATTACAGTTTGATGGCAGTTGCCATGTGACTAGTGGATGCGGCGAGCCGTGCTAATATCTCCCGAGGAAGAGATTATCCCTCTCTCTTTCAAGTTGCAGTTTTTCAATACGAATAATACTGTTGAGTATGAATCTTTGCTACTGGGCATGCAAGCCACAAGGGAAAGAGGAATCAAGAATCTGAAAGTACAGGGTGATGCAGAGCTGGTCGTAAATCAAGTTAAAAGGATATACCAAGTGAAGAATGAAAGGCTCAGACATTACCGCAACGCGGTATGGGACAACATCGAGGAGTTTGATGCTTTTTCAATAAAATCCATTCCGAGAGCTCAGAATGACATGGCCGACTCATTAGCCATCTCAGCATCCCTCATGCTCCCTCACCTAGGTTTGAAAATAGACACATATACCATTGAGGTGGTTTTCCACCCAAGCGTGCCGGACAATTCTAAGCACTGGCAGGTATTCAACGATGACAATCAACTCATTGCCTTTCTTGAAAAAGTGGAAAATTTTAGTGAGCTTCATTTTGAAGGATCCACTTCCGCATGCCGTGAGTCTATTACTGATCAGAATGGGGAATCCAAAGGAAGCGATGGCATATGTCAGCTCAAAGGAAATAAAATCCGAAAGGCTTGGTTTTCTAGAGCGTTTGTTCGACAGGCACGATCGTTTTGTCAAGAAGAAAAGGTGAGATGATCCTAACTCCTCCCCAGAAACCGAACCGGTCAATCTAGGTTTGGTAGAACATCCGCAGTTTGTAAACATTGGAAAATGTTGCACACCCGAAGAGAAGGAAATTCATCAAATTGCTGAAGAAATACATGGATGTATTGGCATGGTCCTATGCCGATCTAAAGTCTTTCAAGCCAAAGGACGTCCAAGCATGACATCCCGTTGAAAGAAGATGTCAAACCCTTTCACAAAAGCAGAGACACTACAATCCTAAGATCTCAGGTACTATCCAGGCTGAAATTCAAAAAATGTTGGATGCAAGGATCATTTTTCCTATCCATCACAGTACCTGGGTGGCAAACATTGTGCCAGTACGCAAGAAGAATGGTGAGATACGCATATGCGTAGATTTTCGTAACTTGAATCAAGCCTCCTTGAAGGACAACTACCCCCTTCCCATAATGGATCAAGTTCTGCAAGCAGTGACTGGATCAGAAATGTTGTCCATGCTTGATGGTTTTTCAAGGCTACAATCAAGATCGAAGTCTCACCCAAGACCAATTCAAAACAACATTCACTACCCCTTGGGGTACATTCGCTTATAGCAGGATGCCTTTTGGTCTGACCAATGCGGCGCCACTTTTCAGTGGGCCATGGACTTTGCATTCAAAGGAATGATGGGAAAAGTCATCGTAGTCTACTTGGATGACTTAACTGTGTTCTCTAAACAGTGGAATGATCATTGCGATCATTTGGAGCAAGTATTGATTAGATGCCGGGAACATGGAATCTCCCTAAATCAAAAAGTCTATTTTCGGAGTCACAGAGGGAAAGTTCGTTGGGACACATTGTAAGCAAGGAAGGGACGAAGATAGATGCCGAAAGGGTTAAGGCTATTCAGAGCCTTACTTTACCCACAAGCAAAACCGCGTTCACTCTTTCTTCGGAAAAGTGAATTTTCTCAGGTGCTTTGTTCCCGACTTTGCTGAAAAGACTCGCCACATATCAAACATGATGAAAGGATCACCAACTTTCCGGTGGAGCGAAGAAGGAAAGAAGTCATTCGAAGATATAAAAGCCTCCGTCACTCACGCACCAGTCCTGGTATGTCCCGATTTCTCCAAAGATTTTATCATGTATAGCTATGCATCCGAGCATACTGTATCGGCTATCTTAATGCAAAAGAATTCTGAAGATGTTGAATCCCCGATTGCATTCATGAGCTCTCCTCTCAAGCCTCATGAATTAAAGATGTCTCAGTTGGAAAAGCATGCCTTCGCCATGGTCAAAGTAGTCAAGAACTTCAGGTATTACATTCTAAATTCTCACACAATGGTACTGGTCCCTGACACGGTAGTCAAGTCAATCCTAACTCAACAGGAGTTAGGGAGTTTGCGAGGAAATTGGATTGCAAAAGTCCAAGAGTATGATCTAGATATAAAACCAACCAAGTTGGTAAGGGGCAAGGGCCTATGTCAGCTTATGGCTGAAAACCGAGATTCAGAAGACCCTGAGGAAAAGGATGATTGCACCAAGGGAGCACAAAGCCAGCTGGAGAAAGCCGATTCTCTACCCATGGTTCTATTTGTCGCCACCAACGACGAATGGTATTCTGATATCGCTTTCTTTCTCACTTATGGTGAGTGTCCAGCTCATCTAACTTCAAAGGAGAAACGTGCTATAAAGCTCAGAGCGGCTAGATATGTCATCTGGGATGACTGTTTATACAAACGTGGAATAGATGGCATCTTCTTGCGATGTGTCGACAAGCCACAACAGATAAAGCTACTGGAGAGTTTTCATGATTCAGCCTGTGGTGGTCACTTCTCCTCTTCCGTGATGGCACACAAGATCATCCGGCCAGGTACTATTGGCCGACGTTGTTCCAGGATACAGCCACCTGGGTAGCAAAGTGTGAGCTCTGCCAACAATTTGTCAGCAAGCCAAAATTGGCTGCTTTTCCCCTCAGGCCGGTCATTATTGATGAACCATTCAGACAATGGGGAATCGACTTTATCGGAGCACTCCATCCCCAATCAAGTGCCGACATAGTTATGTCCTGACAGAAATAGATTACTTCACCAAATGGGTAGAGGCCATACCTATCAAGCATGCCACTTCCGAGGTTGTTTGTAGTTTCATCAAAGAGAATATCATTGTCAGGTTTGGCATTCCAAACAAGATTGTTGCTGATAACGCTTCCAACTTCTCCTCACGAGAAGTTGTTGGTTTTTGCTATGAACATGGGATAACCTTGGCCCACGCCTCAGATTATTACCCCCAAGGAAATGGTCAGGTAGAATCCAGTAATAAAAACTTAGTGGCCATCATACGGAAGCTAGTTGATGAGAGTCAGCGGACGTGGCACAAGTCATTATACGACGCTTTGTGGGTGGACCGCATTACTCCCAAGAGGTCTCTTGTATGTCACCTTTTCAAGTGTTATATGGGACCGACGCCGAGCTTCCCATTTCTGTAGAACTCCCCGCTCTGCGCTTGGCACGAGCAATCGAAGATGAGACTTTCCAAAATTCCCTTGAAAAGAGGATCATGTATCTATCAGAGCTCAAAGAAAAGAATAAGAGTGGTCGACAGGATCACCGAACATCAGAATCAAGTTAAGAAATTGTTTGATAAAAGGCTAAGCAAAGAGATTTCCAAGTGGGAGATCTCATCCTTTTGTGGGACAAACGGAGAGAGCCGAAGGGCATGCATGGGAAATTTGATTCTCTATGGAGAGGGCCTTTCAAGATCAAACAACTCAATGGAGAGAATAGCTTCTATCTCTCATATCTAGATGGAACTGATCTCCCGCTTCCCTATAGCGGGCAAGCACCTCAAAATATTCAGGAAGTAGAGCTTGCTCTCTTCTTTGTACAGTTTGCTTTTGTTGTGTGTTTGCTTTCATCGTGTGTTTTTTCATCGTCCTCGCCCTTGTTTTTGACCCTGTTACCCAATGGATAGGCACATGTTGATCTGAGGTTCTCTACCCTTGAGTTTCGCTCAAAGATAGTCCCCAGAAAGAGCCAGCTGTTATCCTGTAAAATTGATGAGGGAAATTTTATAGGTAACCATACCAAAATTTTGTCCCTGGTCCCTCGTCAGGGACCCCTCTGCATTCAGAATGTTACAAAATCCCTTTCGGGAAATCTAGTTCTCCGAACTTAGCCATTTTGGTCCTTTTTGGTTGGGCGCACCTTTTATCTGTGTAACATAGAATAAATTTGTGCCCCCTTCATTTCCTTTGCACACCTTTGATGTGTCGACACATCAATTGTTGCACCTTCCCGTGATGCGCTTTCTTTTCAGGTGCGCCAAGGCGCATGTGCCTTCATGTTAACAACTAAATTGTTGTGCCGTGTTTTGGTGTGCCAAAGGGCGCAAGGAATGAAGTGTTGATAGTCTTAAATTTGCGCCCAAAGGCGCAAATATTTCCGTGTTGACACGCATTTATCCGCGCCAAAGGGCGCAAAGTTTTACGTGTCGACACATGTTTTGGTGCGCCTCTTGAAAAAGTGGTTGGCACATTTATTGCACCTTTGCCTATATATAGGCGCACCCACCCCTGTCACTTTCACAATTAAAAACACGTGATAACTTTATTCCTCTAGCACTGTCAGCACGCCCGTCCTCCTCGTATCACGTTCGTGGACCCCATTTCATCTCTCACATTCTATATATTCCGGGTAGGTGGTTCTTACTCCTCTTATGTTTTGTTTTGATTGTTTGTGTGGTAGGATACAATGGATCTATGAAACCATAAAACCCCCCTGTTGTTCTTGCAATCTTTCTCCCAAGCCATTTCCATCCTTTTTCCAGATCTGCTGGCCAAGAGGGCTCTACCTCAAAAACAAATCCAAACCTCTTTGCTTTGCCCCCTTCACCGCTTGAATCATAATGAAATGAAGCCTAAAGATCACAAATCTATCAGAGAGAAAGAGAACTTGAAAAATTGTTTCCAAGCTACATTTTTCCCCTTGGCGCAATCGCCACCCTTGCAACAGGAAACACAGTCATGCCTATGGTGCACCAACATTGATTGCAACACATAAGCTCCCTGCGCCATGTGTAAACCAAGTAAATCCTAAACCTGGCGCAGGCGCATCCCCGCTTACCACAACAATATGTCATGCAAGCTTCCCCGCGCCACGCCAAAGTCCCCTTTTCGCGCCTAAAGTTAGTGCTACACGCAATAAACCTGCGCCCTTTGGCGCACCAAACTTCCATGTTGCATGTCAAATACTTGTGCCATAGGCACACCCTGCCCCATGCAACACCAACATTATTTGTGCCAAGTATAAAACTACACATAACGGCGCAGGCGCATCCCCGCTTACAATAACAAATAATGTCATATGCAAAATCCTTGCGCCCTGTGCCCTTTGGCGCTGATTTGTTCCTTGTAACACTCGATTCAGTGCGCCATTCTAATAGCTTTGCAGCCTGCAGTGTTCCTGCGCCCTGCGCCCGAGGCCTTAAAATTGCTAACTCCTCATTCTATTCTAGTAGTGCTTTAATGGAAGATCTGACAAGCTAATATGGCTCTTTGGCATTGGACTTCTCTTCTTCTTCTTGCAGATCAGCAACTGAACTTAGATCCATATATGTCTACATCAAGCAAGAAGCCAACCAAGTCAAAGGGTAAGGCTAAGCTTACAGAAGAAGAGATGAAGTATAAATACCAGAGGGTCAGATGCCCGAGTCCCAGGCAGAATGTGACCTGGACATAAGAGACTCGAACTCGGTCACATCGACATGGAGGATTTTGGGCCGTAACCAGAGAGTCACAGAAGTCCTCGATGGACAAGCTGGTGGGTAGTGGACTGCATTTTGCTGGGGGGATCCCCGTCAGTGCAGTAAACAATGAATTTATGATGGTAGTGGCCCATTGTTACAACAAAGACACAAGGTGTGTCGAAAATGAAAAGGGCGAGGTCATAATCAACCTCACTGCCCGACACTTCAAAATCATGCTAGGCATCCCTCACCACCGACACTTTGTGGCTGTAAGCCAAGAGGACTGCACCAAGGCATGGGAGGACAAATGAAGACAAGTGCATGCAACTGATGAATGAAGTGTACTTGAAAAACAAGAAGGTAATAACCAGATGGCCACAGGTTATTCACCGCAGTGACTTCTCCGAGGAATTGAGTGACACCATCACATTCCTAAGTAGAGTTTTTGGGCTTTCTGATGCCCATTACTTTCACAAATGGATGCTCAGGTACCTTGAAACTATGAACAAGAATGTGCCAGATCAACGCTTTGAGTGGGCGGAGATCATAAGCAAGCACCATATCCGAGCAGCTCCAACAACTCACCACAATGGGGAGATTCTACATGAACTCCTACGTAGTCTACGCTGCAGCCTCGGAGAGGGATTATCCAAAGATCGAGCCGATGGGGTTGGGCCCTGTAAAAATATATGAATACTACCCAGAGCTGAAGCTAGAGAACAACATCCCGCAGTTTACTAAAATCAACGATGCCTTTTTCTATGGCATCATCTGCCTTTTGAGGCCCAACATGACTCATGGTCGAATGACCAAGAGCATAGTCACAGCAACAGAGAAGTGGGGGGCCTTATTTACACAATTTCCCACCTTCACCTATCTCAGGGCAGCTAACTTCTTGGGTGAGCCCACCAAATTGCCAAGATATGCCGGCCCCAAGTTGATCCCGCTGAGCTATCCAGATACAACTCATAACATACCATGAGAAGTGCTCAAGAGAAAGAAGGGTGGAACTCCTTTCCCCTTACAAGTGGGATACACATGCATCTCTCACCACAAAGCCCGGGAAATGGTTTGCAGAGCTAGAACGCTCAATCTCAAGCACAACTTTCCCGGCGAGGCCCACTTTTGATCCAAGGAATTTCCTTCCCAAGGAAAACTCGATCCAATCCATATTCCACAGATCGAGGACATCTATATCGACTGTACTCAGAGGTCAAACTTAGAAGGAAGGACCACTCCCGCTTGGCCTCGCAGAGATTATTCAATACGGCGTGGCCATTGTTCCAAAGGGTTATCAAACTGCCGATCAAGAAGTTGATCAGGTATATCTGGATACGATGGGGACAATCGCCATTTTTTGCGCAATCGATAACAAAAGCACCCTGCAAACCATCAAGAAAGGGTCAAGGAGACATCATGAGGAGGATGTAACACCGGTGCAGTAATGAATGGCCTTATCTACCTGGGGTAGATTTCACTACATCCCCATTGGGCAACACACTGTCAAGCCAAAGCATCTGCCAAAGGTCAAAGGCAAGGATAAAGAGGGTGAATCAAGCTCTACTCAAGAAGGAGCTCCTGAAAGTCCTCCTTCCGCTGCACAAGAACAGGTTGTAAGTCTGGTATCCCCAGAGAAAGAAGCGACGGAAGGTGTTTCGACGGGCACATCCACTCAGGGTGTCACCACTACTACAACCGCTGAGGTCCCTTCTATCCCTTCTCCCTCTCCTCCTTCTCCTCCTCGCGTGACCCAAGTGACCATTCCTTTGGTCGTGTCCTCTCCCCCATCTTCTATTGTTCCCCCTTCCTCATCATCCATCTTCTCTCTCTCGTGAGCTATCCCCCACCATTTCTTCTCTCATCTCTCAGCTCCCTTCCATTCCCATGTCTACCTCCCCTGCAGTATCCCTTCCTCCCGTGAGCACTTTCTCGGCCTCCCTCTCGATGCCGCCACCAAGTGTCTCTACCCATTTCCCCTCATCCACTGCAGCTGCTCCTCTTCTACCTCTCGGTCCCTGCTCCCTTAAGTCCAAGCATGGATCTCTCCAAAGATCTCGAGCCAAGAAAAGAGGAAAGTCCCTATCGCACCGATGGACTTCTCCGTCATCCCAAAAAAGGGGCTAAGAAGAAAAATCCTATAACCCGCTTCTCTCAGAGTGCATCGGGGAAAGAGTAATGGAGATTGCATATCCCGATCCTTCAAAGGGTAAAAAAGATCTGTCTCCGACAGATTATACAGTGACCCAAGTCACAATGGGAACATCTTCGAAAGTCTTCAAGGAGAGGCCCTATCTGCGGTGGATGCCCTTTGCAAGAAACTTCAAGAAGCAAAGGAGGAGAAGAGGTTACTAAAAGAACAAAACAAACATCTTCTCCACGCCCGGAGGAAAATGGGCAAAGTGCACCTCCTACAACTGCCACTGAAACTCCTGAGGTCCTAAGTCAGGACAAGATAAATGAGTACGCCAAAATTGGTGAACAAGGTATGGTAGTTTCCACCTGGAGGGATCAAATCCTCAAAGACAATGAGGAGGTAATAGTCAAGTTCACCGAATTATATCAGAATATCAATCGGGTGAACAAAGATCTCCAGGTGATCGCAGGACCTATCTCCGAAGAGTTGGACCATGCAAGGTTGCAACACGAAACATTCCAGAAAATGCTCGACTACTCAATGACGATCTAGTGAAATTTGGCATTTTCAACACCCCTGTGGTACCCAAAGAAGATCCTCACGCGTTGGATTACCGGTCGACCAGATGGAGTTCATCCTGGAAAAGATTGATAAAGTCAAGGAGGAAGCCCTGGATGCAATGCATCAAATGGAGCAAATTGTTCTGAGGATGTCTCCAGGCTTGCTTACTCCTTCTTTCACCTTGAGGAAGGTAGACGAAACTATCCGGATCTTCAAAGAGATCATCTCGCAAGGGTTAGGGCCAGAAGCCACTTTCGACACCGAATGCATCAACAACCTTCTGGCTTGCCGTGATTTTGTGGGGTTCCTGATGGAGGCAGGAAATGAATATTTCAAACTCCCTGAAAAACTCAGAGATGAGCGGGAGACTTGTGAGGTCATCGGTGATCATACGAAGGGTCCTGCCCAAGATCAACTTCAGCCCATGATCAGTAAATTCATGGAATATCAGACTCAGTTCCACATCACCTCTCCGAACAACAGCAAAAGCAAGATACCCCCTTCCACCGCGTGAGATGATGATGAATAGCTTCCTTCCTCTTGGCTTACTTTTGGTAAATATCTAAGAATATGTTGGTACAAATGATGACCTCATCCATGTTGCACCATGGGATGTTGTCATCCACCAAGTTGTCCAAAGTCAACATTGACTTTTAGATATTTTGTAGATATTTTGTAATTAGTTGTTTCTTTTGCCTTCTCTCTTCTCCTTCTTCTATATATACTTGGATACTTGTTGTATTCAAGGGGTGGATACTTTTAGATGAAAAATAGAAGTAAGAAGAAAAGACTTTGAGCTTTTTTGTAACAGAAGAAAATATTAATACAAATATTAAGACTTTGTGTTGAATATGTGTGTTATGAGCATTTAATCTTTCTTATGTCAGATTTATGTGTTTATTCTGTTGAATCTATCTCTACTTTTTTGTCATTTATTCATCAGTATTGCTTTGTTCATCTATGCAAGTAGGTTTGGCTCTATTTACTACCAGCCCAAAACATAGACCCTCTGACCTTTCTACTTTGGAATTCATTTCTTTTCTCCCTTCAGATCTATTCTATCTCCCCACATCGATAATTTTATCCCTCGATTTGCACCTAATCATGTTGAACCATGACGCTATGTAACTAGCTCTGTGCCTGGCCTAAGGCACTCACTAACCGAGTGCCCCAAGCTGCCGCAATCGTGCAATCCGGCCCTACCATACAACCCTACCACTATCCTCAGAATCGAGACATGGCTTGGTCTCTCTCGATAGTCAAAACCTAAACCTAT
This sequence comes from Taxus wallichiana var. yunnanensis, assembly GCA_018340775.1. NCBI lineage: Eukaryota > Viridiplantae > Streptophyta > Pinopsida > Cupressales > Taxaceae > Taxus > Taxus wallichiana. The sequence continues at coordinate 153,259,902 of CM031237.1, forward strand.
TCCATGGCCTCGATCTCTCTCTCGTGGCCACTCAAGCCATACCACTATCGTGGCTGTGAATCGCATTGCATCAGAAGCATGTAATGTCCATCACCACCTCCTGGGGCCTAAGGAGGTGGACCCTGTTATGGTAGAACCTACTATAATGGGACATATATGCCCACTGGAATGCCTACTAGAGGCAACAAACCAGCTAGCCTAGGCCTCGTGTACTGTCAGGTATAGGCCTAGGACCCTGTACCTACTGGCTGTGGGGCCCTGCCTCTAACTTGATGTTGTGCATCGAGGCCACCCTCGTCATCTAAATCATCATCATCAGTATCACCTCTAGCACCATCATCATCGCTAGGTAGCCCCACTAGGGAGGCCTCACACCTGCCTCATATGCTACCCTTGGAATGGTCATCCTATGTGGAATCACACCATGGTACTAGGGTGTGTACTTTGTTGTGCACACTAGATCGTGCACTACCTCAAAGGTACCCATGCAATGGGTACCACCTTTGTAAAACTGGCCCAAGCTCTATCAAAGGCTATCTATGGCCCCATGTCAAAATACTCGCGTGCCCTCTGCACATACCACATATTAGGCCCCGGAACATCAGTTGTGGTGCCAAACTATTCACTTTGGTATCTTTCAACCCTATAAAATCCCCATATAGTTGTGGCTACCCATGATAAAATTCTCTACTCTGGCTATGGATAGCTCTCGGGCATCCTCTGGCCACTGGTAATGTCAATATGGCCTCCATACCATAGCCGCTGTTGTAACTCATTGAGCTCTCGACGATAGGGATAAGGATTGCCCTATAGGGCCGAACATACTCCCCGACTAGGACCCAACCCATGGTAGATGGCTCCTCTAGAGCCCGAACTCTTAGAACACCTAAGGGGTGCCCAATAGCAATGTGATCCTAGGCCCATATCATAAGGAGTTTGGCCGGGCCTACCATCTTCTGATGGTAGTAGGTGATAAGATGTAGATCCCAGTAAAGATGTGCCAGAATGCATTGGTCCCAGTAATAAGTCTCTCCCTGTATCAATCCAAGAATAACCCCAAGTAGTCCAACTGGGAATGAGGAGCCGCCTTGTCGGGAGTAAAACTAAATTGAAAAAGGCCATCATGTATACTACAACCTGATCTAACTCAGATCATCAATGTAACGTGATAAACGCATCGTCATCCCATGACGAGATGGCGTAAGACCAACAACTATGATATGCATCTATCCAATGCTACCATATCACTCACATACTGAATGGGCTGGCCAATGATGGGAATGCGCATGATGCACCAGACATCCTCCAATGTAATGGTAATCTCCCTATAGGCAGCCGAAAGCATTGGCTCTTGATGTGTTATCTCTCTCGTTATATTATGTAAGAAGGCCGTGGTCCAATGTGATCTAGGGCATGCTGTGCCACGTTAGAAGGCTAACCCTGTGACATAAAGGAGGATATCTAATATACTCCTATCTCCATCCTCGAACTATGCCTCTATCGTCTCAAGGTGGCCATATCTCTCCCACGTCTGAAGTGCGGGTAATCTACGCTGTAAGATCAAAACAAGTGTTAGGCACTTATCTAACTTCTAGCTATCTTTCTAAGGAAAAATGGTTCGCTGAGTCCTTGAACTTACTAATTTCCCTTTTTCTTCTAAATTCTTCTAATTATTCTCCTCTACACTTTGCTATTTTATTGCTATAAGTGTGTTTCATTTTCTTCCAGACGCATGCGCGCCCCTTTAGACACACGTGCATCCTCCTCAACACCTACGTGCCCTAATCGATGCATACATGCCCCCTACCTTTTCCTCTTTTGTGTGTGAGCCACGCAAGATGCCAATGCACCCAATGTTGCACCTATGTGTCCCTCCTAGTGCGCATGCGTGTGCATCTGTTCTAGTAAAATTCAAAATTCCCCTAGCGCCTACATGCTTGGTTTGACACACGCGCATCCTCGTTTTCCCCCGTGATATACACGGTGTGCACATACATGTTTTTCAACACATACGCCCATGCGTACCCAATTTTTCGACGTGTACATGTGCGTGTCCCCATATTTTCAACACATGCGTGCACATGCATGCATCTTTTCCCACCTACCTTACCGTAGAAACGACCTAGAAAGCATTAAATGCGTAATTTAAGAGAGAAGGGATAGACTACTCATGAAGGGTCCATCCACGGGGTCTCGCTGGTACTCTTAGATCCGGTCTGCTTGCCTCTACCTCATTGGTAACCTCTGCATCATGCTCCAGGCTCTCTCACTGACACCTTGTGGTAAAAATTTGCAAGGGCTCTGGTACAAATGAATTGATCGTGATTGTTTTTACCCCCCCTAGGTGGGTATATTAACTCATCACGATGCCCCTGGGGCATGTTTTCTCCACCGTGATCATTCTAATCTTCTTCTACCCACCATGATAATTATTTTATTATTAAAATAATTATTTTTATTAATTTTCACACGCTGGGGCACTTTGTGCTACCTTGCGGACACTTCCTCTTAACCCTGGCATTGTTTACGAACCTTACAAGCATTTTCCTCTATTTTGATTCCTCTTTTCATCTATCTACCTCCCATCATGAACAATAATTATTTAAAATAATTATTATCACCCTATCTTTCTTTCCATGGGGATACCCTTTTGGCTCTTTTGTGGCCTCGCCTTCCCCCATTCACCTCCGTGCGTACTTTTTTAGAATATCTTTGATATTTTGAATTCTTATGACCAATCAAAAAATTTAAAAATTGTAAAACTGATTTAGAAATATCAAAAATAGTATAATACTTTGAAAACGACCTAAAATCGGTAACCAGCTCATTTTTTCGGCTGAAATCTGTGTCTTTTGCATGGTGCTCATCCCATATCCTGCTGGCATTTTCACATGTTTTGAAACAATGACTTGCAAATCACCCTGATCTACAATCATTTACAAAAGACCGCTGCTTACTTCATCTGTACTGGGGCACTATCAGTTTCCTGGTACTGTTTCATCATGCACGTTGCTTTTTCATCGGACCCAAGTGTCCTCTGTCATTTCCCTTGCATGTGCATATTGCTTGGGGCATCATTCTTACCCTTGTCATTTATCAGAACATTTGGGACTTTAGCTTGATAACAAAATATTTTTACAACCTTCTTGAACATTGTTGGTTTAAGTGTGTGTGATTTGTACTTATTTCCTCGTTACATGAGTTTGTTTACTTCTCATATTGCGTTACATGTTTGTATGTTACGCAGAGTTGGAATTTTAGCAATAGATAGTTGTTTTGTATCTTGGCTTTTCATGTCACTATACACTTCTATTGTATGCTCACATTTTTAATAAGGACCGATGAGGAGGTCTCTAAGAAAAATGATGATTTAAATAGTGGATACAATTGATTTGTGGATAGCTCAATATCTCTTTTCTTGTTTCTCATCCTCTTCTCTTCGCATCCTGCCCCTTCCCCATTCTTCTATCTATATCTCACCTTTTTCGAGTGTCGATCGACTTCTTTCATCACCCCATCGACACTCGAGGGGGCATCCTTCATCCTATTAATTTTTCTTCTATCCCTTCAAAAAATTTCTTCTCTTTTATATTTGTCTACTTTCTTCAAAGTGATGTAACTTACATCACCTCAAAGAGGGAAAATGTAGACACCTATAGTTTGGCCATTGCACTATTATGACTAATATTGTGCTAGTTGTGCTTCTCCTACAAATCGATGATACACGCTGGTTCAACCTATCTAAATTTCTTCCTACGACATCCCTTTTGTCATTTTTCCTCTTGTAAATCATTTAAACAAGCTATAATACCTTAATTCTAACTACATTAGCTTCCTAATTTCTTCCAGTCCACTTCTACCACCTTCCTGGTCTATCAATCCATTCCATTGGATTGATCTAACCCTTTAAAACTCTCTCCAAACCCTAATCACCTCCTCAACATGTTTAATTAAGCTTAAGCATGGTATGTCACTCCCTAAACCTAGTCAAAGTAAGCTTTGACTTGCTAAAAGTGTTTTTCAAATTTTAGTGTTTGTCCACATGCACTCAAATTTCCCATCTTCCTAAATGAAAAACTATATATAGGGCTAGACCCCCTCTCTCATTTTCAAGAATTCCTTCCTTCTTCCTAAGCATAGATTATAGAATTTTGCATCTAGGTTCTAGTTTTCATTTCTAGATTTCATTTCTAGTTTAGATATTGAGCTATTTACTTCACTTTTGCATTGTTAATCCAATTTAGAGGGTAAAAGAGAAGAACCATTGGCTCAAAATCCTATAATGGGGAGATCTCTTTCTCTTAATCACTAAAACTGATTGCTTAGGGCTTACTAGGTTCATTATTTTAAGCTTTCAAAGAATAGAGGTAGTTTTAACTAGCTTAAATTTGAGTGTTTACTTCATAATGTATGCTAGTAAGGAAATATTGCTCATTTCTTATTGGATGGTCCATTGATTTGTTGCTTGAAGCCTTTGGGGATTCCTTAGGAATTCTTACCCCAAAATTCATGGCTTTCTACAACTTTTCTTTGAACAAAAACCCTTCTAGTTTAGGTTTGAGTGGGTTGTAAGGTATTGTTATCACCAAATCACAAGACACCCTAGATGTTGATCAGATTTCTAGTTTGATCGGACTAGCATCCGGTGTGATTGCACAACATGGGTACTATCTCTAAGTTGTGGGACTTCTTTACTTGAGATAGACCTCCGAGAGAGAAGGGCAGTTCCTATTCCTAAACTACCCGCCACAAGCTATTCTAGTGCGGGAAAGCTAATCTAATCCTAATCTAACCATGCCAAGGAGACAGAGGGAGAGAGAAAAGGGAAAACAGAGCCTACACTAAGACGGTGATACACCTGAGAGAAGGAAAATGTTGAACATCTATCAAAGCTGCCATGGAACAAGGAGAGGTGAGCAATGAGAAGAATGGATAGATGCATCACGAACCCAAGGATAAATTTCACACGTAAGATGTCCCTAAAATCCATGAACACAAAGCTCTAGACCTGTAATGAACATTAGAACATGCACAAATACCTATAATGAGGAGAGGCAAGAAGAGAACAAGCAAAAGAACGAGCAGCGTGGATGGACAGATGCATCACAAAACACATTTTTGTTGCTCCAGTAAGTTTGCCTGCATTTTAACATCATTTCAATAGTAAAAGGAAAAAATGCCATTACAAATCGGGGAGGAGGTTTGAACTCCATTTTCAACCCTAGAGAAGAAAAGAAGGGAAGGCGAGCTGAAAAGATGAACCACCTTTGAAAGAAGCCCCTCTTTACAATTTATAGGAAGAATGAGAGAGGGAAGAAGAGAGGAAAGTCAAATATACCCCAACCACTTCTAGGTCACATTTGATTTATCTCATTATGGCGGTGGGTGAGAACCCAGCAAGAGCGACGAACCGTATTTGCATTAAAGCGGTTGTTGAAATGTCAGATTCGCCTTTACCACGCAGAGAAGTTTCCTAACTTTCTCTCTCAAAACTGAACCAAAATGCAAGATTGACCCTAGAATCGTGTAGATAATTTCATCAGATTTCCATTGATATAAAGAACGTGAAAATCTGAGCTCTCGGATCGAAAGTTATGGCGATCCGAAGATTTAGGCAAAACGAGGCCAAACGGATCGGAGGGAAAATATTTGAATTTTTCCCACGCACCGCCACTGGATGACATGTGTCGCTCGATTCATCTATGGGTTCATCCTCGAAAATTCCTTTGTGCCCTTAAACTTGGACACGTTGCACTATTTTATTGGTTCGGGCCCGAGGGCACATTTTTACTTGCGCCAAACACTTAAAGCAGCCTTTCAACCTTATAACACGTGGCACGTTTTGATTCATCCGCGGGCTTCCTTGTCTCTCTTTCGGCCACTTCACCTTTTCATGTCCCTCGCGTACCTTTGGCTCGGCTGTCCCAAACTATCTCGAGACAAATATCTCCGAACCGCCCGATTCAGCTTCCTTGTTCTGTTTGAGGTGAAGACACGTGGCAAGATTCCATTCGTTGGCGGCTCGTTTGGATTTTCGCGTCCCTCGCATACCTTTGGCTGGATGTCCTGAAAAATTCCCTTGTTTCAGCCAAATCAGGCTGGTTCACGTCCTCGCATACTTTTGTCCCAACTGCCCTGCATATCTGGGACAAATATCTCGAACCACGAAATGGATTGACTTGCGCCAAACTGGCCGATCCGCGTCCTCTGTGTACTTTTGTCCTGGATGTCCCAAACCGCGTGAAACAAAGACTTAGACATTTTTCCCTTGCTTTTGGCCCATTCAGCTTTTCACGTCCCATGCGTCCCGACGTCCCAACTGGCCCTGCATGTTGCGCAGAACCGCCCGGCGGCTTTTCGCCGATTCGTGCTCCGACGTCCCAACTGTCCCAAGGACCGCCTGGACTAGGACTTAGCTGATTTTCTCTGTATTTTGGCACCAAGCTTGGCTTTTGTAAATTTTTTCACATTTTTTAAAACTTGTGGGTTTTTTCTTGGATAAGAGAGTTAGAAAGAACCCGAGGGGACCCTTAAAAACATGATTTTTGCCTTGAATCAATATACTTGCTTGGGACTCGAATAATCGATGCATGTTATCAAAATTACCTTGGGGGTGAATTTTGGATAAAAGGTATATGGTGGTAATGTGATGATAGAGGTTTCTAAAATATTAGCTAAGTTGTTGCCGTAATCCGCCAATGGATTAAAATGTGAAATAAGTGTGGGTACAAATGGAATTGTGGGTGACTTTGGTGGGAGAGACACCACGGGAGGTGCAATCGGAGGTTGAGTCAATTTGACCACCTATTTGGTAGGTAGTACGGTTTTAGGTTTATATTGCACCTTCTTGGGTAAAGATGTAGCAAATGATCTAGCAGTTGAAGGTGGTGTAGATTTAACTACCTCTTGGGATGGTAGTGGGTTTTTGGACTTTGGTTGCACCTTCCTAGGTAAAGGTGTAGTAGGAGTGTGTGATGTAGAAGGGAAGGTAGATGGCGGAAGGGGATGAGTTAGCCAAGGTGATAATGGAGGTGTGGTGAAGGATGTGGGAAGAGGAAAGGTGGAAGGTATTGGTTGAAGATAAAGAAATATCATAGGTAATGATGAGGATACTAGAAGTGGTGTAGGTATAGGCGGTAGAAAGGATGTAGGTGACGGCAAAGGCGTAAGATGTGTAGGTAATTTGGGTGTAACTAAGGATCATGATGAGGAGGTGGGATGCTGTGCTTTTATTTTACCTTAGATAGGAGGTTTCTTGGCCAAGGTTGATGGGTGAGGTCCTAGGATAGATGGAAGGGGTGAAGGTGACAAAGGGGTAGTGGAAAATAGGTATATACTGGCCCAAGAGGTGGGTCTTCCTCTTAGGTGGGGGAATAGTATTTTCTTTGGCTTGTGAGGACATGAATAAATCAATTTTGATAGGGGGTGGACTAGGCTTGATGTCGGCATGAATCCCAATATGGCAATGGGTTTGGACATAGAGAAAGATATAGATGTAGGTAAGTTTTTAGGCATAGAAAAAGTTTGGTGTTGGTAAAGGTTTAGGTGTGGGAGAGGGTGATGAACAAGAGGTCATTACAACTGGCATAGGCATGGTTTGTTTGGTTGTCTAAAAACCTTTGGATAGATTGTGGAAGTATCAATAGACAACATTTGCATCTAAGTTGAGAAAGGTAGCCGAAGGTTTCCCAAAGCATGGAATTGTCAACATAATCTAAGCTTAGATTAGCAAAATGTGAAAATGACACTCATTGTAGGGGGATGATGTTGATTTGGTAGTAATCCCTATAAATAATGTCTGTGAGACAAGGAAATGGTTGGATTTAGACTCTATGGGTAAAAGAGCCGAGATAAAATCAACAGGATCCTTGAAATCCAATGGAGAATTATCACCAATAGGAAGGGGCGCTACTAATGGATCCCCTATGGGTAGGGGAGATGACAAGTAGGATGAGGTAGGTTCATCTTTCGATGAAGAGGAAGATGAGTATGAATCTCTCGTGGGTAACGAGTTAATACTACGGGTTGTTCATCGAGGTTGAGAGGTGCATGGGGAAAATCCATCGATAGATATGGTGAGCTCCTCCATGGGTGAAGGGGGAGATAAGGGAAAATATTCCATGGTTAAAGGAGAAGATGAAATAGGTCCCTCCATGGATAAAGGGTTTGTACAAGAATATCCTTGATAGATGGAGCAGGAGGAAATTGAGGAAGAGCCGGTATGATGTCGAAAACAACATGAACCTCACAAATGTTACTATCATTGGTAGAAGGTTTTCTAGTTTGGTTAGATGACGGGGTGTGATTTGGGAACAAATTCTTGAAGATGTGAAGGTTCTGATTATCCAGTGCATTAGGGTTATCCAAGACGAGATCTCCACTATCTAACATTTCTTGGATGATATTTTTGAAAGTTATACAATTACATCACTATGACCTTTAATGCGATGATAGTTGTAGTAATCATTTTCTTTGTACCATGCAGGCATAGGATGAGAGGGGTCAAAACTAGTATGTGGTTTGATGGGTGGAAGAGTGATTGCTCTGGATTTTAGAAGTTTTTCTAAAACCGAAGAGTAGGGTTCTCCTATGGGAGTGTATTTTCATTTCTCCCACTTGAATTGGAAATCCCTGAACAGGAGAAATGTTAGAAGAAGGATTTGATTGGTTGGATGGGTGAGATGGGATGGATTTCAAAACTACCACGTGGGTAGATCCTTTTGCTTTAGAGTAATTATTTTTGGTTTGGAAGAATAATAGGTATCGTTTGATTTAAATGCAACGTTCTTGTTACGCAATTGTATCTTCTTCTCTTCAATGGCATGAATTTCAAGTTTTCAAGCCATGGTGAATGCATTGTCGAACGTGCGATGGTTTTAACTTGAATATTTGGCAAGATGTGCCTAACACAAGCCCCGCAAACAACTCTATTAACTTGGTTTGAGGAAGTTGGAATGTGAGTGGTTGATTAGGATTCACTAACAAGTGACAAAATCTTCGATAGATTCGTCTTCATATTTTCATGTTGATTACAAGTCACCAGTCATGGTGACATTTTTGACAATATTGATAGAAAAGTGGTCTAGGAAAGCTTGAGCCACTTGGTTGAATGAGAAAATGGAGTTCCTAGGTAGAGCACTATACCAATCCAATGCAGGTCTTGTCAAGGACATTGGGAATGTTCACAAGAGAAAAGCGTCATCATGAGTGATCAGATAACACCCATGTTTAAAAGACCACAAGTGTTGTTATGGGTCTTCTTTGATGTTAAACTGGTTGAATTTAGGAATTTCCCAATGCGTAGGGTATGGACGAATGGGAATGGATAGGTGAATGGGCTCATTACAAATCTCGTCGTATGTCAGATAGTTACGTGATCTAGAGATTGATGCTTCCAATGTTTGCATCTTTTCCATCATCATTTTGATAAGATCGTTAGTAGGTTGTGATGATTGGGCACCCCCTGCAGTATAAGGGGTAGATGATGAAGGTATGACATGGGTGGTATCTCGGTATGTTTTGGTGCTTAGGTATAAAATTGTGAGGGAGGAATAGATACATGTGGCAAGTATCCTAAATAAGTGATAAATGAAATAAGAGGTTGATGGTGATAAGTGTAGGTAGGTGTAGTGGATGTAATGACTCTCATAGTAATTAGAGGAAGTGACTGCAGGATGGAGAGAACAATCTTTTGAATGGGAGTATGGGTTTCCAACACCATAGGTGGATGAGATTAAATAGGTATATAAGAGGTAGCGAGTGCAGATAGGCCTACACTTAGGGTAGTTTATGAAGGAATGGTTGACATCACAAGACCGGTGACATCAAGGCACGCAGATGCCATAGGTTTAGCATAAATCGATGCAAGTAGGGTAAAGTTGGAAGAACACAAGTAGTGAGGTGGAAAAGCTTAAGGCCAAGCTAGTAGTAGTTGATGTAGAAGTAGGGGCAAGGGTAGGGGAATGGACCCAGAATTTCATATAAAAACTACCCGATGAATCCTGAGTGGATGAATGGGATAAATAATATTGTAAAGTAGCGGGGTTTTGGTCTAGGAGTTGTAACATCCTCATTTTATACATTAGAACAAGAGAATTTTCTAATGTATAAAATGAGGATGTTACAAACTCTAGACCTGTAATGAACATTAGAACATGCACAAATACCTATAATGAGGAGAGGCAAGAAGAGAACAAGCAAAAGAACGAGCGAGGATGGACAGATGCATCACAAAACACATTTTTTTGTTGCTCCTGAATTTTGCACTGAGTAACATCATTTCAATAGTAAAAGGAAAAAAAAATGCCATTACAAATCGGGAGGAGGTTTGAACTCCATTTTCAACCCCGGAGAAGAAAAGAAGGGAAGGCAGAGCTGAAAAGATGAACCACCTTTGAAAGAAGCCCCTCTTTACAATTTATAGGAAGAATGAGAGAGGGAAGAAGAGAGGAAAGTCAAATATACCCCAACCACTTCTAGGTCACATTTGATTTATCTCATTATGGCGGTGGGTGAGAACCACGGCAAGAGCGACGAACCGTATTTGCATTAAAGTGGTTGTTGAAATGTCGAGTTCCGGCCTTTACCACGCACTGAGAAGTTTCCTAACTTTCTCTCTCAAAACTGAACCAAAATGCAAGATTGACCCTAGAATCGTGTAGATAATTTCATCAGATTTCCATTGATATAAAGAACGTGAAAATCTGAGCTCTGGATCGAAAGTTATGGCGATCTGAAGATTTAGGGCAAAAACAGGCCAAAACGGATCGGCGGGAAAATATTTGAATTTTTCCCACGCACTGCCACTTGGATGACATGTGTCAGGCTCTGATTCATCTATGGGTTCATCCTCTGAAAATTCCTTTCAGGCCCTTAAACTTGGACACGTGGCACTATTTTATTGGTTCGGGCCTGAGGGGCACATTTTTACCTTGCGCCAAACACTTAGCAGACTTTTCAACCTTATAACACGTGGCACGTTTTGATTCATCCGCGGGCTTCCTTGTCTCTTTTCGGCCACTTCACCTTTTCATGTCCCTCGCGTACCTTTGGCTCGGCTGTCCCAAACTATCTGGGACAAATATCTCCGAACCGCCCGATTCGGGCTTCCTTGTTCCTGTTTGAGGTGAAGACACGTGGCAAGATTCCATTCGTTGGCGGCTCTTTTGGATTTTCATGTCCCTCGCATACCTTTGGCCTCTGGATGTCCCAAAAAATTCCCTTGTTTCAGCCAAATCATTTGGTTCACGCCCTCTCGCATACTTTTGTCCCAACTGCCCTGCATCGTCTGGGACAAATATCTCTGAACCACCCGAAATGGACTGACTTGCGCCAAACCGGCCGATCCGCGTCCTCGGGGTACTTTTGTCCCGGATGTCCCAAACCACGTGAAACAAAGACTTAGACATTTTTCCCTTGCTTTCGGCCCATTTAGCTTTTCACGTCCCATGCGTCCCGACGTCCCAACGGCCCCGCATGTCGCAGATCGCCTGGCGGCTTTTCGGCCGATTCGTGCTCCGACGTCCCAACTATCCCAAGGACCGCCTGGACTAGGACTTAGCTGATTTTCTCTGTATTTCGGCACCAAGCTTGGCTTTTGAAAATTTTCTCACATTTTTTAAAACTTGCTGGGTTTTCTTCTTGGATAGGAGAGTTAGAAAGAACCCGAGGGGACCCCAGAAACATGATTTTTGCCTTGAATCAATATACTTGCTTGGGACTGAATAATCTGATGCATGTTATCAAAATTACCTTGGGGGTGAATTTTGGATAAAAGGTATATGGTGGTAATGTGATGATAGAGGTTTCTAAAATATTAGCTAAGTTGTTGCCGTAATCCCCGCCAATGGATTAAAATGTGAAATAAGTGTGGGTACAAATGGAATTGTGGGTGACTTTGGTGGAGAGACACCACGGGAGGTAATCGGAGGTTGAGTCAATTTGACCACCTATTTGGTAGGTAGTACGGTTTTAGGTTTATATTGCACCTTCTGGGTAAAGATGTAGCAAATGATCTAGCAAAGATTGAAGGTGGTGTAGATTTAACTACCTCTTGGGATGGTAGTGGGTTTTGGACTTTGGTTGCACCTTCCTAGGTAAAGGTGTAGTAGGAGTGTGTGATGTAGAAGGGAAGGTAGATGGCGGAAGGGGATGAGTTAGCCAATGTGATAATGGAGGTGTGGTGAAGGATTTGGGAAGAGGAAAGGTGGAAGGTATTGGTTGAAGATAAAGAAATATCATAGGTAATGACGAGGATACTAGAAGTGGTGTAGGTATAAAGTGTAGAAATGATGTAGGTGACGGAAAAGGCGTAAGATGTGTAGGTAATTTGGGTGTTACTAAGGATCTTGATGAGGAGGTGGGATACTTTCCTTTTAATTTACCTTAGATAGGAGGTTTCTTGGCCAAGGTTGATGGGTGAGGTCCTAGGATAGATGTAAGGGGTGAAGGTGACAAAGGGGTAGTGGGAAAATAGGTATATACAGTCTAAGAGGTTGGGTCTTCCTCTTAGGTGGGGGAATAGTATTTTCTTTGGCTTGTGAGGACATGAATAAATCAATTTTGATAGGGGGTGGACTAGGCTTGATGTCGGCATGAATCCCAATATGGCAATGGGTTTAGACGTAGAGGAAGATATAGATGTAGGTAAGTTTTTAGGCATAGAAAAAGTTTGGTTGTTGGTAAAGGTTTAGGTGTGGGAGAGGGTGATGAAGAAGAGGTCATTACAACTTGGCATAGGCATGGTTTGTTTGGTTGTCTGAAACACCTTTGGATAGATTGTGGAAGTATCAACAGACAACATTTGCATCTAAGTTGAAAAAGGTAGCCGAAGGTTTCCCAAAGCATGGAATTGTCAACATAATCTAAGCAGTTAGCAAAATGTGAAAATGACACTGTTGTAGGGGGATGATGTTGATTTGGTAGTAATCCCTATAAATAATGTATGTGAGACAAGGAAATGGTTCGATTTAGACTCTATGGGTAAAAGAGCCGAGATAAAATCGACAGGATCCTTGAAATCAATGGAGAATTATCACCATAGGAAGGGGCGCTACTAATGGATCCCCTATGGGCAAGTGAGATGACAAGTAGGATGAGGTAGCTTCATCTTTCGATGAAGAGGAAGATGAGTATGAATCTCTCGTGGGTAACAGAGTTAATACTACGGGTTGTTCATCAGGTTGAGAGGTGCATGGGGAAAATCCATCGATAGATATGGTGAGCTCCTCCATGGGTGAAGGGGGAGATAAGGGAAAATATTCCATGGTTAAAGGAGAAGATGAAATATGTCCCTCCATGGATAAAGGGGTTTGTACAAGAATATCCTTGATAGATAGAGCACGAGGAAATTGAGAAAGAGCCGGTATGATGTCGAAAACAACATGAACCTCACAAATGTTACTATCATTGGTAGAAGGTTTGCTAGTTTGGTTAGATGACGAGGTGTGATTTGGGAAAAAATTCTTGAAAATGTGAAGGTTCTGATTATCCGAAGTGCATTAGGGTTATCCAAGACGAGATCTCCACTATCTAATATTTCTTGGATGATATTTTGAAAGTTATACAATTATCGTCTACTATGACCTTTAACGCGATGATAGTTGTAGTAATCATTTTCTTTGTACCATGCGGGCATAGGATGAGAGGGGTCAAAACTAGTATGTGGTTTGATGGGTGGAAGAGTGATTGCTCTGGATTTTAGAAGCTTTTCTAAAACTGAAGAGTAGGGTTCTCCTATGGGAGTGTATTTTCATTTCTCCCACTTGAATTGGAAATTCCTGAACATGAGAAATGTTAGAAGAAGAATTTGATTGGTTAGATGGGTGAGATAGGATGGATTTCTAAACTACCACGTGGGTAGATCCTTTGTTTTAGAGTAATTATTTTTGTTTTGGAAGAATAATAGGTATCGTTTGATTTAAATACAACATTCTTGTTATGCAATTATATCTTCTTCTCTTCAATGGCATGAATTTCAAGTTTTCAAGCCATGGTGAATGCATTGTCGAACGTGCGGATGGTTTTAACTTGAATATTTGGCAAGATGTGCCTAACACAAGCCCTGGTGAACAACTCTATTAACTTGGTTTGAGGAAGTTGGAATGTGAGTTGGTTGATTAGGATTCACTAACAAGTGACAAAATCTACGATAGATTCGTCTTCATATTTTCATGTTGAGTACAAGTCAGTCATGGTGACCTTTTTGACAATATTGATAGAAAAGTGGTCTAGGAAATCTTGAGCCACTTGGTTGAATGAGAAAATGGATTTCCTAGGTAGAGCACTATACCAATCCAATGCATGTTTTGTCAAGGACATTGGGAATGTTTATAAGAGAAAAGCGTCATCATGAGTGATCAGATAACACCCATGTTTAAAAGACCACAAGTGTTGTTGTGGGTCTTCTTTGCTATTAAACTGGTTGAATTTAGGAATTTCCCAATGCGTAGGGTATGGACGAATGGGAATGGATGGGTGAATGGGCTCATTATAAATCTCATCATATGTCAGATAGTTACGTGATCCAGAGACCGATGCTTCCAATGTTTGCATCTTTTCCATCATCATTTTGATACTATCGTTAGTAGGTTGTGATGATTGGACACCCACCGCAAAGATAAGGGTAGATGATGAAGGTATGACATGGGTGGTATCTCAAGATGTTTTGGTGCTAGGTATAAAAATTGTGAGGGAGGAATAGATGCAAGTGGCAAGTATCCTAAATAAGTGATAGATGAAATAAGAGGTTGTTGGTGATAAGTGTAGGTAGGTGTAGTGGATGTAATGACTCTCATAGTAATTAGAGGAAGTGACTCACAGGATGGAGAGAACAATCTTTGAATGGGAGTATGGGTTTCCAACACCATAGGTGGATGAGATTAAATAGGTATATAAGAGGTAGCGAGTGCGAGATAGGCCTACACTTAGGGTAGTTTATGAAGGAATGGTTGACATCACAAGACCGGTGACATCAAAGGCACGATTGATGCCATAGGTTTAGCATAAATCGATGCAAAGAGGGTAAAGTTGGAAGAACACAAGTAGTGAGGTGGAAAAGCTTAAGGCCAAGCTAGTAGTAGTTGATGTAGAAGTAGGGGCAAGGGTAGGGGAATGGACCCGGGAATTTCATATAAAACTACCCCGATGAATCCCGAGTGGATGAATGGGATAAATAATATTGTAAAGTAGCGGGGTTTTGGTCTAGGAGTTGTCACATCCTCATTTTATACATTAGAACAAGTGATTTTTTTTTTTGATAAATGCTTACTGGTTCTAAATACATAATTTAGAACTCACAAATCAAATAACCATTCTTATAACAGAAAACCATATGCCGCTGTAATGACTCGGAGTACCTCCGATCTATTCATTCCATGACTCGGTAATCTACCGATCTATTCATGAGTAATAAGAGTTGGCGTTTTTATTTAACACTCCACTCTTGCGGTTCTCTTCCCTATTCTGGGATTCAGAATGCTCTATCCAAGGAACCTATCTGAATAATTGTTACCATTATTCATCGGCATCTCATCCCTTAGACTAGGTGAATTAGGACAACGCAATCAGCAGCTTGCGATACTTTGGCCAAAGATTTGAAACATACTGCTTATGTCTCGTATTCCTTAACAAAGATACTCACAACTGACGGAATACGTCCTACACCCCATTCCTAAGTTATATAGAACGTCTTATACTGACTTCTGTCAGTCCCTCCTATCCCAAATTATTCACTCGGAAATGGATTAGTAAGGTGATAACGTTATATGGATGCCCACGAGGACTAGGGATACGATGACATACTGGTTCAACCCTAGTTAAACCAGTGTGTCAAGATACCCCGAATCTCCTAGGCAGCCTTATAACGTGACCACATTCCTAATCGGTCCCAGAGTAACTTGTTCGAGTTCATGGTGTAAATCTTATCGATCAATGCAAAGGGTGTCATCACAAGACACCTGCATTGTTGTATCTTCGAGAAGATCCTAACCTTCTCGGAGGTACAACCCTGCAGTTGACTTGTGTCGTCAACCTTTAAATCCGCCTCGAAAAGATCTACTTATTAAAAAGTGTTACATACGCTGAGTTAAATTATATTAAAAGACGTTCCCCTAAGGTTAGCCTTTCCCAATCCCTGGGTTCCTCACCTTAGAATGACCTTTCTTAATAAAACCCTTTACACAGAGAAGTTATTAAGACTAAGGTTCCATCAAGGAGTTCATAGAATATACATAATTCTAAATCAACGAAATTGGACAATAACCCATAATCTTCACATGTGATTGCCAACAGAACCCCTTTTTGGTTTATTTCAGTTCTCATTACTGAATTTATATCGTACTTATAAGTATCAAGATATAATGATTAAGAATCCAATTAAATGTTGTCCTGGCTTAATCAAGACTAGGGATTAATAATTTAATTCAGCTTGTTTAGCGTTCTGCTTAGGTTTATTTTAACCCTAGTTTCCAGTAAGACAGTGATCTATATTTCAATTTAGCTTTAGATAGAACATACTAGAATTGCTAAACAATCATAAGTATTCAGTCACATATTCTTGCAATCTTACAATGATATTAAAAAGTCTCCAAATTATACAATAATAACAATGCTCTCCAGATATTTGAACCGAAGAAGGTCAAACTATCAAGATAAGAATACAAACACATAAGTAACAAATATCAATTTCCATTCCTTTCAGAACTAATCAAATACATTTTATGCATTCAACATACTTGATACAATACTCTACGGAAAAAGAACATCTTTCCACATGTAGTACATTTAGAAAATCAAGCTGTATTTCAACTTAAAATCAAATTAAACAATCTGATCATCCTATCAGATCTGCGTGCTTTTACCACTTACGGCATCCATCTGCAAAAATTGTCAACATGGGTCAGTTCGATGAACTGAGCATGATAAGCACTAACTCTTAAAACAATTGCAATCCATCAATTGTTTTCATTAAACACCCTGTTTAAATGAGATCAATTCACCCAACAAGTAAACATATTTCATCAAAATATTAGGGATCAAGAAGAACGAAAGTATCTGAGACAACTATCCATCTGAATCCCCAGGACAACAAACATCAGACAGATCATTACATTCATCATAGTAAAATGAATATCATAACAACCCATGATTTCAGCAGTAGTTAAAATAGTTCCAACAGTTAGATAAAAATATATATCAACATATACTTTACAACAGAAGAGAAATAAACGATCATACATATTTCCCTCAGAACTAGCTCATGACTGTACCATCTTTCCAAGAGCAAAGCATTCACCTTAAACACATGCGAATAAATCAGACGAGACCACCAAAAGCACCACTATTTTGTTTAAGTTTAAAATATAATAAACTACAGTACAGTAGCTCTCACGCCAAACAGTGATGACTATCTACCAAACAGACTCTGCATGACCTCCCACACGAAGTGACAAACAAGAAGATAATCACAGCCATTGCCTGTTGAGGTGCAGTCGACAACTCCTAAGTTCAATTAAACTCAAGAATTGATATCCATGCGACAGAAGACGTAACACGCCAACAATCCCTTACATCAACCTACAGCCCATTCTAGTCCTTACTAAACACTGTAAGGCTTTTCGACCCAAGGTCGAAATCAAAGAACTTCTATTTTATCGCAGTCAACAATGGACTTCTTGACATTAAGCAATTGATGTTTCCCTAAGACTATGCAGAGATAATCTTACAACATTCCCGCAACATGCACAGCCTCATCTAACTGGAATAATCAGAAAGGAAACATAATATACCGTATTCACATCTGGACGCATTCAGAATTTGAAGTATGGTATTCACGACCCACTTTCACAGAGCCAAGATACATGATATCTATCTATACTCAAGGAACCCAATAGTGTCAAAACAACAGTGTACCAAATCAGGCTTAATTAGAGGCAGATACACTGGTTACCCATCAAGGATTCAACTGAATCCGAACAACAGTAAACATGATAAATAATAGTTAATGATTCCAATGTGCAACAATGGTAAACATTCAAAATCAGGCTTATACAAAAGCTAATACTGATTTCGCAACAAGGAATCCAACTGAGCCTCTTCAATATTTTTCGCTCAAGCTTACACAGAAAAGAAACGTAAAAATACACCCAAAGAGTCTGTACCAAAAATTCATTACAAAATAACAGAGGTCGCATTACCTGTTACTCCTTCAAGACTCTGACAAAATCAAATTACCAATATTCAAATATAAATATATAGCTTCAACAGTGGTCCAAAATATACGAATCATTCAATGGACTCCACAGAGTCGTTTTGAATACAATAAATATATATATTGCATACTATCAACGGGTTGAATCCCATAACCTCAACGCAAGGGAAAAACAACTTCAACAAGGTCGCATTGAAATACTGTAACACAACAAGTTATCCTTTCATAAATAACTTTAAATATCTTAGCGAAACCCAACAGGATTCTGTAACCACCATCTATAATAACCACGACAGAACTTACAAGGAAGTCGAGTTATACTGAACATTCAATCAAAAGTCCACAGTATCTTTTCCTACCAGTATCGACAACAAGTAAGCATTAACAACAAGTATCAACAGTAGCCTGTACCCATCAAGAGAACAATTCATGGGCTCTCACAGAGCAGGCCCAATATACATTCTTGCATATATTTCACAAATTAAAGCCGGAATGCAAAACACCATGAAATATTGCAACAGTTCGAAAAATAAAATACACCCATCAAGGTTTTAATTGAAAAATCGAACCAGCAAGAAGATACAGTAACAAAATCACCCCAAGCTACCATAAAAACCATCTAATTCCAAAAATCATCTGAACAGAGTTGTTCTAATGAAATCATTTGAAAGAGAGCAAGATTTTTAAAGGTTAGGGCCTAACATGCCTGGTTATTTGCTTAAAATTTGAAAGGTTACCCTTTGAAAAGAGCTCGAACCTTCTCCTCCTTTTCCAAGTTAGATCCACCAACAAAAATTTGCTATTACCATGACTTATAAATTTTCCTTGCCAGAGAAAAGAGCGAGTTACACTCAAATTTTCCATGCAACTCCAAGAAGACTGGTGCGAAGAACCAGTGAACAGACAGAGGGAAAACCGGAGCGCATGAAAAACCAAACAAACCATTAACTTTCCATTTTGCATGCCTTCCCGAGGAACCCGAGCTCGACGACCGAGTTCATAAATGGAATTTACTCCAAATTTCCCGCTAAATCTCCATTGCCACCGACCGCCATAGTTGGCGATGGACAAATGCACATCAAAGACCATTTCCAACTTTGGCGACCTACCACGTCGGATCAAGTTAGCCGTTTTAAAAACTTCTACCAAATTACCTGTCCCTCATGCTTATCCATGCATTTAATGACATAGAAACTGCCGCCCATGGTTCGCACCCTTCCATAGGTCCCCTTCTTCCTTGTTCAATAGTTAGGTTAGTAACTTAGGTTAGGATTTAGGATAACACTTAGTCTAACCTCTTAGCACATAGATACTAACTTAGAACATTAGCTCTTAGCCTAGGTCTAGGTTAGATTAACACTAATCTAACCCCTAGGTTAAGTTTAGTTTTAGGTTACTAACCTTAATAAATCCAGTTAGGTCTAACATTTCATATGCTCAGAAAAAGAACCTACAACATACATTCACGAATAGGGTTCACTCCTACACTGCCAAATGGCTATTGAATTATATGTAACTGAATTATTACCTGGTCCACGATCAAGACCTTCCAGATATATTATGATATCGGGAACCAATTCATTTAACATGATCAGCCTGAGTTATACTCCGGACTAGCTTATTCAATGCATCCAGACCTTGCAACCTGCTTAAGGTCTATAATTTTAATTCATCACGAATAAGCTTAAAGCACCACTTGGATCAATACCACTGATCCAAGGCTTGGTCTTATAGATGGATAACTCCATAATTCATTCCAAGATCAGATTAAACTCAGGTGTAAAATGAAAGAAATAAAAGAGTCCAATCATATTCCGACTCAGTCAAAGATCTGTAATTTGCAAAGAAGATACAGTACATATCAAGCATGACTTCTCAATCAAGGGAACACATCCTTTCAAAAGAAATCACATATCAACACTTGTATGCTCAGGAGGAAGTAACTACACCCAAGGTGTTACAGAGTCTTGTGAACTCCTCATCACCAAAGATTAATGATAATAAGATGATTGGGATCCATAGGTGATAGAATAGAAGGTGGAGATGGAATATAAGGGAGCGGATGAAGGCTAGTGTGGAATATGAGTGCGTTATCTTAGGTACGTGTCAAAATCATATGACTAATGGTAGGCTTGGTGGTCGAAGCTCTATAAATTCTACAAGAGAATAGAAGGAATGAATGGTTCCAAAATGTATTTTAATTAAAGAATTAAAACACAGAGACCGACATTGGTTGGGGTAACCTAGGGTGTTTATGCCAAAGAGGTAATCGATGCCGGTTTGCTAACCGCCACTCACATTCGTGGAAAATAAAAGGATTTGTAAATTTTACAATAGATGATGAAAATTAAACAGATCCGAACTTTGATACAATGATTTCAAATTCACAAATTTATGGTGAGGTAACTAAGGAAATTCTAGAAAGAGCAGAAATGTGATAAATGCAAATTTTTTTAAAATGACCAAAACAACAGAGAAACCAATAATATCATCGAGATTTGTAACAATGACGGTCGCTAGACGATGCCAAATCACTATGGATTTTGTGAAAAGACAAAAATAAATGAATTTTGTGACTTAGATCAAATGAAAGACCAATCCTCGAAATCCGAGTATGATAATGGTTGTTCTAGCAGACACTCGTAAAGAGACAGAATACACCAACTATAATTATGGAGTGTGAAGGGAGAGAATACTGAAGAAAATGAAATCTCACCTCAAACAACAAATCAAGAAAAAACTAGCAAACATGAAATCCTATGTGGTAGATTTTATGTCTAGATTATGTCAGCTTAGTAATGACTTATGAATATAATGGAGTTTTTGGTTTGAAAAAGGTGCCCTAATAAAAGCCATTAAATAAGGATAGTTGTAGGTATGTTTTGGTGAGGGAGGTCATTTCTATGAGATCATAATTGACAGAGAAACTAATAGCTGGGAGCCCAGATTAATCCTTAGATCATGTGATCGCTGACAACTTCCTCCGTAAAAGACAATGTTTAAGAAATGTGTAAATTGTTTAAGTGATTCGGTATAGAGAATGTGCAAAGTGAACTATGATTCAATTCGTCAACCATCAGCTAGGCATGACTTCCAACATATAGGTTTCCTCAATTTAATGTGAGCTACAATGTGACATACCAAAATGAAATGCAAATATTTTAAGCCCAAATCCACAATTAAGTTTGATGTAGCAAATAGAGAACAGGAAGAGGAATGCTCTTTCACTAAATGTAATACAATAGAAAGGAAGACATGTTCTTTTAGAGCACCAAAAGAATAATTTCTTTTTTAAGGGAGAAATTTTAATGTGAGTTTTTTCAAAAGAAATAAACACTCAAAATGCACCCTATAAAATGAACAATGAAAAGGAAACCCAAAATGGGTCCCACTGGGCGTGCCAAAATGTTTCACTGAATTTTTGTGTGATAAAATAGATAAGGTAATGATCAAGGATGAATACTTTTGATTATGTAGATGGTAGGTTAAGTGAGCATGTTATCGAATTTATCTAAGATGATCATGGAGAACTCCTTTTTCCTAGGATGGAATACCTGTAGATAAAAAGAAAGACCACCAAATGATATTAAATATCAAGATTCAGAGGACTAGCTTGCATGGCTAGATCCGGGAATCATGATGCTTCCTTGAATGGTTGTCAATCCTATGCTTTTATAAACTTAATGAAATTAAATATGAGAAATAAAGGTCCTATTGCTAAAAAATTTATTTCGGTATCTCAAAAAATTATTAAAAAATTAGATTAAGCAAAGTGTTAAAATCTAAAATAATCTAACATTAGGAAAGGTTTGTTTCTACTTAGGATAGGTCGCAGTGGGTGTTGGGTGAGGTCACAGGGTATCGTAAGGTCTGGGTGGAATTTAGGTGATGTTAGAGGTAGTTTGGTGAAGGTTAGTAGAAAACACAAGGATCGATATCGTTTTGATGGCCGATGCCAGAGATAGTGGATATCTATCATGGTTAAGGTGAATGACATTGGTAGGGACAATTTGACAAAGCAAATTATTGAACAATGGTTTTTAGGCTCTCTATGATTGTACAAAGAGTGAGGGTAGTATGGTTTGGGTCGTAATATGGCTGAGAAGACTCAGGGATACTAAGGAAGAGTTTTAGAATGGTGAAAAGGCTTGGGATGGTTGAATATTGGGTTGGTGGGAGGAAGGTGATGTACATGCA
This sequence comes from Taxus wallichiana var. yunnanensis, assembly GCA_018340775.1. Taxonomy (NCBI): domain Eukaryota; kingdom Viridiplantae; phylum Streptophyta; class Pinopsida; order Cupressales; family Taxaceae; genus Taxus; species Taxus wallichiana. Next base: position 153,282,307 of record CM031237.1, read on the forward strand.
ACATAAGAAATAAACTACTGAAAGAAAACAAAGATCTACAAAAGGAATAAGAAAAATGATTAGGATCAGAATAATTAATCGATGTCTTGTAGATCTTGGGAGGTGGAGGAGGATGGTAGCTGATCCTCGAAGATCGTTTTATGTTCGGGCCATGGAAATACGACCTATGTGCTTCCGTGAGTTTTCCAATGCTCTGGAAAGATGAACTATATGCTTGTCTTGCACTGTGGTTGTGTGTGTTTGTCATTTGGATGTAGGAGGGCTTGAGGATTCATGCTTGAATGCAATAAGCTCCAATAACTAAATGAACAACCTAGGTAAATAGTTTTAAAATTTTATATAAGGTAACCGATGGCGGTTAAGGTGACCGTCGTGAGTTGAGGGATAACTGGCATCGGTTAGACGGGAAAGTCTAGGTTTACCAAAAATAGGAAGATCTTTACTATTTTTGGTGTGATTTTGATTAAGTCCACTTAGGGAAGTGGAGTTCACGTGAGAGAAGGTAGGAAGGTCATAGAATAAGTCCAATTAGGTTTTAGGAAGAATTCTTAGTTACGTTAAGTGGTGACTTAACATGGGAGTGATGACTCGGTGGTGAGAGTGATGACTTGGTCATTGGAGTTAAATGCCCTGGAATGGGTCCAGGTGAGGTGTAACGATGAGGTGTAGGCGTGAGGTTGAAATTAACTTAATTAATATAATTAAATTAATTAATAATGTGAGGATGAATATTAGTATAGGATGAAGGGCTCATGATTAATTAAATATATTACGTTAATCGATCAAGGGGACTAAGGGAGTGTGACCAAAATTTGGTGTCTACTGGCGGGTTCACCAAAATGATTAAGTGAAATATGAATAAAATCAAGAAAAAATGATAAGAAATGTGAAACCCTAGTTACAAAGAGGAGTAAGAGAGACTTAGCTTATTTGCAATGAAATTTGGACTTTATTCGAAATTCTAACTTTAACTTGATGAAAGGAGAGGTAGAAGCATCACACAAAGATCCAAAAAGTGTAGATCCGGGAGGATTATGTTGGATAGGGCGTTTAAAAGGGGTAGGGCACTGTGGGTGCCACAGACTAGCAACAGTGCTCCGTGACTATGGAAATTCTCATAAAACCATCTTTGATCTGTAACAAGTTGTTTATTATCCTTCTCCTTTAGTCATTCGTATGTCACACAATGTTCATCAAGGTCACTAGAAACCTAAAATGAAATAATGACCTACAAAACCCTCAAAGAGACATCAAATCCTCAAATATAAAGATACAAAATGAGGGTTCGGATTTCCATCGCTTGTTGAACAAGTTATCTTGTGAATGGGAACTACATTACATTTCAAACCCAAATGTATTTCTATGTGTGTGCGGAATCGCACCCTAGGTGGCTCTTGTGTGTGTCACACTTGATAGAGAGAAAAGTAGCTAGATGTAAAGAAATGTAATATATGTATGCATGGAATAGAATAAAATCCCCTCTTGTGAAGTGTATGCAGAATAATACGCTCCTTGCCATTAAATTGATGCTTGAATACTCTTGAATAGCCTTTTGATGCAACCTTAGGTGGTGATAGCTAATTCTTAGTGCTTTTTCCTTTATTATGAACACAAATTTATATTTATATGATTCCCTTGCTTGAATTTTTTAATTAATATCGAAAAGAAGACTACCAAAAAGAGAAGATGCTCATACGGCTAGAAATGATGAAAACTATGTGAACAACATACAAAGAGGTTAGGGGTACCTAAAGGGGTCGAGGTTCCTAAGATTGACTAGCATCCTGGATAGGTGTTGGCATCCGGACTCAGAGAAACTAAAGGGTCGGAAGTCGAATGAGAAAGATAAAACGTCACAATAGAAAGAAATTAAAGATGACCAAATACATGGGTTTATTATTACTTTTCTTACTTAGGAATCATATGAATAGTAATATGCAATCAAGTATAGATAATTACCCAAACTATTCTATTTTGTGTCTACGGTGACTATGTTTTGTGTTATAAGAATAATGAAACTAAAATTAATAATGTCTTAGATGAATTTGAATTTTAATATCCTTTTATAAAAATCATATTTCCTCCTTTTTAATAATGTGTAATATTTGAATATTTTAGCTCTTTTTATCATCTATGTAAAACTCTTAGAAACAGTGAAATTGAGTTACTTTCATCTAGTAAACTTTAATATAGGGCTAATATTTCTTATCATTATCCTAACAAGTTCTCAAGAAAATATACCTTTAATGGAAATCCTAGTGTATTTAATCCTAATGTTAATGTTATATCTCACCCCATGAGTATCCAAATCTAACCTATATGCCATGACTCTAATATATTTCCATATCCACCACATATGTTATTTCCTTACCTCAGAAAGCAATATGATTTATCCTCCATATCCTCATGACCTAGATCTAATAGGCCTCATGAAAAGAACTTTGATGAAAATAAAGATCGTAATTACCATAGATGTAATGATCGTTATAATAATAGATGTTTTAAACTTAGATATTGATCAAGGATTTGATTGACAATAATGAAATTGAGCTTGATGAATATATTATTTCTATTTCTAAATTTACTAATGACAATGGAAAATATAAAAATTTCAATAATCCATTAAACAAGCATGAAAAATCTCCTCCTAAATCCTATTCAGAGATCATGCTTACCATGTTTTTCTTCATCCATCACTACATCACTCACTTGGATTTCTTATTGGCATTACTAATCTTCCTTCACCTATCATTACTTACAATAATGTTAATTTTCATGCATCTTTTTCATCACATTTATTATAGATGGATGATTTTATTAGTCTTCATCTTATTAACAATAGTATAGTACATTATACTTATAAGTGCAATTCATGTTGAATATATTTCTTGTAAGATATCATCCTTCCATTATCTCACATGACCCATAGATCACATAATTCTCATGGGAATGTCATTCTTCCCATCACTATTAGGATCCTCACTATCTTTATGCCTTTCTATATCAGATATGCATTTACACATTATGACATGATCTTAGGACTCCTCTTGGCTTAGGGATTCTAAAGCGTTTCCATCATAGTTCACATATGCATCAAGTTTCCCATCGTAATCATGTTATCACTATTCGAGGCATCCCAACACCTACTCCTTTTTCTTTTGCTCATGTCGGTGCTTGTTTTTAACCTCGCACTTTTCATTCAATTTTTCAGTCTACCTAGTTCATTGTGTATTCTATGTTTCCTGTCTGCAGTGCGTGAAATTTTTTTATATTCACTTGAATGTCTTGTGAGTCCTTTTCTATGGTCATGGATCTCTTTGACCCTAGTGTTGTTTACAATTTCTTTTCCTTGAAGTAAAATTTATATTCGGGTGTAAATGATGAAGTTCCCCCGTGTTTTTATCTTCCATGGTCGTGTTTTCCCTATCAAATTTTGTCTCAACATTTGTGGATGAGTGTTCATCCTTAATGGATGAGGCATGGTGGGTCTATTTTATAAACTTGTCACTTTTTGCTATGTTTGCAAAAATATCAAATTTTCCCCAAGGCCTAAAGGATCCTGATTGGCTATTCAAAATTATTAAGCGGCTAAAAAAATTCTTACTTTGGCCCCGAAAGGTGTACACGTGTGATGAGGTGAGAAGTTATGGGAAGGCGGGCTATTTTTGTGTTTTGGGGCATTATGGTGGAAAGGTGGGTCATTGGAGAATTTTTGAGTTTTTGGATTTGTTTGAAAAGTCAAAGCAGGGAGGTAGATCGTCAGGTTACTTTGAAGTTTTTTAGCTTTATTTTATAGGAGTAAATTTATAAAGTGAACCGCGACTGGGCTGGGGACAAGAGAAGGACACGTGGCCATTTGAAATTTCAAAACATGGAGGTAGATCATCGTGGAACTATTTTATCGTTGTTTTTTAAATGACGTAAAAATATAAAATTGACCCGTAAATCCTCTTAGGACCAGATAAAGTTTCTAAAGCGTGAGGGTAGATTGATGGGAAAATTTGGAAATTTCTAATTTTTTTAAAAAGAGGTAAAGTTGCAAAAGTGAGTCACAAATCCGTCTACGCCTAGTTTAAGCCACATGTTGAGCTCATTTTTCAAAGGTGGAGGGGCGGGAAAAATTTCAAAAATATGCATTTTCTTTAAAAGTCATAAAATGTAAAAGGTCTCCCTAGGCCCGTTTCGGCTCAAATTTGAAGTTGTGAAAGGTAGAGTTAACAACTATGGTGTGATGCATCTGGTTTTTCCACCATTAACACTCCAAGACTTCAAGAGATGTGAATGTGTGTCATTTTTATTAGTGAAGTGAAAATCTAGATTGTTGTGGAGATAAATTTGTGAATCTGAGGAATGTGAAGGTTGATGTTTTGAATCAGAATTTATCAGGCACCTCTGAGAAAATTCTAGATCTAGCAAAGCAAGATGCAGAGGAAAGGGATAAAGAAGAGGAAGTTACAGGCACATAGGATGATCAATAGGATTACACACATTCTTCCTCTTTTTTATGTATGTCATGTTTTTAGAATCAGGAGGGAATACTCCAAGTAATTTTCTAGAAGTGAAAACCAGATGTCCCAGTTAAAGTAACTGGTGGAAATATCTAAAAAGATTTATCCTTTGAACACTTGGCAACTTTTGATTGTAAATTTGTTAAACATCACTTTCTAGAAAAATTTGTAACAAACAAAGTATTCCTTGGAATATTCTTGTTTTTGGGGGAAAAATATTTGATGTAAAGTGAGTGCTATAAAAGGCATGAATTAGTCATGCAAAAGGTCGAGAGTTAAAATTTTTGAGAAAATTTGAGAAAGCCCATCTTCTTGAGAGACCATCTGAGAAACCTGTTAATTTCTTGTGTTTTAGATTTAATCATGTCAAGATGGTTGCAAGTGTACAACCATTGATAAGCTCTTAAACTGTTTAAGAAAGTTTCCTCATCGATGAATCTAATAAACCTCAAATTAATATGTGTTGATCTTGGGTAAAATTGGGTATGCTTTTATTTGTGAATGTTTTCAAATATTTTTTCCTGTTCTGTTGTAATCTTATGTTAAAATTCCTTTGAATCACATAATATATTATCCCGTGATAGTATTGTGGTATTTTCAATTTCATTATGAAAAGAGCTTTCATCCTCAGTAATGAAATAAGCAATTTAAAATCACCATACTCTCACCGTGTTGACAAATATTATTTGCAAGTCTATGAGTGTATCTTAGGCTTGATGAAGCAAGGATTCTAAATTTTAATTGAGTCTTTAACATGAGCCTTTGTGTTGAAATCTTGAAGAGTGTGTGAAACCGTGCATCTCCGGGTTTCCATTGATACACATATTATAGTTGAAGGAATATTTGGGATATCTCAAACATTTTTTCTATGATTTTTAAAAATTTTGTAAAGGTTCTCAAAGATTTGGTGATATCAACTTTATCTTTCTTAACTTCCCACCAAAACTTCTCAAATAACAAATCCTACATTAAATACCACTATTTTTATGTGTATCCACAAAGCTTGAACAAATTCCATTACCAAAATATGCAAAAAATCAAGTTTCAATTATTGTCTTTAGTAACTTGAACCTTGTCTAGAAAACATCTCCATTCTCTAGTGTGATAATTCATGAGAGTTATATTGTGTTGTATTGTTCATATTTTCTCAAGGTTTTCCTAAAATTTTTGTAAAGAAGGATCTCTTGATGTCCTTCACCAATAGGGGTTACAGAATGGTTCCTCTCACCTTGGTTGAAGGCATAACCTAAAGTAGTGAGGGTAGATCAAACCCTTATGAAGGTGCTATCCATTTCTCCAATGCACGAGTGACAAAGAGCCAGCTAAATCCCCTCCCCTGGATACAAAATGACTTATACCATGATTTTTCTATCTCTAAGTATCTTGTTAAATCTGTGATGCTACTTAGGCTCCAAGGGAGAATCAATTTCAATACCAACACCGATCTCGCACCATTTTTGGGACTATTTACACAAACCCACCCTAGTAATGTTCTTTACATGATTTAAGTTCAAATAAGTTGTTTAAATTTCATCCTTTGTTGAGATTTGTAAGATTTTTGTAAGATCACAAGTCCATTGTGTAGTATTTCCATTTTTAGTTGTTATTACATGAAATTTGTATCGTGAGTAATAAATGCGGGTAAAGGAAGGTCAGATCTATTAAAATTTACAGAAATTAAGCTTTGATAGACATTTTTCAAGCTACTTAGAGTGCATTTGAATAACTAAGGTGAGAATCCTTAGTGGTGACTTTGTTTTGGTTTGAAATTTGATAATTACCAGTGTCTTAACCCGTGTCAAGTGAAATTTTTCATTAATATTTGCAAATCTGGAGGGAAGAAGATCTTTCTTCACTAAGGACCCTACTAGGAAGTTATTTCCAGAACTAGGAAAGACAAATTTAGAAGGAAGACGAGTCTGGAAAGTAGTAGGAGATCACGAGTTAAGAAAAGAGATATCAATTGTGGAAAGTGATCAACATGTGGTTGAAAATTACCATACATTTTCAAGTGATTCTGAATCAAGTAGTCCTTGTGTAAATTTGAATTCTCCAACTGGAGAGGGCCCATCATTTGTGTTTGAAAAGTGTGCTTCTCATTTTTCCCAATATCTTCCAAGGTTGATAGGTTTTTTCATGAAACCAAGTCATTAGGGGATATTTATTTTGAAATTTATAATCCTATGCTCCAAAGACCCCTCGTTCCTCATCACTTTGTTTCCCCTGCAAGATCACCGCCTCAAGGCAATATGGCCCAGCCTCCACCTATACCTCCTTTTTTGTCAATATCTTTGGACCTATAAATTTTAAAGGTATGTATGGATATCCTAATATGGTGCCACAAGATGTCAGAAATAGGTTACAAAAATTTCAAGGGAATAATGCTATCACTTTGTGTAATCAACATTTAAAACTTTTTTTCGATATGATGGAAGATTTTGAAATTGAGTTTGAAGATGTGTATATAAAATTGTTTATTCATACTCTTGAGGAGGATCTACGTGATGGTACAAGTCTTTCCAGACAATTCGATAGATTCATGGACTGAGATGAAAAATGCCTTTAGATTGCAATATGGGGATAAGATAGATCCTAGGTTCCTTTTATCTGAGTTTGAAAATATAAAGAAAAATCCAAATGAATTTTTCCATGATTTGAATACTAGGTTCAAAAAAACCTTGAAAATATTACCTATAATCTTAAGGCCAAGTGATGAGTCCTGTTTGATAAAATATTCGACACTTTTGTCAAAAAATTTACTTATTAGTTCAAGGACAAAAACCCGGGAACTTTGAGGAAAGGTTTTACCATGGCTTTGCTGAATGAAAATAATATAAAAGTAGTGGGGAAAACTCCTAAAAGATATGGTTTCAAGTTTATCTATCCCTGAAATTCCTCGTTCAAACAAAGTTGAGGATCTGGAAGGGGTTGTGAAAACTTTGGCTGGAGCAATTAAAGAAATATCTTACAAACTAGCTAGAGCAGATTAGGGAATAGGACAGAGTTTCCAAGGTCAACATAAGCCACAAGGTCATGAGAGATTTGGAAATCATCCCTAGAGGTTATCATAGGTCAAACGACCTTGGAAAAGGTCCCATGGGGTAAGGAAATAGAAAACCTCAACCTGGGAGAATAGAATTATTCTTGATCCTTTAGCTCGCTAGAGTTTCTACTATGGAAGAGTTCCATGCTATTGAGTGGTGTGATAGATGTTTCTTACCCCATTCCCCATGTGATGTAGACAAGGAAGTTGAGGAATTAGATGATGATGAGATATATGATGATGTGTGCATGATGGAATGATCTATAGGTTCACAACAGAGAGAAACCTCAACTAAATTAATAAGTGCTAGAATAGTTGTAAGTTTCTCGGGATTGCATCCACCGGGTATTACCTCTTCCTCCAATTAATGATTTTGAAATTGATATGGTACAAGCATTTGATTTTCCTAATCATGATTTTGAATACTTGAGGGCTTTGATGATTAAAAAAATACGACAGAGGAATTCCTTCGAAGAGGACAAGATATTGGTAATGAATGCAATAGTGGCTCGGAGAAGGAATACAATACTAGGAGTAAGGTTGTCAAAGGGGTAGGGCCACAAGATAAGCAAAAAATTCCAATTGTCACCAATATCCCTAAGGAAACCCCTAAAAAGGATACATCTGGAAAAGGCCTGATTTCCCCAAATAGAACTTGTATTCCTACCCACTCCCAAACTGTGAAAAATCCCATAATATCAAAGGAAGTTGTGAATCTCCCTCCTAATACTGCCTTGCCAAAATATGTTCCTTGTGATATAGCCCAAATCCTAAGCTAGATCAAGGTTATTGTTCCCATTGTTGAATTACCGAGGATTCCTGAGCATAGAAAAGAGCATTTGAATATTTGGGATTTAAGGAAGAGAAGATTACCCAAGGAAAGGGTGTGAAAAATGTAGAGAATCCTCCCATTATTGTAGAATTAGAAATACCACAAGCATTGGAGGAACTAGGAGAATCACCTGAGGTGTATTTGGGAACTTCTCTAGTTGAATCTCAACTTGATGTGGATCCATTTTATACCACTTTGATTATTAAAGATAGGCTGGTACATAACTGCATGTTTGATTCAGGAGCCTCATGTAATGTAATGCCCCTTGAGGTAATGAATGAATTAAATATCAAAGTAACAACATCTTTTGGGAAGTGTAATGCCATGGATTCGAGGAAGTGTCGGTGATGGCATATGTCAAGGGATTAGTAGTGCAACTTACATCTTATTAGGGAAAGCTATTGACCATGAATGTTGTTATTGTTGACTATCCCTGCCAAGTGGGGGATGTTTTTATCCAAAAAATGGGAAGCTAGTGTGGGTGGAAGCATATAAATGGACATGTCATACGCCACCATACCATTTTAAGGAAACCTTGTAAAGTTTTATGGTAAGAAGAAAATGTTACATTTGATTGAGTATCCCAATAATGCTTCTTATTAAGTGTTATAGATGGAAATTTATGTTGATAACTTTTTTGGCTATGCTGATTGAAAGAGCATAAAATTGAGTAGTGCAAGTACCGGAGCAAGAAGGTTCTCCTTAGAATTTGATGTTTGATGGGGATTTTTGTAAGTTTGGTATTGCCGTTGGTGTTGTCTTAATATCTCCAAGCCCGGAAGAGTTTATTTTTCTTTTAAACTAAATTTTGAGTGTACAAAAATATTGCAAAGTATGAAGAACTGTTATTGGGGTTTAAGGATTGCTTGGAAATATGGTGTTAGGGATATTATTGTTAAAGGGGATTTAGAATTGATAGTCAAACAAGTTAGAAAGCTCTATGCAAAAATGAATCGAGAATGAAGCAATATAAGCATGTAGTTTGGGATTTCATTGAGATGTTTGAATCTTTCAATATAATACATCACTATAGGAAATACAATACTGTAGAAGAAAAATTAGTAGTATTGGGATCTAGGTTTGAAAATTGTACAATGTCTCCCTATTGTGAATATGATATTGAAATATTGACTAGGCCATCTATCCCGACAATATCAAGCAATCGAAAGTATTTGAAGATGATGCCTAGGGCCAATTTTTTTACAAAATAAAGGAGAATTTGTCAATCAAAGTATGGACTAGAACCAATGGTTTATGCAAATGAAGGAAAAGAGACTTTGTTCAAGTAAGGATATCATTCAATTGAAAACTAATATTATTCCCAGAGGTTTAGTTGCACTAGAATAAAATTTTGACAATGTTGACCGCATTGTTAACAAACACATGTCAACCTCGAGAGATGTTGAATAACATAACCTAGGCATAAAAGATAAACCTAGGAAAATATGGTTAGGTAGAAATTTGAGGAAAGAAGAGAAGCAGTCATATGTCCAATTGTTAAAAAAGTACCAAGACTGCCTGGCATGGTCATATTCGGAACTGAAAGCATATAGGGAAGATATTTTTCAGCATGAAATTCCTTGGAGGCTAATGCCAAGCCATTTAGGATGAAACAGAGACCAATTAATCCACTCCTTTCCCTAAAAATGTAAGAAGAGTTGAAAAAGTTAAGGGATGGAGGAATTATATAGCCTATAAGGTACTCCTCATGGGTGGAAAAATTGGTAATCGGTTCGAAAAAATAATGGGGACATAAGATTGTGTGTTGACTTTAGGAATTTAACTAAGGCATCAAACAAAGACAACTATCTCTTGCCAAATATGGACAACATGTTGCAATTGGTTACTAGTTAGAATTATTATCTACTCTAGATGGTTTCTTTGGGTATAACCAGGTGGTTGTGAAGCAATCAGAGAGAATCAAGACTACTTTCCCCACTCCATGGGAACCTATGTGTATGTAAGAATGCCTTTTGTCTTAATGAATGTTGGAGCTACTTTCCAAAGAGAAATAGATGTATATTTATTTAGACACATAAATGATTTCATTTCCATGTATAAGGATGATGTGACCATTTTTTCAAGGAAAAGAAGTGACCACTTGCAACACTTAGAAAAGATGTTAAAATGTAGGGAATATGGTATTTCACTCAATCCTAATAAGTGTCATTTTAGGGTTGTAAAGAAAAGCTGCTTGGACACATTGTGTCAAAAGAAGGGGTCATGATTGATCCTGAAAGGGTGGAAGCTATTAGAAAGTTACTATTCCACGAACCAAGAAGGGAATTCATTCCTTTTTCAGGAAAATAAATTTTATTAGGAGATTTATTTCCAAATTTTATGAATTGACTATCCCAATCACCAATATGTTGAAGAAAGATCAAAGTATCAAATGGGAAGAAGCAATTGTCCAAGACTTTATGGGATCAAGGAAACATTAAAGAATGCCCCTGTTTTAGTAGCTCTTGATTATAAAAAGGCTTTCTAAATATTTTCCTTTGTTTCTAAGAATACTATTGCATCGTATGTGTTGTTACGAAGGATGATGAAGGAGTTGAAAGGCCAATTCCTTTTTTAGCAAAGCATTACGGGAGCAGAGCTAAAATATACTATCATGGAGAAGAAGGCATTTTGCTTTAGTAAGAGCCAAAAAAATCTTCAGGCCATATATTTTTATTTCTAAAGTTATAGGCTATGTTTCCCATACCATGGTTAAGGATGTCATATCAGATATGGAAGTTTCAAGCAAGAGATGTCAATGGGTAAATAAGCTGCGAGAGTATGATATAAATATCCAAACTTCAAAATTGGTTAGAGGTCTAGGCTTAACAAAGCTAATGACATAGAGCAATATATAGATAGTTGAGATAAATGAGGTTCAAGGGGAAAGGTTGAATATTCTTGAGAAATTGGTCAATTTCGAATGGTACAAGGATATTATTTTTATCTCAAACACCTATAGTGCCCTCGAATATTTAAGGAAGAATAAAAAGTAGCACTTAAATTAGCTTCCCAGAAATATGTTATTACTGATTATGGGTTAGCTTGGAAAAACCCTGAGGGAGTTATTTTAAGATGTATCACTGAGGATGAAGCCCCAAAAATAATTTCTGATTTCCATCGAGGAGTTTGTGGGGGGAAATTTGTTGGAAGAGTCACAACTCATAATATCTTGAGGGCTAGTTAATGGTGGAAAAATGTTTTTAAGGATACAACTTGGTTGGTAAGAAAGTGTGAGAGTTTTCAACATTTCTCAAGAATATTGAAAGCTTCAAGCTCCCTTCCTTTCGAGCCTGTATCAATTGAAGCCCATTAAGTAGTGGGGAATGGAATTCATTGGTGAGATTTCAGATTCTTCAAGAGTAGGCCATAATTGGATATTAGTGGCCAATGACTACTTTACCAAGTGGTTAGAGGCAATCCCACCAAGAAAGCAACTCACCAAATTGTCATGGAATTTATTTTAAATCATGTAATTGTTCGAGGAGTTTGGAGTTCCTTCTAAGATAGTTCTTGACAATGCTTTGAGATTTCAAGCTAAACCATTGTTAACCATGTGTCAAGAATATGGGATCAATTTAGCATATGATTCAAACTACAATCCCCAAGAAATGGACAAGCAGAGTCAAGTAATAAAAATATGTGGAAGATAATCAAGAACCTTGGAGTTAAACAAAATGAAGTGGGGTGAGCAGTTGAAGTTTATTGTTTGGGCTGATAGAATTACTATTAAAAGAGCTACTAGAAAAAGTCCATTTGAATTGGTGTATGGAACTCAAACTTTACTTCCCCTGCATATGTAATTATCTTCATATCAATTTATTCAACAACTAGAGGATCAAGAGGTTAGTCCCTATGATGCACGTATCAATCAAATTGTTGAATTAGATTAAGAGAGAAGAGCATCCCATCAAAGACATGTGAATTTCAAGGAGATATTGAAGAATTTGTTTGAAAAAATGTTACTTTTAGTGTGGGAGATATGGTACTACTATGTGATAATAGACGTGAGGATAAGGGAAAACATGGAAAATTTGACGCATTATGGATGGGCCCTTATTCTATTGATATTAGGATTTGCTAAAGACGCCTTCCTAAAATATCTAGATGGGGAATTTCTTGAGTTTCATGTTAATGGTAGGCACTTGAAACATTTCCTTGACTGATTTCTCAGAATCAAGGTACGCATCATGTACAGATGTACAACATTTTTGTTTGTCTGGTCCTGCAGCAAGTTTTTTTGGTTTCTCGGTAAATTGTTTCTGTAAGGTTGGTTCTTGACTCGTTGCCTAATGGTTTTTTGGCACATGGTCTATTGTTTTGTTCTTGTGGCACTAGCTGAGATTGCCCATCCTCAAGTCGGAGCCGATGTTGGTGCTCATTTTTAACCTCACCCTTTTTGTTCAATTTTAATCTCGCTTGGTTCATCATGTATTTTTTGTTTCGTGTGGCAATGTACGTGAAATATTTTTATCTTCACTTTGATGTCATGGTCAGTCCTTTTCTATGGTCATGGATTACTTTGAGCTTGGTGTTGTTTACAATTTCTCTATCCTTGAAGAAAAATTTGTATATGATGAATTTTGCCCCTGTATTTTTATCTTCCACGGTCATGTTTTCCTGTCAACTTTTGCCTCAACATTCGCGAGATGCATGTTCATCCTTAATTGGATGAGGCATGACATGTCTATTTTATAAACTTGTCACTTTTTGCTATGTTTGCAAAAATATAAAATTGGCCCCGTGGCCCAAAGGATCTTGATTGGTTGTTCGAAATTATTAAGTGGCTTAAGTAAATTCTTACTTTGGCCCCGAAAGGTGTACACGTGTCATGGTTTGGCTTGATTATTGGAAGGTGGGCAATTTTTTTGTTTTGGGGCATTATGGTGGAAAGGTGGGTCATCGAGCATTTTTGAGTTTTTGGCTTTGTTTTAAAAGTCAAAGTAGGGAGGCGGATCATCGGGTTACTTTGAAGTTTTTTAGCTTTATTTTGTAAAAGGAGTAAAGTTATAAAGTGAAACGTGACTCCGTTGGGGACCAAATAAGGACACGTGGCCATTTGAAAATTCAAAGTGGGGAGGTGGATCATTGGGGAACTTTGAGAATTTCAGCTTTGTTTTGTAAATGAAGTAAAATTATAAAAGCAACCCACGTGACTCTACCTAGGACCAAATAAAGTTTCTAAAGTGGGAGGATAGATCACCAGGGAAATTTGGAAATTTTGGATTTTTGTAAAAAGATGTAAAGTTGCAAAAGTGAGTTGTGACTTTGTCGACGCCTAGGTGTTAAGCCATATGTTGAGCCCATTTTTCAAAGGTGAAGGGGTGACACAAAATGTAAAAATACGAATTTTCTTTAAAAGTCATAAAATGCAAAAGGTGCCCCTAGGCTCATTTCGGATCAAATATTTTCCACATGGATGGATCAAATTTGAAGTTGTGAAAGGTAGAGTTAATGAGCGTGTGGTGTGATACATATGGTTTGTCACCATTAATGATCCAAGACTTCAAGACATGTGAATGTGTGACATTTTTTACCGTTAATCTTATGATCTCTTGTCATTTTTATCAGTGAAGTGCAAATATGGATTGTTGTGGAGATAAATTTGTGAATCTGAGGAATGTGAAGGTTGATGTTTTGAATTAGAATTTCTCGGGCACCTACAAAAAAATTCCAGATCTAACAGAGCAAGATGTAGAGGAAAGGGATAAATAAGAGGAAGTTACGAGGGCACAAAGGATGTTTAGCAGGCTTACGTGTATTCTTCCTCTTTTTATGTATGTCATGTTTTTAGAATCCTAAGGGAATGCTCTAAGTTTCTAGAAGCAATGACAACCGGATTCCCTAGTTAAAGTAATCTGGTGGAAATATCTCGAAAAGATTTATCCTTAGAACACTTGGCAGCTTTTGATTGTAAATTTGTTAAACATCACTTTCTGAACAAATCTGTAACAAATAAAGTATTCCTTGGAATATTATTGTCTTTTGGGGGAAAATATTTGATTTAAAGTGAGTGCTATAAAAGGAATGAATTAGTCATGCAAAAGGTTGAGAGTTAAATTTTTGAGGAAGCCCATCATCCCGAGAGAACATCCGAGAAACTTGTTAATTTCTTGTGTTTTAGATTCAATCATGTCAAGATGGTTGCAAGTGTATAGCCATTGACAAGCTCTGAGACTATTTAAGAAAATTTCCCGTTGATGAATCTAATAAACCTTGAATTAATCTGTGTTGATCTTGGGCAAAATTGTGTCTACTTTTATTTCAGAATGTTTTCAAATAGTTTTTCCTATTCCTGTTGCAATCTTATGTTAAAATCCCTCTGAATCACACAATATCTTATCCCTATGATAGTATTGTGGAATTTGTAATTTCATTATGAGAATATATTTCATCCTATAATGAAATAAACAATTTAAAATCACTTTACTCTCACTATGTTGAAAAAGATTGTTTGTAAGTCTATGAGTGTATCTTAGGCATGATGAACCAAGGATTTCTAATGTTTAATTGATTCTTTAACATGAGCCTTTGTGTTGAATTCTTGAAGAGTGTGTGAAACCATGCATCTTTGGGTTTCCATTGATACACATCTTATAGTTGAAGGAATATTTTGGCTATTCTGAAGCATTTTGTCTGTGAGTTTTCCAATTTTTGTAAAGGTTCTCAAAGATCTGGTGAAATCAACTTTATCTTGCTTAACTTCACACAAAAAAATTCTCAAATAATGAATCATACATGAACTACCCCTATTTATACTGTGTATCCACAAAGGTGAAAAATTCCATTACCAAAATATGCAGAAACAATCAAGTTTCAATTATTTTCTTTAGTAACCTGAACCTTGTCTAGAAAACATCTCCACTCTCTAGTGTGACAACTCATGAGAGTTAGATTGTGTTATATTGATCATATTTTCTCAATGTTTTGCTGAAAATTGTGCAAAGAAGTATCTCTTGATGTCGTTTCACCAATACAAAGTTATAGAACAAGTCCTCTCACCCTGGTCAAGGTACAACCTAAAGTAGTGAGGGTAGATTAAACCCTTATGAAGGTGCTATCCATTTCTCCACCGCCCGCATGACAAAGAGCCAATTGAATCCCTCCCCAACTAAAAAATGACTTACACCATGATTTGTTTGTCTCTAAGTATATTTTTAAATCTATGATGATGCTCGACCTCCAAGGGAGAATCAATTTGATACCAACACATCCTATTAGTGTAACACCTTCATTTATTTCCATAACTAGTGAACTTATACCTACACCTCCCTTGATGGATCCATGACTTTGACACATCCTCCTAAATAATCTAGAGATTTTACCAATTTTAGTGACACTTTCAAACATCAAATTAATCTTCTCCACACGTGGATTATTCTTCTCTCATAGTGGATACATCATTTCCATATCCCACCTCATAGGAGAATTCCTCCACATAAGATAGATACTCTCCATGGCATATCTAATCCCACTCAATTATCTCTTTCTCCACATGCATGCTATAATCCTACCAAAAATACCTTTCCTAATGCAAATTCTTAGAAACATAGAGTCATAGATCATGTTCACATGCATACCTCTTTCACACTAGCAGATAGTGGGCCCTCACCAATATCATCATTGTATATATCATTGTTAAATTCACACTTGAGGTCAAACTTTTCCCCCTTTCTACCCGATTATGTACTCTTTTTCTAGGTTCAAACATGACTATAGGGGAACACATACCTACATAGAACTTACTTTAAGACATAATTGTATTAATAGTAGATCACATTTTAATGTGCATCTTACGAAGCCACCAACATTTATGACCTACCCATAGCATGTCAACCCTTCATGTCGAACTAATGACATCAACCACGAGTTGATAATATATGTCATCGTCCTAATGCATAATCCATACGACATTCTTGAATAACTTTGGATCTTTCTATTGAATATAGTGTTGATTCATGTCTCTATTGGGAAAAATTTCTCATTCCACCATAGCCTATCTTCAAGGACGTTGATTGAATCCTAGCATCCAAATATATTATATCTATAATTTGTTACCCACATCACTTTATATTATAATTTGTAATTTCATTATTGATTATTTCCATCCTAATTTACTAAATGTGAGTTAAGATTTGTTAAAGGAATCCCTTTGGTTCCTGGAATTGGCCTTTTCCATGCAACTCATCTTATAATTAACTAATCCATCATTTCTCAAGTTTTCTACTTATGTACGGGTTTACATTTTGTGGGAAGAGGAGTTTTGTGAACTCCTTTGGATATGTCATTTTCCATCATCATCGCACATGTATCTTTAAACCCTTTTATTTTGAATTATAGTTATTTATTTCATAATGTAAAATTGAATCCTAAAATCTACTAAATGACATAGAGTAGCTCATATAAATTTTTCTATAGATAATGGTAGATACAATAAATATACACAACAAATTATATCATAGGTTGGTGATAATTAATGTGGTTGACCCTATACAAATATAGTAATCACTAAGATACTTGCAAAGATAATTTACTATTTCATATAGTTGGTATAGTTTAATTTAATAGTAAGTTTCTAAGGATATGGGTTCTAATCCTAACATAGGGTTTTGCTAGATTATAATTTCGGGGTATGTTTCTATAGACAATTTACTATTTTTCATGTCATAGATTGTCTTTCTTATTCTAGAGATAACAAGATTTTTCTAACATTGAGCTATCGGGCACTATGATCATTATAAAGAAATATTTTTATGAAATTAGTCCTAATATTCTAAGGGAATATCATAATAAATAATATAACTATTATGTATTATTGAATACATTGGAGGGTATACATTAAGTCACAATATTAGGAGATACTTGGCACTAAGATTAGTATAAATTCATCCATTTTTGAATGTGATTACAATATTATATCATTTTTGGAGGGCATATGATAATTCATTATGTTAGGAGATATTTGTTTTTATTCTCGGTATATTAAATATATGCCATGAAATTAATTATAACTTACCTTTTACTATTATGTATATGCTAGATTATATAGCTTGTTTTATAAATTTATGGAGGAATGCTAAATATGTTGTTAATGGTGAAATCACAAGTATCCCCGATTTTTACAAGTGAATGGTTGAGGCATCAAAGTGTGATTTGTCAAACATGGAGTTATCCCAAAGTGTGGGACTTTGAAATCGGGATAACCCTCTAGAGAAGGCTGACTTCCTATCCTATCCTAGTGTCAACTACTCCAAAGTTCATAGTTGCAATTTTTGACCCTAATCTAATATTTCCAAGGAGAAAAAGATAGAGGAAATGCATGAAAATAAAACCTACTCTAAGGGAAGGTGATGCACCAAGAAGGATGTTGAATAACCTACACAATAAACACATCAATACTGGAGCCTTGCGATGAAAACAACAACAATACATAATAACCTTACATGTAAAGAAAGATTAGAAAGATGCAATACAACACGAAGAGGGTTTGAAACATCCACATATATGATTTTATTTCTCTCAAAGTTGATACAATACATCAAATTTAGGGCCAAAGGAATATATTTTACATTGTAATATTCAAATAGGGAGGTTTAGAATATCCAAAATCTCTTACGAGAAAAGAAGAAGGGAGGGGGATATACAAGGTGTCTAACCTTTTAAAATGAGCCCCTCCTTACAATATATAGGAAGAATGAGAGAAAGGAGAGAGAGGAATTCAAAATCTTGCTTCAACCACCCAAAATGCATTAAAATCACTTGCAACAATGATGGGTGCCACTGTAAAACCCATACCTCTATGTACTTTTCCTTGTTGGGAAGAAATGAATCCCATACCTTCATCATTTTGGTAGTGAGAAGTTTGGAAACATTCCTCTAAAATGGTGGACTGTATTTCCTCATTTTGAAATACTTAATCTCACTAAAATTAAGAAAACCATTCGTTGTTGCATAGAGGACACCGAGAAAAGGAAAAGGAGACATTCTCTCCCATCATAAAATAAAAATATCAAATGATTGATGGAATTGAAATTATTCTTCCTACAGAGGAAGATTCTAATGGGTGGAAAAAGGTTCATAACAAGAATAAAAAAATCTTCCACCTCCTAGTGACATTAAAGAAAATCTGGGCAGCCTCAAGTAGAATTTATCAAATTACTAAGGAATGGTTGAACATGCTTTAGGATGCTTAGGTTTTGAACATTTAGTATATTATACTATTTTTTTGTTGTTTGTATGTTATACCTCTTTGGTCTCTTTGGGGTTTTCCTACATTCTTATTGTTGTTTTGTAGCTCCCCTGTTTCTTTTTGTGTTGCTCATTCATTGTGATTGGATCTTTTTTTGTTTTCACCTTTGAATATTTGGGTTTGATCCTTATGTAACTGTGTGGTAGATCCCCTATCAAAAACATTTTGTCATTAATTATATATTTTTGAATACCATAGATTATATAACTTGTCCTAGAGATAGGTGGAGGTATTTTAAATATTATAATCTACTTGTTGATCGATAAAACACTTAACATAACTCACACATGAAATCCACATGGGAAAGTAGGCTAGGTTCAAAGGAGCAAAGGGATAGAAAGACCCCGTGCATGGAGGGAAAGTTCAACTTTCAAGAATTAGCCAATTTTGAGTGTAAAGTCTATTTTGAGAAGATGGCATGCAGAGCACACAAACAATGCAGAGACGTGCACACCACGCATTGTCTATCTTTAGAGGATCAGATCAAAGTTATTTTACATGAGGACGAGCTAAGAATATGATTAACACTTTAGTTAACTATAAGAGATCTATAGATAGCACACTTACATGTGTGGTCATGCCTGTAAATGGTGTGTGGCTATTATTAGTGTGCAGCCTATTTTGGAATGGATAAGTGGTGAAGGGCAGTCCCCTCCCTATATATACATGTGACGAACTACATAGTAGTGTGATATATAGAAGGTAGTATGTATGTGTGCATGAGTGATAAGTATATGGAGATGTGCATATGACTAGATTATCGTAACATATCCATGCACGCTCCGCATAGATCACCATTATTGTAAAGAGATTCTGTTCGTTATTATTAATAGATGGAAGATATTGGTTGAATCTCAATGTTATTCTTGTGTGTAATTGAGTAGTGCATGTTCTTGATTTAATCATGATTATTGTTTAGAATTATTCTTCCTTAGATCTGGATCTGTTATGCACTGTATAATGATGTCTTAGTTATGGATCCATACATATGTGTTGCTTCATCATGTTATCATCCTGCTACAACAACCCTAAAGAGGGACCTGGTACCTTTGTGCACTTCAGGTGAGTGCTCAGTCTAGGCTGAGTGATGTGTCAATGCATCTAGGGTGTTATTTGGTGAATTTTAGGCTACATCATTGGTTCCATTTCTGGGACCTCTTTTTCAGTTTTTTTAGGATGGTTCGTGATGAAGAAATATCGGTTAACTCTAGCAAGTGTTGAAGAGTGGATACATGATCTAGAGGAATAATACGCACGAAGGTTCAATACTAGATCTAGATTTAATGCATGCACTTGGGTGGAACAGTAATCTTTATGACAGTTTATACGAGAGCTTCTTTGTTATTTTCCCAGAGTAGCATTGTGCGAGTGGCTTGTTGTTTACACATATAAGCGGAATTGGAGATATTGCACGCTTGTTTGGATGTAGGAGGAATTTTAAACTCTTTATGATGTTGATTTGATCCGGACTCACTTGCTTTGTGGATACGTGGTTTCATGGTGTTCTAAACAACTATATTCGGATTATTCAATTTTGATGTATTCTTTCCCGTGAGGTAGCTGAATTCTAGTTCTCAAGCGGTACCCTAGAGGAACATACTTGCAAGCTATTCATTACTGCAATCAAAATCTTGATAGTAAATTTGAACTTAGAATAAAAACCTATGCCTAACTAAACCCCACTACGTGTGGGGCCAGGAAGGATTGGTGAAAGATGAAAAACTTAGCGGAAGCAAGGAAGATAGAAGAAATGCGGATGAAGTATAATGAGGCATGTGAGAGGGAGATAGAGAAGTAGCGTGATGTTACAGAGAAGATGGTGTTGTGGAGAGAGATGGATCATGAAGGATTTGAAGCTCGTGAATAAGAAGTGGAGCTAGAGCATTAGGAAATCCCCCATCTTAGAAAGCATGATTGGGAACCCTCCTCAGCCTCACATGGAAGTGCGTCAACAAAGATGACCTAGGCCATGGGCGCACATCTGAACCTACCTAATAACCTCACCCTTATGTTTGGTTTTCCAGTATCTAGTATAAAAAGTAATCAAAAAGTGAATTTGGGAAGTAGGAGAACCAGAGTAAGTCAGAGGGCAAGTACATCAATGGCAGGATAGATGGCTTCAATATTATTTGGAGGAACATTTTCAGGCGCATCATCTGCACATAACTTAAATGTGTAGAATGTTGGATTCACCTCTGGAAGTGGAACTACTTCACAGACTGTAGGGTTTCATTATAGTACTATTTTTGGAGCATAGGGGAGTACATCTACTGGTCATATTACAACTACAGTGTAGGATCAAGAGGAATAGGTGGTTCTAGAGGTAGAGGAAAACCGGAGGTTCTAGATCAAGTGGACAAGTCCCTTAGAAGAACCTCATAATATTTATAAGGATATTTCTCTTTGTCTTCCAGAGTATAGAGGCATAACAGATGCATCTAATAATGTGCACATGTGTGAAATCTTGTGGCATGTGAAAGGGATCACAACTTTTGAGTGCAAGGCAAGTCAATTTGCTACTACACTACGAGGATGTGCAGATTAAATGGTATAAGAAGTTTGACCATGATCAAACTTGCATGGATTATCAACCTTGAAGGATGCTTCAGAACACCCTCGAACCATTTTTAATTTCTCCCGAGCATTCAAGTGTTGATATATGAGTTCTCCTATATAAGGACATGTTCCTTTGGTTTTAGGGAGTCATGCTTGATTTGGATTATATATTTTCTGCTCTTAAGCTCTTTGATTAAACCGAGAATATGCTTAAACTCTTTTATTTCTTTTATTCTTCACATTTGAGTACAATCTGATTTACGGAAGATTGTGGATTTATCCACCTTTATGACTTCAACCTTGGATCAATTTCATTGATCTAAGGAATGTTTTAATTTTATTCAGATGAACAATTTGTTATAACATTTCATGAGTTATTAAGTCTAACCGAGATTTGAATGTTCAAGTTCTTTTAAAACTCCTTATTTATATATAATGTGTGTGTGTGTGTGTGTGTGTGTGTGACCATGGAGAATAGTTTTGTTGGATTCCGGAGGTTAACTCTAGCTGATCATTGTAATCAGAATCTGGTTTTGGTCATCATAGCATCAGAAAGGACCTGGACCTTAAGCCAGGTAAGATGTGTAAGTTTTCTATCTAAATCTTAATTACTTAATGCAAATCGGAAACTAAATCGGGATGTTATATTCTGTTTGAACTCTATTACTGATTAGTCCTATCTAGGGGACCTAGACTAGAATCAGTAAGGTTATTAGTTTTAACCTAAACTATAACCTAATGTTGCAAGGTTAGTTAATCTAACCTAGTCCTAAACTATGAGCTTAATACTCCTAAGGGTTAACTAAACCTATCACTAAGGAGGGTGACTAATGTTATATCCTATGGCTATAAGACTAAGTCTACCTATGATCTAACCTTAGTCACTAACCTATCCTAAACTAATGCTATGAAGGGGGACCTAAGGAGGGTCGCAAGTCTTGGGCGATGGTTTCCATGGCATTTAAGGAAGGGATAAGGATGAAGGAAAGGAGTGCTTCAGGTTTAGCAGAGGTTAAATTTTTTAAGAGGATCTCGACGTGGCAAAGATCTCTAAGAATGGGAACCTTTTTTATTTTGTTTTAGCAATCGCCAACTTTGGCGATGACGTGGCAATGGAGAATAGGCGAGGAGAATGAAATTTAATGCAATTAATTTGCATAGGGTCTCAAGTGCGGATTGCTTCAAAGGGGAAGGCATGCAAGTTTAATTTTTCTTTGTTGTCTTGTTTTTCATGCATTCCATTTTTCACTGTATGAGCACTAGTACTTGAACCAGCTGTCTACTCTTTGTTGCATGGCTATTTTGAAAGTTTCAAATTTAATTCTCTATCATGGGAATATATAAGGCAAGGAGGTAACAATATTTTTTTGTTTAATCTTTTGTGGAAGAAGAAGAGAAGGGGGAGCGCATTGAGAGGTCTTCTTCAACTTTTAGCGACACTATCAGGCATGATAGGCCCTAAATGTTAAAAATCTTTCTTTCCTTTAAATGTTTTCATTAGAACAACTCTGTTTAGATAATGTATGCACATTTCAGCTTGGTTAGTAATAATGTTTTGGGTTTTATGTTGATTTGGAGATTGGGTTGCATTTGAATCCTGGATGAAACGTGCTTCATTATTCTTGTTTCCATCGTTGTGAATCCAATATGGATTTTTTCTTTCGTTGGAAGTGTTATATGTTTTCTTTATCTGACTGGGGTATTTGATAATAACTAGCCTCCATGAAAGAATACATGCTTAATGATTACGTGTTTCAAAACACCATGGTAATTATTTGTTGTTCGAATATGACGGTATTAATTGATTGTTTTCTTTTCCGTATGAATTCCTAACTATTACTGGACATGTTCAGGAAAGTAAGTAATTGATTTTGTGGTTGGAATGCTAGTTTATTCAAGAAACTTGATTTATTTTAGTCGCATGAGTTGGAAATGTTGCTTGAAATCTAAGCTCGTACTTTTATTTTAAAAGGGGTTTGGATGTTATGTGAGTAAGGAAGTATTTGGTGTAATCGTTGTTTTTTTATTTTACATGGATATTAGGAACACAGATATGTTCAAGAGGAAACGTACTTGGATGAACTCTATTCCCTGAAAATTCGTGGTTGATCCTAGATCTCGCATGAATGGAAATTATGTTTAATGTTTGGTTAAAATAGGATTTGTGATTGATGTTACAGAGGTGATTATGAAATCTGAATTTAGAATTCAACTATTAACTCTATAAATGCATTTTTTGTTTGGTATCTTGGAACGATATAACAACCTAATAGTGCAACGGTTGGAATAATTTATTTTCGATCGATTGGTAATTAATGGTAATGGAAAAGTTACCCTAACTCTTAGACCAAAATGGTTCGAGTAATGGGTAAAATGTAGGTTGTTTACTTAGATAAGGATTGTGGTATGAGAATAGATCGCTTATAACATTTTATGTAAAGAAAACGTTATTGGATTTTGTTTAATGTATAATTGTAAGACCGTAGGGATCTATAGGAAATTTTTAAGGTGGCTCTATTTGACCTGAGCTATTGGTTAAACTTAAGTGTTGTTTTACTTTCCTTCTTTTTTCGTGATTGGATTAGAGAACATATATTACTTTTTGGAAGTTATTATAGTTACGAACTTGATTAAAATAGAGTTCTCGATTTTCTCTCGTTCCTTCCTCTAAGTTATGAAGGAAATTTGTTATAGGATTTATAAAGACAAAGGTATTTACACTCTCTCTTGAAATATTAGTGATCTCTTCTATAGAATTCTATAAGAACTCTACACAATGGTTATGAGATGACAGGATGTTAAAATTAAGTGGAAAGAAATGGTAAGTGGCGAGATCTTAACTTAGAAGACACCTTTCCTTTAATAGCAAAGATTATTATCCTAATTTAGAACTCGAGTTTCTTATCTACTTGTATAAAGGTAGCCCCCGTATTTAATGTTTTGCATAATTATCAATGATTAAATTTGATATATTAGAGTTAAAGGAAATTCGCTAGATGAACTTGCATGAGGCAGTAATCTATTCTTTGCTCAAATTGCTTTTATACAAACCTGTTGGATGCATACCTTAAAAAGGTTTCATTCTTTTTATTTGGAGTGATTAAAACATGATTGACATTGTTCTTGGTTTTGGATGGATAGGTACTTAAGATTGAGATTGTTTCTTCTTATTTTCTTGTATAAGATGAATCATCCGAAAAAGATTTAAGTTGAAATTGTAACTATAATTTGAGCTATGTTATAAAGTCGTATTATAATGGTAGAAAGAAAACTAGTGTGAATCATGATTTTGGATTTGATGAAATTGATGTCATTTAAACATGATTGTTTAATGAAAACAATTAGTGGAATGAAAGTTTTTTAAGGATTAGTGCTTATCATGCTCGATTAATCGAATCGACCGTGCTTAGTAATTTTTGCAGATGGTCAACGTAAGTGGTAAAGGCAGACAAAATCTGATATGATGCAATGACTGTTTTAATCTGGTTCTTATGAGGAATTTCCAACTTATATATTTCAAATTGTATTTTGGAAGAAAGTTACTTCTTTTATTGAAGGCTATTGTCTTAAAGTATGCCGAAGTGCATAGATTGTAATTGTATAGATTTGGAAATAGATGAATCAGAGAGATATTACTTATGTGGATTGTGTTACGTAGTTTTTGGATTGATCTTCCTATTACTTGTATGAATGAGTGTGCATTCTTATTATTCTATGCAATGGAGTCCGAATGGATTCCTAAGTAATTTTTATTTAAGTATGTGGTTGAATACTACGTATTTCTAGTTAGTAATTCTTATATCTTATGATTATGGTTAAATTGGAAATCAGACCATTGCATGATTAGGGAAAGTTGAGAGTGAACTATGCCCTAAAATGTAGCTATAACTGGAAGAAAATCCTAATACTCTCTTAATGTTCTAATTCAAAAGCAATATATTGATGGTTATAAATCACCATGACTTAATGGTATTAAGTCTATTATGTTTCAGTCTCTAAGGTTGTTACATACCCTTCTGGATTAGTTATTTTCCTAATGGGGAAAAACTTAAGGGCTATTGTCCTATTTGTGGATACAAGGTTGTTAGGTACCAACTAACAACTTTGAAACAATCTTAAATCTCATTAAAAATTTCTATGCGAAACTAAACCTAATTACAAAAGGGTAACTCAAGGAATGTTGGACTCTGGGTTAGGGAAGGCTACCTAATAAGGTGGGCCTGTAATCCAAATATAACTTAACATAAGTAAATTCTTGGAGGTATGTACATCTTTCCGAGGTTCGTTTCCATAGGATGTTGACACATGTCAATCGTAAGGTTGTACCTTCATGAAGATTAGGATCTTCCCAAGGATACAACAATGTAGATGACATATGGCAACACCCTTCTGCATTGATAGTTAAGATTTACACACCGAGACTTGTTAAAGATTTCACTCCGGATGGTTAGGATCATAAATAGGTTATGAGGCAGCCCTTTTAGACTCTCGGGGTATCTTGACACATGGGGTTAACATCGGTTGACTAAAGATGTCAACTTACCCCTAGCCTTCAAGAGCATCTTTATAACATGAATTATGATATTAACTCAATCTAGAGTGAAAATCGAGGACAAGGGGACTGACTTAGGTCAAGTATAAGACGTTCTATATAACATTAGAGTGGGGTGAAGGACGTATTCCACATTGATAAGTATGCCATCAAGGAATAAGTAATATGAATAGTATGTTTCAAATGGCCAAAGTATCGCAAGTCGTGCGATGCGTTGTCTATGTCACTAGTCTAAGGATCGTGATGCCGATGAATAATAGTAAAAATTATTTAGATAGGTTTCGACAGAGCACTCAAATCCTCAGAATAGGAAGAGAATCACGAGAATGAAGTGTTCGATTTGAAAACTTCAATTCGAAGTTCACCAGTCAGAATGAAATAATCGTGGTAGTTCACTGCTGAGAAGTAGGTTCCTATGGACAGAGAGCACTCAAATCCCGAGAATAGGGAAGAGAAAGAAAACTTCAATACCAAAGTTCGTATGAATAGATCGATAGTTCAAGTCATGAATGAATAGATCGGTAAAGTCATGGAATGAAATAGATCGGTGGTGTACCAAGTCATTACAGCTATGTTGCTCATCAAAAAGGAACTTCAAGAAGAGCAATAGTCAAAAGCCAAGAAGTCCCTCCTCTTTAATGGGAGAGGTTCCCTTATTCAGAAACGAACCTATTTACACATGTACAAAGTGTGG
This sequence comes from Taxus wallichiana var. yunnanensis, assembly GCA_018340775.1. NCBI lineage: Eukaryota > Viridiplantae > Streptophyta > Pinopsida > Cupressales > Taxaceae > Taxus > Taxus wallichiana. The sequence goes on from CM031237.1 coordinate 153,308,741, forward strand.
TTTCACTATGGAACTTGGATATCATAAAAGTGTTTCCTAAATAGATCACCAATTACAAAAGGACAGAGGAATGAAAATGTGAAAATAAGCAGAAAGGCACCATCCAGAATTATAGATGACAGAATAATTCCTTATGTGTGCAAGAATACAGTGAATTGGAATAAGATCATTTGTACCCACATTAATAAGATGAAATTTGAAAAGACACACAGTTCTATGAATAACATCTACAAGAATACAAAGCTTCTCAGCATAATGTAGATGAATGATCTAATTATATTTAATGGACAACTTACGAATGAAAAGGAATCAGATAGACAAAGAATGGAAATCCTTCTGTATTGATTTCTTTACACTTTTACAAATAAGCCAAGTTATTTTTTTAAAAATGGCAACGAGAGGCCATTATATAGTTTACAAATTAGTTACCCTTGGTAACTACTTCTTTTAACTAATGTTTAGTTAGAGGGTGTTAATCACAAATACCCCAACTAATTACATTAAATCGAGAAGAAAGGAAGAAAAGTGAAGAATCAGAGAAGAAGACAAAGGCGATCACGACCGAGAGGGGCCCACCGACTTTAGGATCTGCTGTCCGAATATTTTCAATGCCTCTCGCTATGTCTCTACCTCGTGGGACTAATGTGTTAGTAGTGAACTCGAGTCCAAAATCGAGGCACTTCTCCATTTCTTTGTCGAATTCGACATGAGTATGATAATCTTTATTTGCCTCCTCAATAGCAAACTGGAGAGAGAAGATCTCCTTTATCTTTTCTTCGAAATAGACTCCTCCCTAAAAAAATTATCTTTGACAAAAGCTCTAAATTGAGCTTTGATTTCTTGTAAAGAGCGAGGCACACTAGAAGTCTCATCATAGAGATGGCAATGTATATCCTTGAAAGGTTGATACAACAGAGTCTCAAGGCCTCACCCTTACGCCGCCTATTTCTTAACTCTCCCAAAGCCTCCTCCAACACCTTGATTTTCCATTCCACACTCAGTATACCCATGACTTTGACAAGTTATCTTTTGCATCATCGAAGACATTGCTTGCCATCAAAATATTTTCATCAACCTGTCCCATAAGGCGAAGGTCTACAATACAACTACTCTAGAGTTTGAGTTCTTTATCTATATTCCCAATAGTGGAGGAGAGCTTCTGTTGCAAATTTTTACCTTTTCATTGAGTTTGAAGGCTTCTCCAATGAAATTCAATCCCGCAATGAGCATGTCATCCACCATGGCCTCTATAGCCCTTCCATAGATGGAATACTTGTGTATATCTTTGATACTCGCACCTCATCTTGGCCGAGAATCACAGTGGTGGAAGAGTAGTCAATGGGGTAGGATCTAGGACTTTATCTTTAGATAAGCAAAGTGACTTGATAAACCTGTAAGAATTTGGGCTTGCTCCTCCACTGCTTTATGGTTTGTTATCCCTTTTTATCCTCCTAATGACTCTAGTGACTGTTTCTCGAAGATTGTGGATCTCACCTTCAGGAGTGGACTCTCCCATGGGAATTCTTGAGAGCTCAAGGTCGGATGCTTATAAATATTTCTCTCGGATTGTCTACCTTAGGCTTGGCTATCTCCAGGAATTGTTGGCCTCAAAGATCGACATACTATTCTAGAGGTAATTCGGCCTTTTTGGCAGGAGTAGGAGGAATAGTGCCTAATAAGGCTGCCCAAAGCATCAAAATTGGGTCCTAAGATTTGGGAGGAAGACTTTCTCTTCCTATCATGTGCCAACAAGAGGTCGCACCCATGCAAAAGAGGACGAGGAAGAAGTAGGTGGGGTAAGAGGTTGAGAGACAGGAAATCATGGCACCCAAGGTTTTGCACCATTGTTGCCTCTAGTTGGGATATGAGTGGAGTGCTTTGGGCTTTTGTACAAAGGAGTCACTAGACCCAGAATCTTAGTGCTTGGACCTCCTTTTATTTATCCATGGGGGATTCGTGGGAGTGCTTGTAGAGACTCGGCACTTCACTCTCCCCAATTTCACCGAGAACAATGATGTTCTCTGGCCTCGAGGGCAACTCGTATGCTTCCTTAGGGATCTTCCTCCACAAGATCCTTCTTGACTTCTCGACTTTCTTTCGATATACCCGGGGTGGATGAGGAAGGAGTGGAGACTGTGGGACCTTGAGTTGACGAGGCAGGGGGTCTACATAGGTGTTCTTGAATCAGGTGAAGATGCCTCTTTTCTTGGTGTTGAGGTGTCTTTGGAGGACTCACCTGAGTGCCTTCTCGAGTTCGTGAACTCTCTTGTCAAACCATATTTTGGTTCTTACCAAGACGGAGCTAAGATTTCCACTAGATCATCCTTCTCCTTTCAACCAATCCAAATCCTCCAAGGGAGTGTGTTTGACCACGTTTTCATACTCATATGAGTACAAGTCGAATTATCATCATGGAGCCCTTCAAGAACTTGTTACAAAGTTAAGCTCTTGAATTAGTCAAGAGAAAATCTGCCATAATGCCTCCTTCTTGCTTCAAAATCATCAACACAACAATTTAATAATAATATTCTCGTGTCTACCCTATGATGATAAGTGATCTTGATGTTTTGCTCAATAAAATTCTTCAAGTCAAGAAAAGTTCTTGGCCTTAAGAAATGGACAGTAATGGGAGCTAGGGCTCTTTCTATGTTTTGTGCATCTAGAGTCGTTTTGCAGTGTAGTTTCCCAAAGTGATGGGGAAGTGCAAACCAGTAATTTTCTTGTCCCTACAGGTTCTATGCAACTTGTCCAATTTCCTGCATACTTCTATTAAGGCCATTTTATCATTACAGAACATGGGGAGCTTGAGAGGGGTGCTCTCATAGCCAGCAAGCCTTATATAGGAAAATTTTCTAAATTGGATGAAGTAGGCACCATAGTGTGATATCAGATTCATAGCTTCATCAAAAAATCTCCTCATTATATCGCTCTCCAGAAGCCTAAAAATGTACATGGTGAAGGCATCATTCACCCTTATGAAGTTGTGATTGCTAGTTTCCAAGGTGAACCGAGGGCAAAGAGTCATATACGAGGTCACCCTTGTGAGCATCAATGTATGAGAAGCCAAACCATTGCCTTGATGTTGCCAGAGTATACATCAAGTATGAATTCATATAGAACTTCTTGGTTTGTTGTACATTGGACAAGCCGCTCTACTAGGTTTATACTAATGATCTCGCCCAATTGATATTTCGAGTTCCTTCGCACACCATATTGATAAGTGGGCACATCCAGTAAATGGAAATCATTTGTAGAGGGTAAGCCCATGACCCGAGCAAAGAGGATTATAAAATCGACAATTCCTCATTGAAATCTACACGGAAAAGAACCTCGATAGACGAGACGCCCCTTTTTAGGGTTTTAAGCCAAGACTTTACCACCCGGGCCTTATATTTCTCACCGTCCCGATCGAAAAGGGTTTGTGCCTAGTTTCGAGATATTACTATAGAATTTTCCATCTCTGGAATTCTTAGGGAAGTGCCAATGGTAAAGAAAGATCAAGTTTGGTGATGAGTTCCCCATGCACATTCATCAACTCACTCAAGTCGTGGATTGAAATGAGCACCACAGAGAGTATCAGTATCTCGTGCATTGCACCGAGATAGGGAAACCACTAGCGAATTCCAAACCACCTGTCATGAATCATCTCGTGCCATAAGTGAAGGGTTCGTGATCTGGTCATTCTTGCCCAAAAATCTCCAAAGTCGAGGTGGAAAACCTCACCGTCCCCGATATAGGGAACGAAAGACTCGAGCGGTGAGAATTGCTCCGGCCTTAGAATTTAATTTTCATGTTGTTAGCAATTTGAGGATCCAAGGTTGCAACTGACTCGGAAGAAATTGGGGGAAATGAGTATGCGCGCAGAAATTTTGATCACAATGGTATGAGCAATGGATAACAAGAAAGCAAAGTGTGCAAAACACATAGGGGTAGTTCATTATATAGCCATTTGGGAGAGAGAAAGATAAATAATGTGCATTAAATACACACCTATCAACTTGGAAAGAAAGATATTTGTGAAGAGTGGGAAAATTAACTCGAATGGTCTTTGGTTCATTTGGGACACGCGGGACGCGAAAGCATGATTCGGCCGATGCGGGCGATGCGGGAAAAGTATGCACAAATGCTTTCGGGACATGAGGGATGAAAGTACGTGGAGTACACGATTTGGCCGAATCGGACGAAAAGAGAACAATAAGTTGGGGCGAACTAACTTGGGACACTTGGGACAAAAATTTCGACGGGCCCAAAGAAACGGACTTTGGGTAAAGCGGCCGATCGGGAACAGAGAGCCCGAATGAACTTGGGACACTTGGGACAAAAATGTCCGACAGGCCCGAAAATCACACAAAAAGACCAAAAACGTAGATTTTTCCAATTTTTGACTTTTCACATTACCAGGACAACAGAAAAGACATTTAACTTCAAAATTTTCAATTTTCAACTTCTCAAAAGCAGGGGAATTTTGAGTGGACAACAGCTGGCTCCTTCTGGGGATGACTTGGCATAAGTTCAAAGAATGAGACAAGGCAAGAATTCAGAGAAACTAGGGGAAAAGACTCAGTACCTTATCCATTGGGCCATAGAGTCATCAAATCAAATTAATATGTGTAAGACAACACACCAAAACAAAGAGAAGGGAGGGAAAAGCAAACGCTATATGCAGTAATATACAAAAGGACTTCCTAATCACCTATGACTTAAACAATTTTGTGTATCGCCCACTATAAGGAAGTGGGAGAGAAGAACCATCCATATTATCAAGGTAAAAATAATTCTTACCGAGAAAAGTGCCCGATCTTAAAAGGTCCAAGCCAAAGGGAATCAAACTTGCCATTGCTGCCACGAGGTTCATGCCTTTATCCCACAACAAAACAATGTCTCCAACTTTGAAATCTCTCGAACTCGGACTTTTTATCAAACAATATCTTTACTTTCTATTGGTGGGCAGATATCCTATCAGCAACTTTCAATCTGTCCTCATTCAATTTGTAGAGGTACATGATCCTCTTATCCAAAGAATCATTGAAACTGGTGTCTTCAATGGCCTTCATTAGATGCAAGGCTGGTAGCTCCACTGTGACTGGAAATTGAGCTTCCACTCCATATACTACCTGAAAAGGAGACATCCCAATGGCTCTCTTAGGTATGATCCTATCTCGCCCAAAGAGCATCATAGAGTTTCTTGTGCAAAGGCGTTGGGACTCATTAACTAATTTCCTTATTATAGCCACCGATTTTTATTTGTTGATTCCGCTTGTCCATTCCCCGAGGATATAATATGAGGAGTGAGCCAGGAGATGCCATATCCATAACAAAATCCATCATCTTGGTTGAAGAAAAATTTGAAGAATTATCTGTCACGATCTTGTTTGGCACACCATACCTTACCAAGATGTTTTCTTTGATAAAACTATGTACCACTTCTGAAGTAGTACTCTTTACTGGAATGGCTTCTACCCACTTGGTGAAATAATATGTGGCGGTTAATACATGGGTATGACCAGCACTAGAAGAGGGATTAAGTGTTCTAATGAAATCCAAACCCCATTATTAAAGAGGTTCCTCGATCACAACTAGTTTAAGGGGCAAAAAGGCCAACTTGGGTCTACCCACAAAAGTCTGACATGCTTCACATTTATCAACCCACTTTGATGCATCCTTGAACAAGGTAGGCTAGTAATATCCTCCACGAAGAATCTTATGAGCAGTAACAATTGATGAGTAGTTCCCTCCACATGCCTGATTATGAAAAGTAGAAAGTAGCTTCTTTTGATGTTCCTTGTCCACACATTTTAAAAATATCCCATGCAATCCACGCTTAAACAAGGCATTTTCCCACAAAACATATTGGGCTGACCTTAGTTTAACAACTCTCTTTTCTTTGGTAGTCAAATGAGAGGTGAACTCCCATAGTGATAAAATGTGCAATATCGTATACCATTCATCAATTGAGCAAGAAACAAAATGGTAGGAAGATCAGCCTCATCCTCCAGTAACCCATGTCTAGCTCCCTCAGCGATGAGTTCACACAAGCCTTTTCCACGAACGAGCTTAGTTGGTCTGATGTCAATGTCATATTCTTGGACCTTGGCCACCTAGTTCCCTCTCTTGGATCTGAACTCTTGTTGTGTGAGAATGGACTTGATGGTTGTATCTAGTACAAATACTGTGGAGTGAGAATTAAGAATGTAAAAATGAAACTGCTTGACAACTTTAACCACTGCAAAAGCATGTTTCTCCATTATGGTGTATCTTAGCTCATGATTTTTTAGAATGTAGCTCATGAATGCAATTGGGAGTTCATGATCATTAGAATCTTTTTGAGTCAGAACAGCTGGGGTGTTATCTGTGGCATAGCAATAGATAATAAAATCTTTGTTGAAATTTGGACACGCTAAAACAGGAGTTTTAGCAATAGCCTTTTTAATACCTTCAAAGCCCCTTTCCCTTCAGGAGACCAACCAAACATTTGTTTTCCTTTCATCATTTGAGAGATATTCAAAGTTAGCTCTGCAAAATCAGGGATGAATCTCCTCAGAAATTTAATCTTACCAAAGAAAGAGTGCACTTCCTTCTTCTTTGGTTGGAAGAGGAATTTGATGAATAGCTTGAACTCGCTCAGATAAATTTTTATACCATCTTTGGAGACAACGTGTCCCAATAATTTCCTCTCGTAACACAAAAATGGATTTCTTAGGATTTAAAGAGATCCCATGTTCTCTACATTTCAGAAGAACTGTTTCCAGGTGCTGAAAATGATCTGTCCTTGTTTTAGAAAATACAGTCAAGTCATCAAGGTATACGACAATACACTTCCCTTTTAAACTTCCAAAGGCCAAGTCCATAGCCCTTTGAAAAGTGGCACCAACATTAATGAGCCCAAAAGGCATCCTTTTGTAAGCAAAGGTACCCCAAGGGGTAGTGAAAGCCGTTTTGTGTTGATCTGTGGTATTAACTTCTACCTGGTTATATCCTGAGAAGCCATCAAGCATAGACAACATTTCGGATCCCGTTACTACTTGCAAGACCTGATCCATCATGGGTAAAGGATAGTTGTCTTTTAAAGAAGCTTGATTCAGATTCCTAAAATCGACACAGATGCGGATCTCACCATTTTTCTTTCTAATAGGCACAATATTGGCAATCCATGTTGAATGGTGAATGGGAAAATGATCTTGGATTTTAATAACTTCGTATTTCTGAAAAATGGTGTCAGCTATCTTAGGATTGTATTTCCTCTATTTTTGTTTGAAAGATTAATTCTGTGTTTGAGAGGGATAAAATGCTACATCTCCTTTGGTTGAAAGGATTTTAAATCTTCATAGGAATAAGCAAGGACGTCTTTATATACTTTTTTAAAAGATTAATTACCTTCTTCCTCTCATCCGGTGTACAAAATTTTCCAATGTTCACGAGTTTAGGATCAGTAGAACTCCCAATATTAACTTTGTCATATTAAGTTGATTTTTGAGGTCCATAGAAGCTTTAAAATTTACATACATTTCGTGTTTGTCAAACAGCTTATTCTAAACTCACCAATCCTTTTGGAATCTTGTTTCCTTTGAGTTTAATACATCCATCCTGATCTGCCTCTTCTTCTTTGACGGCTTCTTCATTAAAGGACACACTTTCATGAGGCAAATTAATGCTTCCTTCAAAGTACAACTGTTCAAAATTATCCTTGAGTTCTAAGAAATAAAGTGGTGTTGATCATCATTGAAAACTTTCCAGTTACTTGTATTATCAGGTACACTGGGTCTATGGATCATCTCAATGGTAAACTTATCTTGAGAGAAGTCAGGATGAGGTATAAGCAATGACCCTGAGACTGCTAGTGAATCAGCCTTGGTATTCTCCTCCCTAGGCACTACTTCGATGGAGAAGGCGTCAAGAAATTAAATGGAGTCCCAAACCTGATTCCTGTAATGTTTCAATCTTCTATTCTTTACCTGGAAGAGGTTTCTAACTTGCTTGACAATTAGTTCTACATCTCCACGAGCTAGGAGATTATTCACACCCCGTTGTTTTGCCACATGAATCCCGAGAATGAGAGTTTCGTATTTTGTTGTATTATTGGTATTTTCAAATTGCAACTTGAATGAGAAAGGATGAATGCTTCCTTCAAAGCGACACCAATATGACACCACTCCGAACCAATCAAGAAAAACTTCTATCAAACTCTAATATCCAAACACCATTAGGATCCTTAGGTGACACTTTGGGAGTTGGATTTCTTCCTGAGACATAATCATGTAGTTGTCATGCCCCATATCCTCATAGAGTATTTGTGCTTTGGGATCATCTATTTTTGTACAATATACTCAGATTGCTTCTCAGGAAAAAACTTCTTCATTTTCCCATTAACAGGTATGAGGGCGTGTGACCAATCCATTTGAATTTCTCCACCCACATCATTACAAAAGTTCATACTTAGCAACATCCCATATGAAGGAGGAATGTCTGCTACTAGGATAGTAGCCAAAACTTTATTCTCAAGAAAAGTAGCAAAAGCCACTTGTGCATCCTTAATTCTTCCGACCTGGGGGCACTTCCTTACTCTCCATGGAATAACAAGATCCTGTAAGTGTGTGTGAGAGTTAGGCCTAAGGCATGGGCTACTTTGGCAGGAATTACATTATCCGATGCCCCTAAGTCTATGACGAATTATCTGAGCCTATGGCCCGGCTATAATGAGTGTCACATAGAATGGTTTGATTTTTTCATTTGGTGAGGTGACAATGGCTACAAGATTGGGCTGTGGTGCAGAAGATGGAGTGGGTAAAAGGCCTTTAAAGGTAGTTTTAGAATGAGAATTGACAAAGTGAATCATTTTAGCAAAATCCTTGGGATGGGTTTGATAATATTCAGGTCTCTGAGATTTGAACCTTAGTATTTTTCAGGTGATCAATAATATCGAAAGACCCAGAAGTGAACGGGCTATCATCGCTTGGGATTCTAGGCTTATCAGTTTTAGGAGAAAAAGAAGTAACTTTAGTAGCAGAATTGATAGGACTCACCTTTGGTGTGGATGAAATGGGGATAGGAGATCCTCTTTTTGCAATTACAGGATAGTTTTTGGCTGCTCCTTAGTATTTTTGTGGGATGCATCACTTTCTCCCTCTGATTTGTATGCTCTCGAGTCATGAGAGCGTATGATTCACTATTCATGTCTACTACTACTTCATCATAAACGTCTCCTTCATCAACGCTTAGTGGAGAAGAAATTAACTCGAGATCCCTCAAGTTCGTCTATTCCATCATCAAATTCGTCAACAAAATCTTCACAATCTTCATTAACCTCCTCATCCTCTGGTTCTTCAACTTCACAGGTCACATTGACAGGGACTTTAATAGGAGGTCCTTCAAGTGCTAGCCTTGTTTGAGAAGCAGGAAAACGATTTCTGGGCTGAAAATTCCTCCTTGGAACTTCTCGCATATGGAGCATGCTTTGAGCCAATTGTTTCTTAATGGCGATGAGATCATTTGTAAGTTTTTGTACTAATGGATCGAGTCCAGGGTGGAAGAGGAGGAAGATTAAGACTTAGATCTAGAAAGGTCTCTCCTCAACTTCCCGACATGCTTAAATCATCTTCAACGCTAACAAAGCAAGAGTTTGATCCTCGGCCAATGTTCAGTAAGATTATCCCTTCTCAATCCATAACTAACTTGAGCAATTGGGCATTGAGGAAGAACCACTTTTGGATTTGATCTATAGGTTGAGTGTCGGTGGAATTTTGTTAATTAACTCGTTGAATGAACCACAAATTCTCTCATGGGCTCTTGTGATTCCTTCTTTATTTGAGAAATTTGGGCTAGCAAAGAATGCACATCTTACGCCGGTTTGAAACGGTTTTCAAACCTAGTTCTCATCGTGTTCTAGCTAGTGATAGCTACTGGCCGGAAGGTGATAGAACCAATCAACAACATTATCTTGTAAAGTATCAACAAAAAGCCTTAAAGAGACGTCTTCATGTTCAACTCCCATAATTACACATGCAACTATGAAAGCCGCGATTTGTTCATCGGGATGTACTTTTCCATCACCCTTGAATTTAGGAAATTTCTTCCGATTACCTCTGGGTAACACATGCAAAGGTTAAGGAAGGGTAAGAGGCCCAACACGATGGCCCCAAGGCAATGGTACCGCCATTCTTGGAAAAATGGTTTGAAGAGGAACTGAAACACCAACAAGAATCAGAGCATGGAGATTAGGACTGATTTGCTCTGAAGGAACACCACCCGTAGGGGTTCTATCTTTGACAGGAGGAGCACTTGTTGAACGAGCTCTTATATTTCTTCCTGTTGAAGGGAAAGGAAAACCTTGCTGTTCCAAAAGCTGGAACTGAGAATCTTCAATACCAAGGGCCCTTCTCCCTTGAGTAAAACGTGGAGTCGCTAGATCAAAAGATGATCGATAAATGTTTCAGGAAACTGGAAAACGTCAAGAAATGATGTCCCAGTAGAGTCACCAAAAAACTTTTGGTCATCAAAAAGGAACTTCAAGAAGAGCAATAGTCAGGGGCCAAGAAGTCCCTCCTCTTTAATGGGAGAGGTTACCTTATTCAGACACGAACCTATTTACACATGTACAAAGTGAGGTTTACTATGGAACTTGGATATCATAAAAGTGTTTCCTAAATAGATCACCAATTACAAAAGGACAGAGGAATGAAAATGTGAAAATAAGCAGTAAAGGCACCATCCAAAATTATAGATGACAGAATAATTCCTTATGTGTGCAAGAATATAAAGTGAATTGGAATAAGATCATTTGTACCCACATTAATAAGATGAAATTTGAAAAAGACACAGCTTCTATGAATAACATCTACAAGAATACAAAGCTTCTCAACATAATGTAGATGAATGATCTAATTATATTTAATGGACAACTTACTAAAAAAAGGATTCAGATAGACAAAGAATGGAAATCCTTCTGTATTGATTTCTTTATGATTTCTTTACACTTTCACAAATAAGCCAAGTTCTTTTTTAAAAATGGTGAGAAGAGGCCATTATATAGTTTATAAATTAGTTACCCTTGGTAACTACTTCTTTTAACTAATGTTTAGTTAGAGGGCTGCTAATCGCAATTACCCCAACTAATTACATTAAATCCGAGAAGAAAGGAAGAAAAGAGAAGAATCAGGAGAAGAAGACAGGCGATCACGACTGAGAGGGGCCCACTGACTTTAGGATCCACTTTCTGAATCTTTTCAATGCCTCTGTTATGTCTCTGCCTCGTGGGACTGATGTGTTGGTAGTGGACTGAGTCCAAAATCTGAGGCACTTCTCCATTTCTTTGTCGAATTCGACATGAGTATGATAATCTTTATTTGCCTCCTCAATAGCAGACTGGAGAGAGCAGATCTCCTTTATCTTTTCTTTGGAAATAGACTCCTCCCTGAACAAATTCTCTTTGACAAAAGCTCTGAATTGAGCTTTGATTTCTTGTAAAGAGAGAGGCACACTAGAAGTCTCATCATGGAGATGGCAATGTATATCCTTGAAGGCAAATACAACTAGAGTCTTGAAGGCCTCACCCTTTCTTCGCCACCTATTTCTTAACTCTCCTAAATCCTCCTCCAAAGCACCTTGATTTTCCATTCCACGTTGTATACCCATGACTTTGACAAGTTATCTTTTGCATCATCGAAGACCTTACTTTCCATCAAAATATTTTCATCAGCCTATCCCATAAGGTGAAGGTCTACTATACATCTACTCCGAGTTTGAGTTCTTTATCTATATTCCCAATAGTGGAGGAGAGATTTTGCTGCAAATTATTTACCTTCTCATTGAGTTTGAAGGCTTCTCCAATAAAATTCAATCTCGCAATGATCATGTCATCCACCATGGCCTCCATAGCCCTTCCATAGATGGAATACTTGTGTATATCTTTGATACTATACACCTCATCTTGGCTGAGAATCACAGGTGGTGGAAGATTAGTCAATGGGGTAGGATCTAGGACTTTATCTTTAGATAGCAGTGACTTGATAAAACCTGTAAGAATTTGGGCTTTCTCCTCCAGAATTTGCTTTATGGTTTGTTATCCCTTCTCTACCCTCCCAATGACTCTAGTGACTATTTCCTGAAGATTGTGGATCTCACCTTCAGGAGTGGACTCTCCCATGGGAATTCTTGAGAGCTCAAGGTCAGATGCTTGCAAATATTGCTCTGGCTTGTCTACCTTAGGTTTGGCTATCTCCAGAATTTTTAGCCCTAAGCATCGAGATATTATCTCGGGAGGTAATTCTGGCCTTTTTGGTAGGAGTAGGAGGAATAGTGCCTAATAAGGCCACCACAACATCAAAATTGGGTCCCGAGATTTAGGAGGAAGACTTTCTCTTCCGTCATCAACAAGAGGCTACACCCATGCAAAAGAGGAGGAAGAAGAGGTGGGGAAAGAGGGCTAAGAGATAGGGAACTCATGGCACCCAAGGTTTGAACCGTTGTTGCCTCTAGTTGGGATATGAGTGGAGCGCTTGGGATATGAGTCACTAGCACCCAAAGCTCAAGTGCTTTAGACATCCTTTTCTTTATCCATGGGGCTTCGGAGTGCTTCAGAGACACCGGAACTTCACTCTCCTCACTTTCATTGAGAAAATGATGTTCTCTAGGCCCGAGGAAACTCCGTATGCTTCCTTAGGGATCTTCCTCCATAGGCTCCTTCTTGACTTCTTTGACTTTCTTTTGATATACCCGGGTGGATGAGGAAGGAGTGAGACCTGTGGGACCTTGAGTTGACGATGTAGGAGGGGGTCTGCATAGGTGTTCTCAAATCAGTGATGATGCCTCTTTTCTTGGTGTTGAGGTGTCTTTGGAGGACTCACCGAGTGCCTTCTCGAGTTCGCGAACTATCCTGTAAAACCAGATTTTGGTTCTTACGAAGACGGGAGCTAGGATTTTCGCGAGATCTTCCTTCTCATTTTGAACCAATCCAAATCCTATAAGGGAGTGCGTTTGACCACGTTGTCATACTCATATGAGTATAGGTCAGAATTATCATCATGGAGCCATTTAGGAACTTGTACAGTAAGTTAAGCTCTTGAATTAGTTGAAGAGAAAATCTGCCATAATGCCTCCTTCTTGCTTCAAAATCATCAACACAGTCAGCCCAATAATCTTTTGTGTCTTCCCTATGATGATAAGTGATCTTGATGTTCTACTCAATAAAATTCTTCAAGTCAAAACAAGTTCTTGGCCTGAAGAAATGGACAGTAATGGGAGCTAGGGCTCTTTCTATGTTTTGTGCATCTAGAGCCATTTTGCAGGTGTAGTTTCCCAAAGTGATGGGGAAGTGCAAACCAGTAATTTTCTTATCCCTGCAGGTTCTATGTAACTTGTCCAATTGCCTGCATACTTCTATTAAGGCCATTTTATCATTGCAGAACATGGGGAGCTTGAGAGGGGTGCTCTCATAGCCAGCAAGCCTTATATAGGAAAATTTTCTAAATTGGATGAAGTAGGCACCGTAGTGCGATATCAGATTCATAGCTTCATCAGAAAATCTCCTCGCTGTATCACTCTCCAGAAGTCTGACAATGTACATGGTGAAGGCATCATTCACCCTTCCTCAAGTTGCGATTGCTAGTTTCAAGGTGAACCGAGGCGTAGGCATATACAGGTCACCCTTGTGAGCATCAATGTATGAGAAGCCAAACCATTGCCTTGATGTCGCCAAAGTATACATCAAGTATGAAGTCATATAGAACTTCTTGGTTTATCAGACATTGGATCACCGCTCTCGCTAGGTTCATACTAATGATCTCTCGCCCAATTGATATTCTCGAGTTCCTTCGCACACCATATTGATAAGTGGGCACATCCGAAATGGAACTCATTTGTAGAGGGTAATCCCATGACCCGAGCTAGTAGGATTATAAAATATGACAATTCCTCATTGAAATCTACATGGAAAAGAACCTTCGATAGACGAGACACGCCCTTTTTAGGGTTTTTAAGCCGTGACTTTGCCACCGGGCCTTATATTTCTCACCGTCCCGATCAAAAAGGGCTTGTGCCTGGTTCTAAGAAATTACTATAGCATTGTCCATCTCTGGAATTCTTAGGGCAGCACCAATGGTGGTAGGTCAAGTTTGGCGATGAGTTCCCCATGCACATTCATCAGCTCACTCGAGTCAGGATTAAAATGAGCACCGTAGGAGAGTATTGTATCTGTGCATTGCACCGAGATAGGGAAACCTCCAAAGCGAATGTCAAACTATTGTCATGAATCATCTATACCATAGGTGAAGGGTTCATGTCTGTCATTCTTGCCCAAAATCTCCAAAGTCGAGGTGGCGAACCTCACCGTCCCCGAAATAGGGAACGATAGACTCGAGCGGTGAGAATTGCTCCGGCGTTAGAATTTAATCTTCATGTTGTTAGCAATTTGAGGAGCCAAGGTTGCAACTGGACTCGTGACGAAATTGTAGGGGAAATGAGTATGCACGCAGAAATTTTGATCGCAAAGGTATGAGCAATGGATAACAAGAAAGCAAAGGTGCAAAACACATAGGGGCAGTTCATTAGATAGCCATTTGGGAGAGAGAAAGACAATTAACGTGCATTAAATACACACCTACCAACTTGGAAAGCAAGATATTTGTGAAGAGCGGGAAAAGTTAACTTGAATGGCCTTTGATTCATTTGGGACACACGGATGCGAAATCGTAATTCGGCCAATACGGGCGATGTGGGAAAAGTATGCACAAATGCTTCTAGGACATGAGGATGAAAGTACCTTGGATAGATGAGTCTAAGAAAACTTGGGACACTTGGGACAAAACGTTCCAATGGGCCCAAAAGAAACGAACTTTGGGTAAAGCGGTCGATCGGGGAACAGAGAGCCCAAATGAACTTAGGACACTTGGGACAAAAATGTCCGACAGGCCCGAAAATCACACAAAAAGACCCAAAAACGTAGATTTTTCCAATTTCTTGACTTTTCATATTACCAGACAATGTAAAAGACATGTAACTTCAAAAAAAATTTCAATTTTCAACATCACAAAACCAAGGGAATTGTGAGTGGACAAAAGTTCGCATATGGTTATTTGTTATAAGAATGATTGTTATGATATGTGTGTTCTAAATTATGTATTTAGAACAAGATAACAATAATGACAAAAAAATCTTATTCTAAGGTATTAAAATGAGGATGTTACATCTTGGTATCGAGAAGTGAAGGTTGCGGCTCTTGGACCTATCAGTGTCCATAATTTGATGAAAACCTAAATTTTCTTGTAACATAAAATGGTTAGAACAAGGGGAAACATTGTGAATAATGCTCCACCTAAGGACGAGGCAAAGAACAACCCAAAACTTGATGAGATCCTTGCTACCATATTGGACACAAGAGATCGCTTGGTTGTACTTGAACAACAAGTGATGGTAAATGAGGAGGACGATGAAGTCAGTAACAACAATCAACCAACTCCCGAGGACAACCTTGATATGGGTGTTAGTAATAACAAAGGAAATGTACCGTCCAACCAAAAAAAGGCCAAGTTTGTAGCGAAACTCACTAATGATATAAAAAGGATAAGTCCACCTTAATTTGATGGCACCACATTAGGAGATGGAGCCTGAGAAGCAGCTCAAGTGAAATGGAGAAGTACTTTGCAATAAGAAACTTCTAAGAGGAAACAAAAGCTATTTCGGGGGAGCATATCATCTTTCCCATGAAGCATCTTCATGGTGGGACAACCGAAAGGCTGAGCTAAATATTGATGAAACTAACATCACTTGGGATCAATTTAAAGGCTATTTTAGGCAACGTTGGCTGCCATAACTTTTCTATGATAAAAAAATGACATAATTCCATAACTTAGTTCAAGGAAGCTAAGCGTAACTAAGCATCGGGAGCGGTTTATGAAACTACTCAAGTATGTACTTATGCAAAAGTATTAAATTGACGAGAAGTTCATAATACGAAAATTCATCATGGGACTGAATCCCCGTGATTGGAGGAGAGGTTGATGTTCACAGCCCAACCACTATGGAAGGGGTTGTTGAAAAATCCATAAGCGCAGAAAGAAATTAAAGGCTATTTTCGCTCATAAAGAGGAATTGTGGAAGAAGACTCGAACTCTTCTTCAACTTCTCTTGCACCCAAGAAGGAACCATGGAAAAAGTTTGGCAACAAAAATAAGTTTTCAGGTGGATTATAATAAGAAAATGACAACGAATAAGCCTACTGGAAATGTAAGGGATAGTTTTTCCAAGAATTATAATAATGGGCAGAAGTCCTATGGAGGCCAACGTGATAATTTTAAGGCTGGAAGTAATTTTGAGCCTAAAAGGGACCTAAAGGAGGCTGCTATAATTGTGGCAAAGATCACTATGCAAACCGATGCCCTTTAAAGAAGGATGATCATAATCGTAGCATAAGATACATGTTGCAGAGCAAAGCAAGTAAGCTGAAAGAGTGACACCTATAGAAGGTTTAAGTAAGTTATTTGGCATACCGTAACTATTCTTTTTGATACAGAGCTCACCGAATATTTTATTTCTAGTAAACTTGCTTGAAACTTAAAAGAAAAGTCAAAAATGGATAAATCATGGGTAAGATGGTAATAACTCTTTTCATACAGCTTAGTATGTGTCTTTTTGGGGTAGTCCTTGACTTACCTAACTTTTCCATGGAAGTTGATCTCTATGTTACACCTTTCGGATCCTATGACGTTGTCATCGACATTAATTGGTTAGCTGATCATAAAGAAAAAGTGGACTACTTTGAAAATATATAAGATGTTTAGATGATCTCGTAGAAAACAACAGAGATTCAAGGTGTAAACGGGAAGTTTCGGGGATTAGGAAACTCGTCAGGCTATGTAACTTAAAAAGGCTAAAAATAAAGGATGTACCTTATATGGAGTAAAGATATTTGAATCAGAGAAGAAGATGGTGATTTCATGAAATGATACCCTTTGTTATAGAGTTTCAAGGATGTATTTCGGAGGAATTACCAAGTTTACCACCCAAAAGTGAATTTGACTTCACCATTGAAATCAAACCAGCACGAAGCCTATTTCTAAAGAACCTTATCGGATGACTACTATAGATTTAGTTGAGCTTAAGGATAAATTGCAAGAACTCTTGTCTAAAGGTTTGATTATACCAAGTTTTTCACGTTGGGGAGCGCCATGATATTTGTGAAAAGAAAGACTTAACACTTAGATTATGTATTGATTATCGGATGTTAAACAAGGCAACAATCAAGAATAGATACCCACTTCCTTGAATTGATGATTTATTTGCAAAGATGCATGGAGCATTGGTTTATTCAAAGACAGATCTTCGATCCGGGTATCATCAATTAAGGATTAAAGAAGAAGATATTCATAAAACAACTTTTCGAGACAAAGTATGGACATTATGAAGTCACGGTTTTACCCTTTGGATTAACTAATGCACCCACAAATTTAATGAACTTAATGAATAATATATTTCAAGAAAATTTGGACAAGTTTGTGCTTGTATTCTTGGATGATATTGTCATATATTCTAAAATTAGCGAGGAGCATAATGAGCATTTGAAAGTAGTCTTGGAAATTTTGAGGAAAAGAAGGTTATTCGGTAAGTTATCCAAATGTTATTTCTTTGATACTGAATTTCATTATTTGGGTCATGTCATTAGTAAAGAAGGAATTTTGTAGATCCTTCTAAAATAGTAGCAATAACCGAGTGGCCTACACCAAAGAATGTACATGAAGTAAGAAGCTTCACAGGGCCTTCTTAGTTATTATAGAAAATTTGTTAAAGATTTTTCTAAAGTGGCTACACCAATAACTTCATTCAAGAAAAAGGATAAGAAATTTTCTTAGGATGATAAGTGTGAATCTTCTTTTAAAAGTTTAAAAAGTCAGTTGACTTTAGCACCTATTTTAGTTGTAACTTGACCCTAATGGAGACTTTTTATCGTTGTAGCAGATGCTTCTGGGGAAGGCCTGGAGGTGTTTTGATACAAAATGATCATGTCATAGCATATGAAAGTAGAAAACTTAAGTTACATGAGCTGAATTATGACCCTCATGATTTAGAGCTTTCGCCATTGTTCATGCACTTCAAGTTTGGAGACACTATTTACTTGGGAAACCTTTTGAGTGAAAACCGATCATTTAGGGCTGAAATATATTTTCACTCAACTTAATCTAAATGTAAGACAACAAGGTGGTTAGATTTTTGTCTCAATATGATTTTGATATTAGTTACATAAAAGGAAAAGAGAATAGAGTATCGATGCTCTAAGTCGTAGGAAGCACATTTTTGCTCTTATAACAAAGAAGAACTCGGTTTAAAGATGAGGTGAAAAGTGCATTAGAATATGATATATACTTTTAGCAAGTAAAAGCAAGGTGCTTGCTGCAGATCCAAAAGATGAAAGGTATAAAGGTTTTCATTTTGATAATGAAGGAATCTTGCGTTATGAAAATAGAGTATACGTACCTTTGCTAAATGATTTGAGAAACAAATTGTTAGCTGAATTTCATAATTTGCCCTTTTGGACACCCGTGTATTACTAAAATGCTTCATTGACCTAAAACATCAATATTTTTCGGAGAGGAATGAAAAAGGATGTTATTAATTTTGTGACTCATTACCTTGAATGTAAGTAGGTGAAGGCAAAGCACATGAACCCGGCTTGGTTTATTATATCCCCATAGCATACCACGCAAAGACAAATGGTAAGTAATAAGCATGGAATTTGTACAAGGGCTGCCTATGTTGAGAAATAAACACGATGTTATCTTGGTAGTTGTTGATAAACTAACGAAGGTAGCTCATTTCATCACTTTGGAAATCTAAAGGATGATTCTTTAGTGTTAGCTAAAAGGTTTGTGCACAAAATTTTTAGATTTGCATGGAGTACCGAAATAATAATATCGCATGTATACTAGAATGACATCAAGATTTTGGAAAACGCTTAATGCAGCTCTTGGAACTAAACACAACTTCAGTTCTACGTATCATCCGGAAACGGATGGAAAAACTAAGAGTAAATCAGGTGTTAGAAGATATGTTATGAATGTATTGCATGGATCAACAAAGATAAATGGGAAGAGTATCTCCCATTAGTTGAATTTTCATACAACAACACATATCACTCTTCTCTTAAAATGGCACCTTTCAAGGCACTTTATGGAAGAAAATGTAGAACCCTGTTAGTAGGGATAGCATTGAGGATAGAGAGGTAATTGGGCCTAAAATCCTTACTGAAATGGAACAACAAGTTAAAATGATTCGTGAATGATTGAAGGAAGCAAAGAAATACGTAGAAGAGTTATGCCGACTTAAAGTGGGTTGACCGAAAATATGAACTTGGTGAAAAGGTATTTCTTCATTCTAAACCAAGAAAGAGTTCTATAACTTTTGGCAAGGCTGCCAAGTTATCACATCGCTTTGTGGGACCTTTCGAAATTTTCAAAGTAATCAATCCCATATCTTACCGATTAGCATTACCACCTAATTTGTCACTTAATGCATGATGTTTTCCATATTTATTTGCTTAAGAAATATGTTTCAGATTTGTCACATGTGTTAAATTGGAATTCCTTGTAGGTCCAAGACCCAGGAATAATCATGGTTAAACCCAATCGAGTACTAGAAACTCACCAATTGCATTTGAGAAATCAAGAAATACAAAGAATGTAAGGTTCGGCGGGACCAGTTTAACAAAGAAAGTGCAACTTGGGAAAATTTGTAAGAGATGAAAACTAATTTCTCTTTCTTTTGAACAATTGAATCGTTGACTAAAAAAATTATTATTATGAATTTATCTTTTACATGTCATTATGTAAGCCAATTTTGGGGCAAACATTTATTCGAGTTGAATAAATAGTAACATGATACATCGATTTCGAAACTATTCAAGTTTTCAAACAGCTTAATTTGTTCAAAGTGAGTCAAAGAATTGATTGACAGTAAGATAAATAAAAGGATGTAATCATCGAGGATGATGAATGTGTTAGGAGGGAAGCATGTAACACCTCGAATCTGCTGACATACTTTCTCCTTAGCATTCAAGTGTTGATATATGAGTTCTCTTATATAAGGACATGTTCCTTTGATTTTGGGGAGTCATGCTTGATTTGGATTATATATTTTCTACTCTTAAGATCTTCGATTGAATTGGAACGTGCTTGAACTCTTTTTTCTTTCATTCTCCACATTTGAGTACAATCGATTTCTAGAAGATTGTGGATTTATCGACCTTTATGACTCAACCTTGGATCAGTTGCATTGATCCAAGGAATGTTTTAATTTTATTTAGGACGAACAATTTGTTATAACATTTCGTGAGTTATTAAGTCTGACTAAGCTTTGAATGTTCAAGTTCTTTTAAAAATCCTTCTTGTTTATATATAATATATATATATATGTATGTATGACCGTGGAGGATAGTTTTGTTGGATTCGGAGATTAACTCTTGCGATCATCATTGTAATCAAAATCTGGTTTCGGTCATCATAGCATCGTAAAGGACTTGGACCTTAAGCCGTAAGATGTGTAAGTTTTCTATCTAAAGCTTAATTATGTAATGCAAATCGGAAACATAATCGGGATGTTATATTTTGTTTGAACTCTTTTCTTGATTAGTCCTACCTAGGGACCTAGACTAGAATCGATAAGGTTATTAGTTTTAACCTAAACTATAACCTAATGTTGAAAGGTTAGTTAATCTAACCTAGTCCTAAACTATGATCTTAATACTCCTAAGGGTTAACTAAACCTATCACTAAGGAGGGTGACTATTGTTATATCCTATGGCTATAAGACTAAGTCTACCTATGATCTAACCTTAGTCACTAACCTATCCTAAACTAATGCTATGAAGGGGACCTAAGGGGGTTGCAAGTCTTGGGCGATGGTTTCCATGGAATTTAAGGAAGGGATAAGGATGAAGGATAGGAGTGCTACCTGTGTTTAGCAGAGGTTAAATTTGTTAAGAGGATCTTACGTGGAAGCATCTCTAAGAATGGGAACCTTTGTTTATTTTGTTTTACCATTCGCCAACTTTGGCGGTCGATGGCAATGGAGAATAGGCGGGAGAATGAAATTTAATGCAATTAATTTGCATAGAGTCTCGAGCGCGGATTGCTTGGGAAGGCATGCAAGTGGAATTTTTCTTGGTTGTCTTGTTTTTCATGCATTCCGTTTTTCACTCGCATGAGCATTGGTACTTTGAACGGTCGTCCAATTTTCGTTGCATGGATATTTTGATAGTTTCAAATTTACTTATCTGCCATGGGAATATATAAGGCATGGAGGTAACAATATTTTGTTGTTTATTCTTTCGTGGAAGAAGAAGAGAAGAGGTGAGAGCATTCGAGGTCTTCTTCGACTTTTAAGCGATTACTCTATCGTGCATGATAGGCCCCGACTACATTAAAAATCTTGCTTTTCTTTAAATATTTTCATTAGAAAAACTCTGTTCAGATAATGTATGCACATTTTGGCTTGGCTGGTAATAATGTTTTGGGTTTTATGTTGATTTGGGGATTCTGGGTTGCATTTGAATCTGGATGAAACCTGCTTCATTATTCTTGTTTCCATGTTGTGAATCCAATATGGAGTTTTTCTTTCTGTTGGAAGTGTTGTATGTTTTCTTTATCTGACTGGGGTATTTGATAAGAACTGCCTCCATGAAAGAATACGTGCTTAATGATTACGTGTTTGAAAACACCACGGTAATTATTTGTTGTTCAAATATGATTGTATTAATTGATTGTTTGCTTCACCGTATGAATTCCTAACTATTACTGGACATGTTCAGGAAAGTAAGTAATTGATTTTGTGGTTGGAATGTTAGTTTATTCATTAAAACTTGACTTTTTAGTCACGTGAGTTGGAAATGTTGCTTGAAATCTAAGCCTGTACTTTTATTTTAAAGGGGTTTGAATGTTCTTATGAATACATGTTCTATGAGGAAGGAAGTATTTGGTGTAACAATTGTTTTACATGGATATTAGGAACATAGACATGTTCAAGAGGAAACGTACTTGGATGAACTTTGTTCCCTAATAATTCGTGGTTGATCCTAGATCTACATGAATGGAAATTATGTTTAATGTTTGGTTAAGATAGATTTGTGATTGATGTTACCATAGGTGATTTTGAAATCTGTATTTAGAATTCAACTATTAACTCTTTACATGCATTTTTGGTTTGGTATCTTGGAATGATATAACAACCTAACAGTGCAACGGTTGGAATAATTTAGTTTCGATCCATTGGTAATTAATGGTAATGGAAAAGTTACCCTAACTCATAGACCAAAATGGTTTGAGTAATGGGTGAAATGTAGATTGTTTACTTAGATCAGGATTGTGGTATGAGATTAGATCGTTTATAATGTTTTATGTAAAGAAAACGTTATTGGCTTTTGTTTAATGTATAATTGTAAGACCGTAGGGATCTATAGGCAATTTTTAAGGTGGCTCTATTTGACCTCAGCTATTGGTTAAACTTAAGCTGTTGTTGTCTTGGCCTTCTTTTTCCCGATTGGATTAGAGAATATATATTACTTGTTGGAAGTTAGTATAGTTCGAACTTGATTAAAATAGAGTTATGATTTTCTCTTTTCCTTCCTCTAAGTTATGAAGGAAATTTGTTATAGGATTTTTAAAGACAAAGGTATTTACACTCTCTCTTGAAATATTAGTGATCTCTTCTATATAATTCTATAAGGAACTCTACAAAACGGTTATGAGATGACAGGACTGTTAAAATTAAGTGGAAAGAAATGGTAAGTGGTGAGATCTTAACTTAGAAGACTCCTTTCCTTTAATAGCAGTATTATTATCCTAATTTAGAACTTAGTTTCTTATCTACTTGTATAAAGGTAGCCCTGTAGTTAATGATTTGCATACTTATCAATGATTAAAATTTGTTATATTAGAGTTAAAGGAAATTCGCTAGATAAACATGCATGAGGAAGTAATCTATTCTTTGCTCAAATTGATTTTATACAAACCTGTTGGATGTATACCTTAAAAAGGTTTCATTCTTTTATTTGGAGTGATTAAAACATGATTGACACTGTTCTTGGTTTTCTGATGCTTAGGTACTTAAGATTTAGATTGTTTCTTCTTATTTTCTTGTATAAGATGAATCATCCGAAAAATATTTAAGTTGAAATTGTAACTATAATTTGAGTTATGTTATAAAGTCATATTATAATGGTAGAAAGAAAACTAGTGTGAATCATGATTTTGGATTTGATGAAATTGATGTCATTTAAACAGGATTGTTTAATGAAAACAATTGGTGGAATGCAATTATTTTAAGGATTAGTGCTTATCATGCTCAGTTCAATGAACCCGACCCTTGCTAGCAATTTTTGCAAAGGGTCATTGTAAGTGGTAAAGGCAGACAAAATCTGATATGATGCAATGACTATTTTAATCTGGTTCTTATGAGGAATTTCCAACTTATATATTTCAAATTGTATTTTGTGAGAAAGTTACCTCTTTTGTTGAAGACTATTGTCTTAAATTATGCCAAAGTGCATAGATTGTAATTGTATAGATTTGGAAATAGACGAATCGGAGAGATATTACTTATGTGGTTTGTGTTACTTAGTTGTTGGATTGATCTTCCTATTACCTGTATGAATGAGTGTGCATTCTTATTATTCTATGCTGATAGATGCGGATGGATTTCCTAAGTAAGCTTTATTTAATTATGTGGTTGAATACTATGTATTTCGGTTAGTAATTCTTATATCTTATGATTATGGTTAAATTGGAAATCGACCATTGCATGATTAGGAAAGTTGAGAGTGAAATATGCCCTAAAATGTAGCTTATAAGCGGAAGAAAATCCTAATACTCTCTTAATGTTCTAATTCAAAAGAAATATATTGATGGCTATAAATCACCATGAATTAATGGTATTAAGTACAGTTATGTTTCGAGTCTTTAAGGTTTGTTACATACCCTTACTAGATTAGTTATCTTCCTAATGGGAAAAAAGTTAAGGTCTATTGTCCTATTTGTGGATACTGAGGTTGTTAGGTACCCAATCAACAACTTTAAAACAATAATAAATCTCATTAAAACTTTTCTCGTGAAACTAAACCTAATTACAAAAGGGTAACTCAAGGAATGTTGGACTCTGGGTTAGGGAAGGCTACCTAATAAGGTGGGCCTGTAATCCAAATATAACTTAACATAAGTAAATTCTTGGAGGTATGTACATCTTTACGAGGCTATTAAGTAGGATTTCGACACATGTCATTTGTAAGGTTGTACCTTCGTGAAGATTAGGATCTTCTCGAGGATACAACAATGCAGATGAAATATGGCAACACCCTTCTGCATTGATCGTTAAGATTTACACACCGAGACTTGTTAAAGATTTCCCTCTGGGACTGGTTAGGATCATAAACAGGTTATGAGGCAGCCCTTTTAGACTCTGGGTATCTTGACACATGGGGTTAACATCGGTTGACCCAGTATGTCAACTTACCCCTAGCCTTCAAGAGCATCTTTATAATGTGAATTATGATATTAACTTTCGATCTAGAGTGGCGAGGAGAAGGGGACCGACTTAGGTCGTATAAGATGTTCTATATAACATTAGAGTGGGGTGAAGGACGTATTCCAGATTGACAAGTATGCCATCAAGGAATAAGTAATATGAACAGTATGTTTCAAACCTTTGGCCAAAGTATCGCAAGCTATTGATTGCGTTGTCCTATGTCACCTAGTCTAAGGATCGTGATGCTAATGAATAATAGTAACAATTATTTAGATAGGTTCCTTGGACATAGCACTCAAATCCCATAATAGGGAAGAGAACCACAAGAATGAAGTGTTCAGTTGAAAAATTCAATACCAAAGTTACGCATGAATAGATCGGTAGTTCACTGAGTCGTGGAATGAATAGATCGGTAGTTCACCGAGTCATGGAATGAATAGATCGATGGTGTACCGAGTCATTATAGCTGCATATGGTTATCTATCATAACAATGATTCTTATGATATGTGTGTTCTAAATTATGTATTTAGAACAAGAGAACATTAATGACAAAAAAAAATTCTTGTTCTAAGGTATTAAAATGAGGATGTTACATCTTGGTATCGAGTTGAAGGTTCTGACTCTTGGACCTTGTGTCCATAATCGATGAAAACCTTAATTTTATGACTCATTGTCTTGAATGTCAGTGGGTGAAGGCAGAGCACATGCACCCTGCTGGTTTATTATATCCCCATAGCATACCGCAGTACAAATGGCAAGTAATAAGCATGGACTTTGTACAAGGGCTGCCTATGTCGAGAAATAAACATGATGTTATCTTGGTAGTTGTTGATAAACTAATGAAGGTAGCTCATTTCATCACTGGAAATATAAAGGATGATTCTCCTGTGTTAGCTAAAATGTTTGTGCATGAAATTTTCAGATTGCATGGAGTACCAGAAATAATAATATCAGATAGGGATCCTAGAATGACATCAAGATTTTGGCAAACGCTTAATGCAGCTCTTGGAACTAAACTAAACTTCGAGTTCACGTATCATCTTGAAATAGATGGAAAAGCGAGAGAGTAAATTAGGTGTTAGAAGATATGTCATGAATGTATTGCATGGATCAATAGTATTAATGGGAAGAGTATCTCCCATTAGTTGAATTTGCATACAACAACACATATCACTCTTCTCTTAAAATGACACCTTTAGAGGCACTTTATGGAAGAAAATGAACCCCTGTTAGTTGGGATAGTATTGAGGATAGAGAGGTAATTGGGCTGAAATCCTTACTAAAATAACAACAAGTTAAAATGATTCGTGACGATTGAAGGAAGAAGCGAGATAGGCGAGAAGATTTATGTTGACTTAAAGCGGTTGACTGAAAATTTGAACTTGGTGAAAAGGTTTTCTTCATGTTAAAAAACCAAGAAAGAGTTCTAAAACTTTTGCGCAAGGTTACCAAGTTATCACCTCATTTTGTGGGACCTTTGAAATTGTCAAGTAATCAATCCCGTAGCTTACCGATTAGCATTATCACCTACTGCTTTGTCACGAATGCATGATTTTTCCATATTTCTTTTCTTAAGAAATATGTTTGATTTGTCACATGTGTTAAATTAGAATTCCTTGCAAGTCCAAGACCCAGGAATAATCTTGGTTAAACCCACTTGAGTACTGGAAACTCACCAATTGCATTTGAGAAATTGAGAAATATACAATGTAAGGTCAGTGGGACCAACTTAATGAAGAAAGTGCAACTTGGGAAAATGGAAGAGATAAAAGCTGCTTTTCCTTTCTTTTTAACGGAATTGAATACATTGACTAAAAATAAATTATTATTATGAATTTATCTTTTACATGTCATTATGTAAGCCAATTTTGGTGCAAACATTTATTCAAGTTGAATAAATAGTAACATGATATTGATTTCTAAAAGTATTCAAGTTGAAATAGTTAATTTGTTCAATGAGTCAAAGAATTGATTGTGAAGATAAATAAAAGGATGTAATCATCGGGATGATGAATATTTTAGGAGGAAGCATATAACACCCCGAACTATTGTTACTTTCTCACGAGAATTCAAGTGTTGATATATGAGTTCTCTATATAACAAAATGTTCCTTTGGTTTTGATTTGGGAGTCATGCTCTTATTTGGATAATATATTTTCCGCTTTTAAGATATTTGATTTATCCACCTTTTAGGAATATGCTTGAACTATTTTTTTGAAAAATTTTATAACATTTCATGAGTTATTAAGTTTAAATGAGCTTTGAATGTTCAAGTTCTTTTAAAACTCCTTATATATTTTAATAACCCCTTATATATATATATATATATGTATGGAGGTTAACTATGGCTAATCATATGTAATCATAATTTGGTTTCGGTCATCATAGCATCATAGATCAAAAAGGACCTGGACCTTAAGCCGGGTAAGATGTGTAATTTTTCTATCTAAAGCTTAATTACTTAATGCAAATCGGAATCGAATCGGGGAATATTTTATCTGTTTGAACTCTATTCTCGATTAGTCCTATCTAGGGGACCTAGACTAGAATCAGTAAGGTTATTAGTTTTAACCTAAACTATAACCTAATGTTGCAAGGTTAGTTAATCTAACCTAGTCCTAAACTATGAGCTTAATACTCCTAAGGGTTAACTAAACCTATCACTAAGGAGGGTGACTAATGTTATATCCTATGGCATTAAGACTAAGTCTACCTATGATCTAACCTAAGTCACTAACCTATCCTAAACTAATGCTATGAAGGGGGACCTAAGGAGGGTTGCAAGTCTTGGGTGATGGTTTCCATGGCATTTAAGGAAGGGATAAGGATGAAGGACAGGGAGTGCTACTAGGGTTAGCAGAGGTTAAATTTGTTAGAAGAATCTCACGTGGCAACATCTCTAAGAATGGGAACATTTGTTTATTTTGTTTTAGCATTCACCAACTTTGGCAGTCGGTGGCAATGGAAAATAGGCGGGAGAATGAAATTAATGCAATTAATTTGCATAGGGTCTCGAGTGTGGATTGCTTGGGAAGGCATGCAAGTGGAATTTTCTTGGTTGTTTTGTTTTTCATGCATTTCGTTTTTCACTCTGCATGAGCACTGGTTCTTCGAACTAGCCATCTACTCTTCGTTGCATGGCAATTTTGAGAGTTTCAAATTTACTTCTCTGTCAGGGGAAGTATATAAGGCATGGAGGTAACAATATTTTGTTGTTTAATCTTTCGTGGAAGAAGAAGAGAAGGTGCGAGTGCATTCAGAGGTCTTCTTGAATTTTTAGCGACACTATCAGGCATGATAGGCCCTAACTATTAAAAATATTGCTTTCCTTTAAATGTTTTCATTAGAACAACTCTGTTCAGATAATGTATGCACATTTTGACTTGGCTGGTAATAATGATTTGGGTTTTATGTTGATTTGGGGTTCTGGGTTGTATTTGGATCCTGGATGAAACTTACTTCATTATTCTTGTTTCCATGTTGTGAATCCAATATGGAGTTTTTCTTTCTATTGGAAGTGTTGTATGTTTTCTTTATCTGACTGAGGTATTTGATTAAAAACTGGCTCCATGAAAGAATGTGTGCTTAATGATTATGTGTTTGAAAACACCACTGTAATTATTTGTTGTTCGAATATGATTGTATTAATTGATTGTTTGCTTCATTGTATGAATTCCTAACTATTACTAGACATGTTCAGGAAAGTAAGTAATTGATTTTGTGGTTGGAATGTTAGTTTATTCAGTAAAACTCGACTGTTTTAGTTGCGTGAGTTGGAAATGTTGCTTGAAATCTAAGCCTGTACTTTTATTTTAAAGGGGTTTGAATGTTCTTATGAATATAGGTTCTGTGAGTAAGGAAGTATTTGGTGTAACTGTTGTTTTTGTGATTTTTACATGGATATTAGGAACATGGATATGTTTAAGAGGAAACGTACTTGGATGAACTTTATTCCCTGACAATTCATGGTTGATCCTAGATCTGCATGAATGGAAATTATGTTTAATGTTTGGTTAAGAAAGGACTGTGTTTGATGTTACCTGAGGTGATTTTGAAATCTGTATTTAGAATTCAACTATTAACTCTGTACATGCATTTTTGGTTTGGTATCTTGGAATGATATAACAACCTAATAGTGCAATGGTTGGAATAAATTAGTTTTGATCCATTGGTAATTAATGGTAATGGAAAAGTTACCCTAACTCTTAGACCAAAATGGTTCGAGTAATGGGTGAAATGTAGACTGTTTACTTAGATCAAGATTGTGGTCTGAGATTAGATCGTTTATAACATTTTATGTAAAGAAAACGTTATTGGCTTTTGTTTAATGTATAATTGTAAGACCGTAGGGATCTATAGGAAATTTTTAAGGTGGCTCTACCTGACCTGAGCTATTGTTAAACTTAAGTGTTGTTTTACTTGCCTTCTTTTTCCCTGATTGGATTAGAGAATATATATTACTTCTTGGAAGTTAGTATAGTTCTGAACTTGATTAAAATAGAGTTATGATTTTCTCTGTTCCTTCCTCTAAGTTATGAAGGAAAGTTGTTATAGGATT
Organism: Taxus wallichiana var. yunnanensis; assembly: GCA_018340775.1. Taxonomy (NCBI): domain Eukaryota; kingdom Viridiplantae; phylum Streptophyta; class Pinopsida; order Cupressales; family Taxaceae; genus Taxus; species Taxus wallichiana. Next base: position 153,337,795 of record CM031237.1, read on the forward strand.
TCACGAAATACGAAGGTATTTACACTCTCTCTTGAAATATTAGTGAGCTCTTCTATAGAATTCTATAAGGAACTCTACAGTATGGTTATGAGATGACAAGACTGTTAAAATTAAGTGGAAAGAAATTGTAAGTGGTGAGATCTTAACTTAGAAGACTCCTTTCCTTTAATAGTAGTATTATTATCCTGATTTAGAACTCAGTTTGTTATCTACTTGTATAAAGGTAGCCCTGTAGTTAATGTTTTGCATACTTATCAATGATTAAAATTTGATATAATAGAGTTAAAGGAAATTCGCTAGATGAACTTGCATGAGGCAGTAATCTATTCTTTGCTCAAATTATTTTATATGCAAACCTGTTGGATGCATACCTTAAAAAGGTTTCATTCTTTTAATTGGAGTGATTAAAACATGATTGACAATTGTTCTTGGTTTTCGGATGGCTAGGTACTTAAGATTCAGATTGTTTCTTCTTATTTTCTTGTATAAGATGAATCATCCGAAAAAGATTTAAGTTGAAATTGTAACTATAATTTGAGTTATGTTATAAAGTCATATTATAATGGTAGAAAGAAAACTAGTGTGAATCATGATTTTGGATTTGATGAAATTGATGTCATTTAAACAGGATTGTTTAATGAAAACAATTGGTGGAATGCAATTGTTTTAAGGATTAGTGCTTATCATGCTCAGTTCACTGAACTGACCCATGCTAGCAATTTTTACAGATGGTCATCTTAAGTGGTAAAGGTAGGCAAATCTGATATGATGCAATGACTGTTTAATTTGGTTCTTATGAAGAATTTCGATATGATTTTTCTAATTGTACTATAGAAGAAAGTTACTCTTTGTTGAAGACTATTGTATTAAAATATGCCAAAGTGCATAGGTTGTAATTGTATAGGTTTGGGAATAAATGAAATGGGGACATATTACTTATGTGGTTTGTGTTCTTATTTGTTGAATTGATCTTCTTTTGTCTGTATGAATGAGAGTGCATTCTTATTATTCTATTCAATGGGATCCAGATGGATTCCCTAAGTAAGCCTTATTTAATTATGTGGCTGAATACTACATATTTCTGGTTAGTAATTCTTATATCTTATGATTATGGTTAAATTGGAAATTAGACCATTGCATGATTAGGGAAAGTTGAGAGTGAACTATGCCCTAAAATGTAGCTATAACTGGAAGAAAATCCTTTACTCTCTTAATGTTCTAATTCAAAAGCAATATATTGATGGTTATAAATCACCATGACTTAATGGTATTAAGTCGATATATGTTTCGGTCTCTAAGGTAGTTGTTACAACCCTTCTTTGGATTAGTTATTTTCCTAATGGGGAAAAACTTTAAGGGCTATTGTCCTATTTTGTGGATACAAGGTTGTTAGGTACCAATCGGAAACTTGAAACAATCTTAAATCTAATTAAAACTTTTTGTGAAACTGAACCTAATTACAAAAGGTAACTCAAGGAGTGTTGGACTCTAGGTTGGGAAGGCTACCCAATAAGGTGAGGGCCTGTAATCCAAATATAACTTAACATAAGTAAATTCTTGGAGGTATGTACATCTTTAGAGGTTTTCCAGTAGGATGTTGACACATGTCAACTCTGCAAGGTTGTACCTTGAGAAGATTAGGATCTTCTCGAGGATACAACAATGTAGATGACATATGGCAACACCTTTACGCATTGATCGTTAAGATTTACACGAAACTTGATAAAGATTTCCCTGGGGACTGGTTAGGATCATAGACAGGTTATGAGGCAGCCCTTTGAGACTCAGGGTATCTTGACACACGGGGTTAACATCGGTTGACCCAGTATGTCAACTTACCCCTAGTCTTCAAGGGCATCTTTATAACGTGAATTATGATATTAACCCGATCTAGAGTGAAAATTGGAGGACAAGGGGACTGACTTAGGTTAGTATAAGACGTTCTATATAACATTAGAGTGGGGTGAAGGATGTATTCGGATTGATGAGTATGTCGTCAAGGAATAAGTAATATGAACAGTATGTTTCAAACCTTTGGCCAAAGTATCGCAAGTTGTTGATTGCGTTGTCCTATGTCACCTAGTCTAAGGATCGTGATGCCGATGAATAATAGTAACAATTATTCAGATAGGTTCCTTGGACAGAGCACTCAGAATCCTGGAATAGGGAAGAGAACCATGAGAATGAAGTGTTCAGTTGAAAACTCAATCTCAAAGTTACGCATGAATAGATCGGTAGTTCACCGAGTCATGGAATGAATAGATCGGTAGTTCACTGAGTCATGGAATGAATAGATCGGTGGTGTACCGAGTCATTACAGCTGCATATGGTTATCTATTATAAGAATGATTGTTATGATATGTGTGTTCTAAATTATGTATTTAGAACAAGAGAACATTAATCAAAAAAAAAAATTCTTGTTCTAAGGTATTAAAATGAGGATGTTACATCTTGGTATCAGAGCTGAAGGTTGCAGCTCTTGGACCTATTGTGTCCATAATCTGATGAAAACCTAAATTTTCTTGTAACAAAAAATGGTTAGAACAAGGGGAAACATTTTGAATAATGCTCCACTTGAGGAAGGGGGGCAACAACCCAAAAACTTGATGAGATCCTTGCTGCCCTATTGGACACAAGAGATCGTTTGGTTGTACTTGAACAACAAGTGATGGGAAATGAGGAGGATGATGAAGCTGGTAACAACAATCAGCCCACCCCGAGGACAACCCGATATGGGTGTTGGTAATAACAATGGAAATGTACCTGTCCAACTAGAAAACAAAAAGGCCAGGTTGGTAGTGGAACTCACTAATGATATAAAAAGGATAAGTCCACCTAAATTTGATGGCACCACATTAGGAGATGGAGCTGAGAACTGGCTCAGAAATGGAGAAGTACTTTGCAATAAGAAACTTCTCGGAGGAAACCAAAGCTATTTGGGGAGCATATCAGCTTTCCCATGAAGCATCTTCATGGTGGGACAGCCGTAAGGCTGAGCTAAATATTGATGAAACTAACATCACTTGGGATCAATTTAAAGGCTATTTTAGGCAACGTTGGCTGCCACAACTTTTCTATGATAAGAAAATGACAGAATTCAGAACTTAGTTCAAGGGAAGCTAACTGTAACTGAGTACTGGGAGTGGTTTACGAAACTCCTCAAGTATGTACCGCAGTATCAAACTGATGAGAAGTTTAGAATATGGAAATTCATCATGGGACTGAATCCCGTGATTGGAGGAGAGGTTGATGTTCACAACCCAACCACTATGGAAGGGGTTGTTGAAAAATCCATAAGGTAGGAACATAAATTAAAGGCTATTTTTGCTCATAAAGAGGAAGTGTGGAAGAAGATTCCAAACCCTTCTTCAACTTCTCTTACACCCAAGAAGGGACCATGGAAAAATTTTGGCAACAAAAATAAGTTTTCAGTGGATAATAATAAGAAAATGACAATGAATAAGCCTACTGGAAATGTAAGGGATAGTTTTGCCAAGAATTATAATAATGGGCAGAAGTCTATGGAGGCCAACGTGATAATTTTAAGGCTGGAAGTAATTTTGAGCCTAAAAAGGGACCTGTAGGAGGCTGCTATAATTGTGGCAAAGATCACTACGCAAACCAATGCCCTTTGAAGAAGGATGATCGTAATCAACAACATAAGATACATGTTGCAGTAGCAAACAAGCAAGTTGAAAGGCAAGTGACACCTATAGAAGTTATTGGTAAGTTATTTGGCATACCTATAACTATTCTTTTTGATACAGGAGCTACTGAATGTTTTATTTCTAGTAAACTCGCTTCTAAACTTAAAAGAAAAGCTGGAAAAATGGATAAATCATTGGATTATATAGTATGGTAATAACTCTGTTCATACAGTTAGTATGTGTCTTTTTGGGGTAGTCCTTGACTTACCTAACTTTTCCATGGAAGTTGATCTCTATGTTGCACCTTTGGGATCCTATGACGTTGTCATCGGCGTTAATTGGTTAGCTGATCATAAAGCAAAAGTGGACTACTTTGAAAAATATATAAGATGTTTAGATGATCTATAGAAAACAACAGAGATTCAAGGTGTAAAATGGGAAATTTCAGTTAGGAAACTGTCAGCTATGCAACTTAAAAAGGCTAAAAATAAAGGATGTACCTTATATAGTAAAATATTGAAATCTGAGAAGAAGATGGTGATTTCATGAAATGATACCCACCTATTATTCTAGAGTTTGAGGATGTATTTCTAGAAGAATTACCGGGTTTACCACCCAAAAGGGAATTTGACTTCACCATTGAAATCAAACCAGGGATGGAGCCTATTTCTAAAGCACCTTATCGGATGACTACTACAGAGTTAGTTGAGCTTAAGGCTCAATTGCAAGAACTTTTGTCTAAAGGTTTGATTAGACCAAGTGTTTCACCTTGGGGAGCACCGGTGATATTTGTGAAAAAGAAAGATGGGACACTTAGATTGTGTATTGATTATCGGATGTTAAACAAGGCAACAATCAAGAATAGATACCCACTTCCTAGAATTGATGATTTATTTGATCAGATGCATGGAGCATCGGTTTATTCCAAGATAGATCTTTATATCGGGTATCATCAATTAAGGATTAAAGAAGAAGATATTCATAAAACAACTTTCCGGACAAGGTACGGACATTATGAATTCATGGTTTTACCCTTTGGATTAACTAATGCACCGCAACTTTTATGAACTTAATGAATAATATCTTTCAAGAATATTTGGACAAGTTTGTGCTTGTATTCTTGGATGATATTCTCATATATTCTAAAAGTGTCAAGGAGCATAATGAGCATTTGAAAGTAGTCTTGGAAATTTTGAGAAAAAGAAGGTTATTCGGTAAGTTATCCAAATGTTCTTTCTTTGATACCGAAGTTCATTATTTGGGTCATGTCATTAGTAAAGAAGGAATTTGTAGATCCTTCTAAAATAGTGGCAATAACCGAGTGGCCTGCACCAAAGAATGTACATGAAGTAAGAAGCTTCATGGGCCTTGCTGGTTATTATAGAAAATTTGTTAAAGATTTTTCTAAAGTGGTTGCACCGATAACTTCATTGTAGAAAAAGGATAAGAAATTTTCTTGGGATGATAAGTGTGAATCTACTTTTAAAATTTAAAAGTCAGTTGACTTCAACACCTATTTTAGTTGTACCTAACCTAATGGAGACTTTACTGTTGTAATGGATGCTTCTGGGGAAGGCCTTGGAGGTGTTTTGTTACAAAATGATCATGTCATAGCATATGAAAGTAGAAAACTTAAGTTACATGAGCTGAATTATGCCCCTCATGATTTAGAGCTTGCTGCCATTGTTCATGCACTTCAAGTTTGGAGACACTATTTACTTGGGAAACCTTTTGAGTTGAAAACTGATCATCTAGGGCTGAAATATATTTTCACTCAGCCTAATCTAAATGCAAGACAATGAAGGTGGTTAGAGTTTTTGTCTCAATATGATTTTGATATTAGTTACATAAAAGGAAAAGAGAATAGAGTAGCAGATGCTCTAAGTCGTAGGAAGCACATTTCTGCTCTTATAACATTAAGAACTCAGTTTAAAGATGAGGTGAAAAGTGCATTAGAATCTGATATATACTTTCAAGCAAGTAAAAGCAGCACTTGCTGCAGATCCAAAAGATGAAAGGTATAAAGGTTTTCATTTTGATAATGAAGGAATCTTACGTTATGAAAATAGAGTATACGTACCTTTGCTTAAATGATTTGAGAAAGAAATTGTTAGCTGAATTTCATAATTCACCCTTTTCTGGACACCCGGGTATTACTAAAATGCTTTCCGATCTAAAACAACAATATTTCTGGAGAGGAATGAAAAAGGATGTTATTAATTTTGTGACTCATTGTCTTGAATGTCAGTGGGTGAAGCAGAGAACACATGCACCCTGCTGGTTTATTATATCCCCATAGCATACCGCAGTACAAATGGCAAGTAATAAGCATGGACTTTGTACAAGGGCTGCCTATGTCGAGAAATAAACATGATGTTATCTTGGTAGTTGTTGATAAACTAACGAAGGTAGCTCATTTCATCGCTGGAAATCTAAAGGATGATTCTCTTGTGTTAGCTAAAAGATTTGTGCACAAAATTTTCAGATTGCATGGAGTACCAGAATTAATAATATCAGATAGGGATCCTAGAATGACATCAAGATTTTGGCAAATGCTTAATGTAGCTCTTGGAACTAAACTGAACTTCAGTTCTACGTATCATCCGAAATGGATGGACAAACTGAGAGAGTAAATCAGGTGTTAGAAGATATGTTACGAATGTATTGCATGGATCAATAGTATAAATGGGAAGAGTATCTCCCATTAGTTGAATTTGCATACAACAACACATATCACTCTTCTCTTAAAATGGCACCTTTCGAGGCACTTTATGGAAGAAAATGTAGAACCCCTATTAGTTGGGATAGCATTGAGGATAGAGAGGTAATTGGGCCTGAAATCCTTACTGAAATGGAACAACAAGTTAAAATGATTCGTGAATGATTGAAGGAAGCAACAGATAGGCAAAAGAGTTATGCTGACTTAAAGTGGGTTGACCAAAAATTTGAACTTGGTGAAAAGGTTTTTCTTCATGTTAAACCAAGAAAGAGTTCTATAACTTTTGGCAAGGCTGCCAAGTTATCACCTCGTTTTGTGGGACCTTTCGAAATTGTCAAAGTAATCAATCCCGTAGCTTACCGATTAGCATTACCACCTGCTTTGTCACGAATGCATGATGTTTTCCATATTTCTTTGCTTAAGAAATACATTTCAGATTTGTCACATGTGTTAAATTGGAATTCCTTGCAGGTCCAAGACCCAGGAATAATCGTGGTTAAACCCACTCGAGTGCTGGAAACTCACCAATTGCATTTGAGAAATCGAGAAATACAACAATGTAAGGTCCAGTGGGACCAGTTTAATGAAGAAAGTGCAACTTGGGAAAATCTGGAAGAGATGAAAACTACTTTTCCCTTTCTTTTTAATAGAATTGAATCTGTTGACTGATAAAAAAATTATTATTATGAATTTATCTTTTACATGTCATTATGTAAGCTAGTTTTGGGGCAAACATTTATTCAGGTTGAATAAATAGTAACATGATACTGATTTATGAAACTATTCAAGTTTGAAATAGTTAATTTGTTCAGTGAGTAAAAGAATTGATTGACCAGAAGATAAATAAAAGGATGTAATCATCGGGACGATGAATATTTTAGGAGGGAAGCATGTAACACCCTGAACTGTTGTTACTTTCTCCTGAGCATTCAAGTGTTGATATATGATTTCTCCTATTTAAGGACATGTTCCTTTGGTTTTGGGAAGTCATGCTTGATTTGGATTATATCTTTTCTGCTCTTAAGATCTTTGATTGAACCGGAATATGCTTGGACTCTTTTGTTTCTTTCATCCTTCACATTTGAGTACAATCTGATTTCTGGAAGATTGTGGATTTATCCACCTTTATGACTCAACCTTGGATCAGTTGCATTGATCCAAGGAATGTTTTAATTTTATTCAGGATGAACAATTTGTATTAACATTTTGTGAGTTATTAAGTCTGACTGAACTTTGAATGTTCAAGTTCTTTTAAAACTCCTATATATATATATATATATATATATATATATATATGTGTAGAGGATAGTTTTGTTGGATTCGGAGGTTAACTCTGGCTGATCATTGTAATCAGAATCTTGGTTTCAGTCATCATAGCATCAGAAAGGACCTGGACCTTAAGCCAGGTAAGATGTGTAAGTTTTCTATCTAAAGCTTAATTACTTAATGCAAATCGGAATCTGATCGGGAATGTTTTATTCTGTTTGAATTCTATTACTGATTAGTCCTATCTAGGGGACCTAGACTAGAATCAGTAAGGTTATTAGTTTTAACCTAAACTATAACCTAATGTTGCAAGGTTAGTTAATCTAACCTAGTCCTAAACTATGTGCTTAATACTCCTAAGGGTTAACTAAACCTATCACTAAGGAGGGTGACTAATGTTATATCCTATGGCATTAAGACTAAGTCTACCTATGATCTAACCTTAGTCACTAACCTATCCTAAACTAATGCTATGAAGGGGGACCTAAGGAGGGTCACAAGTCTTGGGTGATGGTTTCCATGGAATTTAAGGAAAGGATAAGGATGAAGGATAGGGAGTGCTGCCAGGGTTAGTGGAGGTTAAATTTGTTAAGAGGGTCTTACGTGGCAAGCATCTCTAAGAATGGGAACTTTTGTTTATTTTGTTTTAGCATTCACCAACTTTGGCAGTTGGTGGCAATGGAGAATAGGTGGGAGAATGAAATTTAATGCAATTAATTTGCATAGGGTCTCGAGTGTGGATTGCTTGGGAAGGCATGCAAGTGGAATTTTTCTTGGTTGTCTTGTTTTTCATGCATTCCATTTTTTGCTCTGCATGAGCACTGGTACTTCGAACCAGCCATCTACTCTTCGTTGCATGGCAATTTTGAAAGTTTCAAATTTACTTCTCTGTCATGGGGAGTATATAAGGCATGGAGGTAACAATATTTTGTTGTTTAATCTTTCGTGGAAGAAGAAGAGAAGGGGGTGAGTGCATTCAGAGGTCTTCTTGACTTTTTAGTGACACTATCAGGCATGATAGGCCCTAACTGTTAAAAATCTTGCTTTCCTTTAAATGTTTTCATTAGAACAACTCTGTTCAGATAATGTATGCACATTTTGACTTGGCTGGTAACAATGATTTGGGTTTTATGTTGATTTGGGGATTTGGGTTGTATTTGGATCCTGGATGAAACCTGCTTCATTATTCTTGTTTCCATGTTGTGAATCCAATATGGAGTTTTGCTTTATTTGGAAGTGTTGTAAGTTTTCTTTATCTGCTGAGGTATTTGATTAAGAAACTGGCTCCATGAAAGAATGTGTGCTTAATGATTACGTGTTTGAAAACACCATTGTAATTATTTGTTGTTTTGAAATATGATTGGATTAATTGATTGTTTTCTTTCTTCACCATATGAACTCTAACTATTACTGTCCATGTTCAGGAAAGTAAGTAATTGATTTTGTGGTTGGAATGTTAGTTTATTAGTGAAACTCGACTGTTTTAGTTGCGTGAGTTGGAAATGTTGTTTGAAGTCTAAGCCTGTACTTTTTATTTCAAAGGGGTTTGAATGTTCTTATGAATACAGGTTCTGTGAGTAAGGAAGTATTTGGTTAAACTGTTGTTTTTGTGATTTTACATGGATATTAGGAACACGGATATGTTCAAGAGGAAACGTACTTGGATGAACTCTGTTTCCTGGAAATTCATGGTTGATCCTAGATCTGCATGAATGGAAATTATGTTTAATGTTTGGTTAAGATAGGATTGTGTTTGATGTTACCCAGAGGTGATTTTGAAATATGTATTTAGAATTCGATTATTAACTCTATACATGCATTTTTGGTTTGGTATACTTTGTACATGTGTTTTTGGTTTGGTATCTTGGAATGATATAACAACCTAACAGTGCAATGGTTGGAATAATTTAGTTTTGATCCATTGGTAATTAATGGTAATGGGAAAGTTACCCTAACTCTTAGACCAAAATGGTTCGAGTAATGGATGAAATGTAGACTGTTTACTTTAGAGCAGGATTGTGGTATGAGATTTGATCGTTTATAACGTTTTATGTAAAGAAAATGTTATTGAATTTTGTTTAATGTATAGTTGTAAAACCGTAGGGATCCATTGGAAAATTCTTAAGGTGGCTCTACCTGACCTGAGCTATTGGTTAAACTTAAGTGTTGTATTACTTGTCTTCTTCTTCCCTGATTGGACTAGAGAATGTATATTACTTCTTGGAAGTTAGTATAGTTCTGAACTTGATTAAAATAGAGTTTTGATTTTCTCTGTTCCTTCCTCTAAGTTATGAAGGAAAGTTGTTATAGGATTTTGAAATACGAAGGTATTTATACTCTCTCTTGGAATAATAGTGAGCTCTTCTATAGAATTCTATAAGGAACTCTACAGTATGGTTATGAGATGACAGGACTATTAAAATTAAGTGGAAAGAAATGGTAAGTGGTGAGATCTTAACTTAGAAGACTCCTTTCCTTTATTAGCAGTATTATTATCCTGATTTAGAACTCAGTTTGTTATCTTCTTGTATAAAGGTAGCCCTGTAGTTAATGTTTTGCATACTTATCAATGATTAAAATTTGATATAATAGAGTTAAAGGAAATTTGCTAGATGAACTTGCATGAGGTAGTAATCTATTCTTTGCTCAAATTGCTTTTATACGAACCTGTTGGATGCATACCTTAAAAAGGTTTCATTCTTTTAATTAGGAGTGATTAAAACATGATTGACATTATTCTTGGTTTTCGGATGGTTAGGTACTTAAGATTCAGATTGTTTCTTCTTATTTTCTTGTATAAACAAATCATCTGAAAAAGATTTAAGTTGAAATTATGTAACTATGATTTGAGTTATGTTATAAAGTTATATTATAAAAAAGAAAGAAAACTAGTGTGAATCATGATTTTGGATTTGATGGAATTGATGTCATTTAAACAGGATTGTTTAATGAAAACAATTGGTGGAATGCAATTGTTTTAAGGATTAGTGCTTATCATGCTCAGTTCACTGAACTGACCCATGCTAGCAATTTTTGTAGATGGTCATCGTAAGTGGTAAAGGCAGACAAAATCTGATATGATGCAATGACTATTTTAATCTGGTTCTTATGAAGAATTCCGACTTGTTTTTCAAATTATATTATGGAAGAAAGTTACTTCTTTTGTTGAAGGCTATTGTCTTAAAGTATGCCGAAGTGCATAGATTGTAATTGTATAGATTTGGAAATAAATGAAATGGAGAGATATTACTTATGTGGATTGTGTTACTTATTTGTTGGATTGATCTTCCTATTACCTGTATGAATGAGTGTGCATTCTTATTGTTCTATGCAATGGAGTCCAGATGGATTCCCTAAGTAAGCCTTATTTAATTATGTGGCTGAATACTACATATTTCTAGTTAGTAATTCTTATATCTTATGATTATGGTTAAATTGAAATTAGACCATTGCATGATTAGGGAAAGTTGAGAGTGAACTATGCCCTAAAATGTAGCTATAACTGGAAGAAAATCCTAATACTCTCTTAATGTTCTAATTCAAAAGCAATATATTGATGGTTATAAATCACCATGACTTAATGGTATTAAGTCTGATATGTTTCAGTCTCTAAGGTTGTTACATACCCTTGTTGGATTAGTTATTTTCCTAATGGGGAAAACTTAAGGGTTATTGTCCTATTTTGTGGATACAAGGTTGTTAGGTACCAACCGAAAACTTGAAACAATCTTAAATCTAATTAAAACTTTTTTGTGAAACTGAACCTAATTACAAAAGGTAACTCAAGGAGTGTTGGACTCTGGGTTAGGGAAGGCTACCTAATAAGGTGGGCCTGTAATCCAAATATAACTTAACATAAGTAAATTCTTGGAGGTATGTACATCTTTCCGAGGCTGTTCCATAGGATGTTGACACATGTCAACTGCAAGGTTGTACCTTCGAGAAGATTAGGATCTTCGAGGATACAACAATGTAGATGACATATGGCAACACCCTTCTGCATTGATCGTTAAGATTTACACACCGAGACTTGATAAAGATTTCCCTCGGGACTGGTTAGGATCATAGATAGGTTATGAGGTAGCCCTTTGAGACTCTGGGTATCTTGACACATGGGGTTAACATCGGTTGACCTAGTATGTCAACTTACCCCTAGTCTTCAAGAGCATCTTTATAACGTGAATTATGATATTAACCCGATCTAGAGTGAAAACTTGAGGACAAGGGGACTGACTTAGGTCAGTATAAGATGTTCTATATAACATTAGAGTGGGGTGAAGGACGTATTCAGATTGATGAGTATGCCATCAAGGAATAAGTAATATGAATAGTATGTTTCAAACCTTTGGCCAAAGTATCAGTGCTTGATTGCGTTGTCCTATGTCACCTAGTCTAAGGATCGTGATGCCGATGAATAATAGTAACAATTATTCAGATAGGTTCCTTGGACAGAGCACTCAGAACCCGGAATAGGGAAGAGAACCATGAGAATGAAGTGTTCAGTTGAAAACTTCAATCTCAAAGTTACGCATGAATAGATCGGTAGTTCACCGAGTCATGGAATGAATATCGGATCGAGTCATGGAATGAATCAGAGTCAGTCATTACAACTGCATATGGTTATCTATTATAAGAATGATTGTTATGATATGTGTGTTCTAAATTATGTATTTAGAACAAGAGAACATAAAATAAAAAAAAAATCTTGTTCTAAGGTATTAAAATGAGGATGTTACATCTTGGTATCAGAGCTGAAGGTTGTAGCTCTTGGACCTATTGTGTCCATAATCTGATGAAAACCTAAATTTTCTTGTAACAGAAAATGGTTAGAACAAGGGGAAATGTTGTGAATAATGCTCCACCTGAGGAAGGGGTGGCAACAACCCAAAAACTTGATGAGATCCTTGCTGCCCTATTGGACACAAGAGATCATTTGGCTGTACTTGAACAACAAGTGATGGGAAATGAGGAGGATGATGAAGCTGGTAACAACAATCAGCCACCTCCTGAGGACAACCCCGATATGGGTGTTGGTAATAACAATGGAAATGTGTACTGTCAACTAGAAAACAAAAAGGCCAGGTTGGCAGTGGAACTCACTAATGATATAAAAAGGATAAGTCCACCTAAATTTGATGGCACCACATTAGGAGATGGAGCTGAGAACTGGCTCAATGAAATGGAGAAGTACTTTGCAATAAGAAACTTCTCGAGAGGAAACCAAAGCTATTTGGGGAGCATATCAGCTTTCCCATGAAGCATCTTCATGGTGGGACAGCCGTAAGGATGAGCTAAATATTGATGAAACTAACATCACTTGGGATCAATTTAAAGGCTATTTTAGGCAACGTTGGCTGCCACAACTTTTCTATGATAAAAAAATGATAGAATTCCATAACTTAGTTCAAGGGAAGCTAACTATAACTGAGTACTGGGAGTGGTTTATGAAACTCCTCAAGTATGTACATGATATCAAACTGACGAGAAGTTCAGAATATGGAAATTCATCATGGGACTGAATCCCGTGATTGGAGGAGAGGTTGATGTTCACAGCCCAACCACTATGGAAGGGGTTGTTGAAAAATCCATAAGGCAGGAACAAAAATTAAAGGCTATTTCTGCTCATAAAGAGGAAGTGTGGAAGAAGATTCCAAACCCTTCTTCAACTTCTCTTGCACCCAAGAAGGGACCATGGAAAAATTTTGGCAACAAAAATAAGTTTTCAGTGGATAATAATAAGAAAACGACAATGAATAAGCCTACTGGAAATGTAAGGGATAGTTTTGCCAAGAATTATAATAATGGGCAGAAGTCCTATGGAGGCCAACGTGATAATTTTAAGGTTGGAAGTAATTTTGAGCCTAAAAAGGGACCTGTAGGAGGCTGCTATAATTGTGGCAAAGATCACTACACAAACCAATGCCCTTTGAAGAAGGATGATCATAATCAATAGCATAAGATACATGCTTTGCAAGTAGCAGACAACAAGAAAGTGAAAGGCAAGTGACACCTATAGAAGTTCCTGGTAAGTTATTTGGCATACCTGTAACTATTCTTTTTGATACAGGAGCTACTGAATGTTTTATTTCTAGTAAACTCGCTTTGAAACTTAAAAGAAAAGCTGGAAAAATGGATAAATCATGGACTATACAGTATGGTAATAACTCTGTTCATACAGTTAGTATGTGTCTTTTTGGGGTAGTCCTTGACTTACCTAACTTTTCCACGGAAGTTGATCTCTATGTTGCACCTTTGGGATCCTATGACGTTGTCATCGGTGTTAATTGGTTAGCTGATCATAAAGAAAAAGTGGACTGCTTTGAAAAATATATAAGATGTTTAGATGATCTAGAAAACAATAGAGATTCAAGGTGTAAAATGGGAAATTTTAGTTAGAAAGCTCATCGGCTATGCTAACTTAAAAAGGCTAAAAATAAAGGATGTACCTTATATGTAGTAAATATATCTGAATCTGCAGAAGAAGATGGTGATTTCATGAAATGATACCCTTTATTCTATAGAGTTTGAGGACGTATTTCGGAGGAATTACCAGGTTTACCACCCAAAAGGGAATTTGACTTCACCATTGAAATCAAACCAGGGATGGAGCCTATTTCTAAAGCACCTTATCGGATGACTACTATAGAGTTAGTCGAGCTTAAGGCTCAATTGCAAGAACTTTTGTCTAAAGGTTTGATTAGACCAAGTGTTTCACCTTGGGGAGCGCCAGTGATATTTGTGAAAAAGAAAGATGGGACACTTAGATTGTGTATTGATTATCGGATGTTAAACAAGGCAACAATCAAGAATAGATACCCACTTCCTAGAATTGATGATTTATTTGATCAGATGCATGGAGCATCGGTTTATTCCAAGATAGATCTTGATCTGGGTATCATCAATTAAGGATTAAAGAAGAAGATATTCATAAAACAACTTTCCGGACAAGGTACGGACATTATGAATTCACGGTTTTACCCTTTGGATTAACTAATGCACCCACAATTTTATGAACTTAATGAATAATATCTTTCAAGAATATTTGGACAAGTTTGTGCTTGTATTCTTGGATGATATTCTCATATATTCTAAAAGTGTCGAGGAGCATAATGAGCATTTGAAAGTAGTCTTGGAAATTTTGAGAAAAGAAGGTTATTCGGTAAGTTATCCAAATGTTCTTTCTTTGATACCGAAGTTCATTATTTGGGTCATGTCATTAGTAAAGAAGGAATTGTTGTAGATCCTTCTAAAATAGTGGCAATAACCGAGTGGCCTGCACAAAGAATGTACATGAAGTAAGAAGCTTCATGGGCCTTGTTGGTTATTATAGAAAATTTGTTAAAGATTTTTCTAAAGTGGCTGCACCGATAACTTCATTGCAGAAAAAGGATAAGAAATTTTCTTGGGATGATAAGTGTGAATCTGCTTTTAAAATTTTAAAAAGTCAGTTGACTTTAGCACCTATTTTAGTTGTACCTGACCCTAATGGAGACTTTACTGTTGTAACGGATGCTTCTGGGGAAGGCCTTGGAGGTGTTTTGTTACAAAATGATCATGTCATAGCATATGAAAGTAGAAAACTTAAGTTACATGAGCTGAATTATGCCCCTCATGATTTAGAGCTTGTTGCCATTGTTCATGCACTTCAAGTTTGGAGACACTATTTACTTGGGAAACCTTTTGAGTTGAAAACTGATCATCTAGGGCTGAAATATATTTTCACTCAGCCTAATCTAAATGCAAGATAACGAAGGTGGTTAGAGTTTTTGTCTCAATATGATTTTGATATTAGTTACATAAAAGGAAAAGAGAATAGAGTAGCAGATGCTCTAAGTCGTAGGAAGCACATTTCTGCTCTTATAACATTAAGAACTCAGTTTAAAGATGAGGTGAAAAGTGCATTAGAATCTGATATATACTTTCAGCAAGTAAAAGTAGTGCTTGCTGCAGATCCAAAAGATGAAAGGTATAAAGGTTTTCATTTTGATAATGAAGGAATCTTACGTTATGAAAATAGAGTATACGTACCTTTGCTTAAATGATTTGAGAAAGAAATTGTTAGCTGAATTTCATAATTCACCCTTTTCTAGACACCCGGGTATTACTAAAATGCTTGCCGATCTAAAACAACAATATTTCTGGAGAGGAATGAAAAAGGATGTTATTAATTTTGTGACTCATTGTCTTGAATGTCAGCGGGTGAAGGTAGAACACATGCACCCTGCTGGTTTATTATATCCCCATAGCATACCGCAGTACAAATGGCAAGTAATAAGCATGGACTTTGTACAAGGGTTGCCTATGTCGAGAAATAAACATGATGTTATCTTGGTAGTTGTTGATAAACTAACGAAGGTAGCTCATTTCATCGTTGGAAATCTAAAGGATGATTCTCCTATGTTAGCTAAAAGATTTGTGCATGAAATTTTTAGATTGCATGGAGTACCAAAATTAATAATATCAGACAGGGATCCTAGAATGACATCAAGATTTTGGCAAATGCTTAATGCAGCTCTTGGAACTAAACTGAACTTCAGTTCTGCATATCATCCGGAAACGGATGGAAAAACTGAGAGAGTAAATCAGGTGTTAGAAGATATGTTACGAATGTATTGCATGGATCAATAGTATAAATGGGAAGAGTATCTCCCATTAGTTGAATTTGCATACAACAACACATATCACTCTTCTCTTAAAATGGCACCTTTCGAGGCACTTTATGGAAGAAAATGCAGAACCCCTGTTAGTTGGGATAGCATTGAGGATAGAGAGGTAATTGGGCCTGAAATCCTTACTGAAATGGAACAACAAGTTAAAATGATTCGTGAATGATTGAAGGAAGCAGCAGATAGGTAGAAGAGTTATGCTGACTTAAAGCGGGTTGACCGAAAATTTGAACTTGGTGAAAAGGTTTTTCTTCGTGTTAAACCAAGAAAGAGTTCTATAACTTTTGGCAAGGCTACCAAGTTATCACCTCGTTTTGTGGGACCTTTCGAAATTGTCAAAGTAATCAATCCCGTAGCTTACCGATTAGCATTACCACCTGCTTTGTCACGAATGCATGATGTTTTCCATATTTCTTTGCTTAAGAAATACATTTCAGATTTGTCACATGTGTTAAATTGGAATTCCTTGTAGGTCCAAGACCAGGAATAATCATGGTTAAACCCACTCGAGTGTTGGAAACTCACCAATTGCATTTGAGAAATCAAGAAATACAACAATGTAAGGTCCAGTGGGACCAGTTTAATGAAGAAAGTGCAACTTGGGAAAATCTGGAAGAGATGAAAACTACTTTTCCCTTTCTTTTTGAATAGAATTGAATCTATTGATTGATAAAAAAAAAATTATTATTATGAATTTATCTTTTACATGTCATTATGTAAGCCAGTTTTGGGGCAAACATTTATTCAGGTTGAATAAATAGTAACATGATACTGATTTCTGAAACTATTCAAGTTTGAAATAGTTAATTTGTTCAGTGAGTCAAAGAATTGATTGACCAGAAGATAAATAAAAGGATGTAATCATCGGGATGATGAATCTTTTAGGAGGGAAGCATGTAACACCCTGAACTGTTGTTACTTTCTCCTGAGCATTCAAGTGTTGATATATGATTTCTCCTATTATAAGGACATGTTCCTTTGGTTTTGGGAAGTCATGCTTGATTTGGATTATATCTTTTCTACTCTTAAGATCTTTGATTGAACCGGAATATGCTTGGACTCTTTTGTTTCTTTCATCCTTCGCATTTGAGTACAATCTGATTTCTGGAAGATTGTGGATTTATCCACCTTTATGACTCAACCTTGGATCAGTTGCATTGATCCAAGGAATGTTTTAATTTTATTCAGGATGAACAATTTGTATTAACATTTTGTGAGTTATTAAGTCTGACTGAACTTTGAATGTTCAAGTTCTTTTAAAACTCTTATATATATATATATATATATATATATATATATATATATATGTATGTATGTATGTATGTATGTACCGTAGAGGATAGTTTTGTTGGATTCCGGAGGTTAACTCTAGCTGATCATTGTAATCAGAATCTGGTTTTGGTCATCATAGCATCAGAAAGGACCTGGACCTTAAGCCAGGTAAGATGTGTAAGTTTTCTATCTAAAGCTTAATTACTTAATGCAAATCGGAATCTGAATCCGGGAATGTTTTATTCTGTTTGAATTCTATTACTGATTAGTCCTATCTAGGGGACCTAGACTAGAATCAGTAAGGTTATTAGTTTTAACCTAAACTATAACCTAATGTTGCAAGGTTAGTTAATCTAACCTAGTCCTAAACTATGAGCTTAATACTCCTAAGGGTTAACTAAACCTATCACTAAGGAGGGTGACTAATGTTATATCCTATGGCATTAAGACTAAGTCTACCTATGATCTAACCTTAGTCACTAACCTATCCTAAACTAATGCTATGAAGGGGGACCTAAGGAGGGTCACAAGTCTTGGGCGATGGTTTCCATGGCATTTAAGGAAAGGATAAGGATGAAGGATAGGGAGTGCTGCCAGGTTTAGCGGAGGTTAAATTTGTTAAGAGGGTCTTACGTGGCAGCATCTCTAAGAATGGGAACTTTTGTTTATTTTGTTTTAGCATTCACCAACTTTGGTGGTCGGTGGCAATGGAGAATAGGTGGGAGAATGAAATTTAATGCAATTAATTTGCATAGGGTCTCGAGCATGGATTTCTTGGGAAGGCATGCAAGTGGAATTTTGCTTGGTTGTCTTGTTTTTCATGCATTCATTTTTCTCTGCATGAGCACTGGTACTTCGAACCAGCCATCTACTCTTCATTGCATGGAAATTTTGAAAGTTTCAAATTTACTTCTCTATCATGGGGAGTATATAAGGCATGGAGGTAACAATATTTTGTTGTTTAATCTTTCGTGGAAGAAGAAGAGAAGGGGCGAGCGCATTCAGAGGTCTTCTTCAACTTTTTAGCGACACTATCAGGCATGATAGGCCCTAACTATTAAAAATATTGCTTTCCTTTAAATGTTTTCATTAGAACAACTCTGTTATTAGATAATGTATGCACATTTTGGCTTGGTTGGTAACAATGATTTGGGTTTTATGTTGATTTGGGGATTCTGGGTTGTATTTGGATCCTGGATGAAACCTGCTTCATTATTCTTGTTTCCATGTTGTGAATCAAATATGGAGTTTTTGCTTCTATTTGGAAGTGTTGTAAGTTTTCTTTATCTGACTGGGGTATTTGATTAAGAACTGGCTCCATGAAAGGATGCGTGCTTAATGATTACGTGTTTGAAAACACCATTGTAATTATTTTTGTTTTGAATATGATTGGATTAATTGATTGTTTTCTTCACCGTATGAACTCTAACTATTACTGGTCCATGTTCAGGAAAGTAAGTAATTGATTTTGTGGTTGGAATGTTAGTTTATTCAGTGAAACTTGACTATTTTAGTTGCGTGAGTTGGAAATGTTGTTTGAAGTCTAAGCCTGTACTTTTTATTTCAAAGGGGTTTGAATGTTCTTATGAATACAGGTTCTGTGAGTAAGGAAGTATTTGGTTTAACTATTGTTTTTGTGATTTTAACATGGATATTAGGAACACGGATATGTTTAAGAGGAAACGTACTTGGATGAACTCTGTTTCCCTGGCAATTCATGGTTGATCCTAGATCTGCATGAATGGAAATTATGTTTAATGTTTGGTTAAGATAGATTGTGTTTGACTGAGGTGATTTTGAAATCTATTTCTTTTTGATGTTATTCCTTTTAGAGGTGATTTTGAAAGCTTTATTATGTATAATGCATTCCTTCAGAAATTTGAAATGCTTTTATTAACTTTATTTGTACATGCATTTTTGGTTTGGTATCTTGGAATGATATAACAACCTATATAACAACCTACAGTGTTTTATAATTCGATTATTTTGTAATGGTTGGAATAATTTAGTTTCGATCCATTGGTAATTAATGGTAATGGGAAAGTTACCCTAACTCTTAGACTAAAATGGTTTGAGTAATGGATGAAATGTAGACTGTTTACTTTAGAGCAGGATTGTGGTCTGAGATTTGATCGTTTATAATGTTTTATGTAAAGAAAATGTTATTGACTTTTGTTTAATGTATAGTTGTAAAACCGTAGGGATCCATTGGAAAATTCTTAAGGTGGCTCTACCTGACCTGAGCTATTGGTTAAACTTAAGTGTTGTATTACTTGTCTTCTTCTTCCCTGATTGGACTAGAGAATGTATATTACTTCTTGGAAGTTAGTATAGTTGAACTTGATTAAAATAGAGTTATGATTTTCTCTATTCCTTCCTCTAAGTTATGAAGGAAAGTTGTTATAGGATTTCAAAATATGAAGGTATTTATACTCTCTCTTGGAATAATAGTGAGCTCTTCTATAGAATTCTATAAGGAACTCTACAGTATGGTTATGAGATGACAGGACTGTTAAAATTAAGTGGAAAGAAATGGTAAGTGGTGAGATCTTAACTTAGAAGACTCCTTTCCTTTATTAGCAGTATTATTATCCTGATTTAGAACTCAGTTTGTTATCTTCTTGTATAAAGGTATCCCTGTAGTTAATGTTTTGCATACTTATCAATGATTAAAATTTGATATAATAGAGTTAAAGGCAATTTGCTAGATGAACTTGCATGAGGCAGTAATCTATTCTTTGCTCAAATTGCTTTTATACAAACTGTTGGATGCATACCTTAAAAAGGTTTCATTCTTTTAATTAGGAGTGATTAAAACATGATTGACACTATTCTCGGTTTTGCGGATGGTTAGGTACTTAAGATACAGAATGTCCTTTCTTATTTTCTTGTATTAAACAAATCATCTGAAATAGACTAAGTTGAAATTATGCCTATGATTTGAGTTATGATATAAAGTCATTGAAAAAAGGAAAACTAGTGTGAATCATGATTTTGGATTTGATGGAATTGATGTCATTTAAATAGGATTGTTTAATGAAAACAATTGGTGGAATGCAATTGTTTTAAGGATTAGTGCTTATCATGCTCAGTTCATTGAACTGACCCATGCTAGCAATTTTTGTAGATGGTCATCGTAAGTGGTAAAGGAAGACAAAATATGATATGATGCAATGACTATTTTAATCTGGTTCTTATGAGGAATTTCCAACTTATATATTTCAAATTGTATTTTGGAAGAAAGTTACTTCTTTTGTTGAAGGCTATTGTCTTAAAGTATGCCGAAGTGCATAGATTGTAATTGTATAGATTTGGAAATAAATGAAATGGAGAGATATTACTTATGTGGATTGTGTTACTTATTTGTTGGATTGATCTTCCTATTACTTGTATGAATGAGTGTGCATTCTTATTATTCTATGCAATGGAGTCGGATGGATTTCCCTAAGTAAGCTTTATTTAATTATGTGGTTGAATACTACATATTTCTGGTTAGTAATTCTTATATCTTATGATTATGGTTAAATTGGAAATTAGACCATTGCATGATTAGGGAAAGTTGAGAGTGAACTATGCCCTAAAATGTAGCTATAACTGGAAGA
The DNA here is from genome assembly GCA_018340775.1 of Taxus wallichiana var. yunnanensis. Classification (NCBI taxonomy): domain Eukaryota; kingdom Viridiplantae; phylum Streptophyta; class Pinopsida; order Cupressales; family Taxaceae; genus Taxus; species Taxus wallichiana. The sequence goes on from CM031237.1 coordinate 153,358,967, forward strand.
AAATCCTAATACTCTCTTAATGTTCTAATTCAAAAGCAATATATTGATGGTTATAAATCACCATGACTTAATGGTATTAAGTATGATATGTTTCAGTCTCTAAGGTTGTTACATACCCTTGCTAGATTAGTTATTTTCCTAATGGGGAAAACTTAAGGGTTATTGTCCTATTTTGTGGATACAAGGTTGTTAGGTACCAACCAAAACTTTGAAACAATCTTAAATCTAATTAAAACTTTTTTTGTGAAACTGAACCTAATTACAAAAGGTAACTCAAGGAGTGTTGGACTCAGGGTTAGGGAAGGCTACCTAATAAGGTGGGCCTGTAATCCAAATATAACTTAACATAAGTAAATTCTTGGAGGTATGTACATCTTTCCGAGGTTGTTCCGTAGGATGTTGACACATGTCAACTGCAAGGTTGTACCTTCGAGAAGATTAGGATCTTCTCGAGGATACAACAATGCAGATGACATATGGCAACACCCTTCTGCATTGATCGTTAAGATTTACACACCGAGACTTGATAAAGATTTCCCTCTGGGACTGGTTAGGATCATAGATAGGTTATGAGGCAGCCCTTTGAGACTCTGGGTATCTTGACACATGGGGTTAACATCGGTTGACCCAGTATGTCAACTTACCCCTAGTCTTCAAGAGCATCTTTATAACGTGAATTATGATATTAACCCGATCTAGAGTGAAAACTGAGGACAAGGGGGACTGACTTAGGTTAGTATAAGATGTTCTATATAACATTAGAGTGGGGTGAAGGACGTATTCTGGATTGATGAGTATGCCGTCAAGGAATAAGTAATATGAATAGTATGTTTCAAACCTTTGGCCAAAGTATCACAAGTTGTTGATTGTGTTGTCCTATGTCACCTAGTCTAAGGATCGTGATGCCGATGAATAATAGTAACAATTATTCAGATAGGTTCCTTGGGATGAGAGCACTCGAACCCGGAATAGGAAGAGAACCACGAGAATGAAGTGTTCAGTTGAAAACTTCAATCTCAAAGTTACGCATGAATAGATCGGTAGTTCACCGAGTCATGGAATGAATAGATTGGTAGTTCACATTAAGTCATGGAATGAATAGATAGATTAGTATGGTATACCATTAATGGTGTATCCGAGTCATTAAAATACTGCATATGGTTATCTATTATAAGAATGATTGTAGGCACAGATTACAGCTATGGCGAAATAGTTAGAAAAACTATTGGCAAACTCAGCCCATGAAATGCGCTCGGGGATTAGGTGTACATATTGTGAAGTTGAATGTCACACCAAAGACAGTTGTCCCCATAGATCTATACACTCATTGTTGTTAGAATGTGATATCTATCATTTAAATCATGATGCTAGTCATTGCCCTTTGTTATAGTGCATGATAAGGAAGAATGTATCTCATTACTATAAACTTTTTGGTCCACGACCCATTATACTAAGGATTGTAGGTTGATTGGTCAGATCCATGATTCTATAGATATTGGCATACAAAAGACAAGTGTGACGGATAATTCTAAGGGTAAGAATGAGCACCGAGATCGGGACCATAATCAAACATGCTATGACCAAGGAATTATGGGCATTTTGAAGGAGGTCATGGAAGAGGACATGGATATTGAGGTGGATATGGAGGACAAGGCCATGGTGGAGGAAGAGGTGAGTTTCCTTGTGGAACATGTTATACATGTGGATCACACGATCGAGTATAGGCACAAATGTCCTCGAGAATATCACTTGTTCATTCTATGGAAAGAATCATAGCTATGAGGAGTTCTAGACTTGTACAATCACCTCGTAATAAGCATAAGCAAGAGAACAAAGGTGCGGGGATGGCTAGAATCCGGCACACGATAAAAGATCCATGGATGCCCAAGGTAGAACCGGAACCCGAGGCATTAACAATGAAGATCACCACACAAGATGAAGTTACGCATGTAAGAGGCATTACACTAGAAGCCTATAATAACTAAGGAGGAGGTTTTTATATAAAGGTACCCAGATCCTTCTCATAAGAAGGAATTCTATTAAGATACTATGGAGGTCCTCGGGGAATCTTTAGGAAAGACACATTGTTTAAAGGAGCGCTTAAGGAAGATGGAGCGAGAGGAAAGAGGAAGAACAATTCCCCTCTAATAATGATGACATTAGATAGGTATGCAGGATGTTGTGCTAGGAGAACATTATTCCATTATTAGGAAGTTGGTTGAAGGGGAATACTCCACGTCGTGCAAGCAGCGAGAATGAGTGGCATATCCTCCATGCAAACCTTCCCCTTGATAGCATTGACTACAACAAGGAAATTTCTCTTAATGTTGTTGTGGATGATTGGTTGTTGAGCAATATCTAATTGATATATGTGTGGAAGTAAATGTTCTTACATTGGATGCATGGGTACAAATGGGAGGCCCCCATTGCAGCCATCATCTAATGGGTTGTTTGTGGAAAATAGGACTAAGGCCACTCCCATAGGAGTTTTGAAGGATGCATCAACAACAATAGAAGGGGCCAAGTTCACGAGGGGATTTCAAGTTACTAGAACTCACGAAGTAGACAAGTTTCAGCCTTGCTTGGATTCCCTTGGTGTTATGCAAACAATGTTGACTTGAGGTTTAATAAGGGATACATCAGCTTTGAGAACAAGGAAGAAAGGGTTGTAATACCTTTGACAGATGGAAATTCCACACCATATGTTGAGCCTCTAAGTGAGGAGGACTTGAACATAATTTATGTACGCGCTATTTGGGACCCAGAGGTCAATGAGCCATCAAAGGAAGGTATTCTTGAGTGGGAATATTCTCGGTCTATTAGTGATACTGCAAGTTTTTCTTGTGACAATTGGGCTCATGGTACATATGAACTAGTAGGGTGCGAGGTAAAAGCACTGATTAGATGAAAGAATGGACCCGTTATGTTGAACGGATAGGTAGCATGATACCTTGTTATACTAGAGCAAAAGATCTTCATGTGTTCTTGAAAGCCATGGAAGCACGGTGGTCAAAGAAATCTAAGAGAAGAGATATGTTAGGATATACCCTGCGTGGGAAAATAGTGCTTTGGTGGTTAGTTAAAAGGGATAATCTTATGGAATGGGAGGAGATTAGAATCGCCTTATCTACCAATTTTTAAGGAGTAATGAACCTACGCAGATCTACACATATAAAGGTGATCAACTGTTTAGCATCACATTCGGTAGTGTCGGAGAATCTAGATAGTAGGATAGGAAGCATTATCTCCTTTACTGCTGGGTGCATGGATTTTACTCTACTCTGAGGATGTGCACACGCTTGGTATGTGTATGAAGAACTACATAGAGACACTAGGAATTGGCGAGGATTTGACTACATGAATGATCTAGACCTTTGACTACTTCTCGACCAAACCTCAAGTAGAAGAAGTATTAAAAATTTCAAGTGCTTAACTATGGGAGATAGTGAAAAAATGGAGGAGCTCACTCAGGAATTATTTGGTGAGATAGACTCAGGAGTGAATTTTGAAGAAGAAGAAGACATGGACTCCATATTACTTGAATCCACTTACCTTGAGAAAGAGAAAGGAAAGATTGTTTACATCGTGGATGATGAGGAAGTTGAGAACCTAGATGTTGCACATTATCGAGGAGTGTGCGAGGTCTTGGAGAGTGTAGACAAGGATACGCATGCATATCATGAACCCATGAAGAAAAAGAAGGTGAACATTGGAATGAAGACTGAGCCTAAGGAGGTCATTATTGGAGACTATTGGTCAGAATCAGAGGTTGTAAAGATCATTGAGTTACTCAAGGATTATCAGGAATTATTCCCTTGAGGGTATCATGAACTTAAAGGCATGCATGAATTACTTGGGGAAATTAAGATAAAGCTTAAGGAAGTTGCATGTCTAATGAGAAAGAGACCTTACATAATGAATCCCAATTTGCGAAAAGGTAAAAGAAGAGATTAAAAATATGCTGAAATTTGGAATCATACGACCTTTGAGAGAGTCGAATGGGTTAGCCCTATGGTGACAATTATCAAGAAGGATGGTAGGATTCAAATTTTTATAGATTACTGAGGGAGATGAATGCAACATGTGTCACATATCCCTTTCTTATACCTTTACTTGAATAAATAGTGGAAGGAGTGGCATTGCACAAAATATATTCATTTCTGAGATGGGTTCTCTGCATATCATCGGGTTAGGATTGCTCGGGAGGATCAAGAAAAGACAACATTCACTACTGCGAGTGGGGAAACTTATCCTATACGATGATGCCTTTTGGATTAAAGAATGCACCTATTGTATTCTCATGGATAGTTATTTAGGCATTAAAGGAAATTATTCACAACTTATTACAGGTTTATATAGACGATTGGACAATATATGGGCTTGTGAAATATCATTGTGACAATCTGCACTTAATTTTTGAATGATGTAGACAATTGAGTATTTCTTTGAACATCAAGTAGTGCATCTTTTCTACACATTTTAGAACCTCTTAAGACACATAATTTGTAAGGAAGGTTTCCTTGTTGATCTAGCTAAGGTTGTAGTCATCCTAGGCACAGAAGCACCTACTGAAGTTAGAGTGGGGTGCATGGATTTTTGGGTCATACAAGTTATTACATAAAATTCATTAAGGGCTATGCAAAATTTGCTGCACCCTTGGAGGAATTACTAAAAGGAAAAGGTAAATTTTATTGGGGAGAACCACAACAGCACACATTTGAGGTATTAAAAGAGAAGCTCACTACTACACCTATTCTACATTTTCCTTCATGGGACAAACCATTTCATGTACATTTGGGACGCCTCGGCATGGCCATTGGCATAGTGTTGGCTCAACCTAGAGAGGGTATCATAGATCATCTAATTTTCTTTTCTAATCAAAATTTGACCCCTACTAAATAGAATTATACCACTACAGAGCGTGAATCTTTGTCGATGATCTATGCATTGTAGAAGTTTCGACATTACTTTTTAGCAACACCATTTTTATTCTATAAAAATCACATGGCATTGAAGTATTTGGTGAACAAACCCATATTACAAGTGAACATTTATAGGTGGGTAATCTTATTCTAAGAGTTTGATTTCATAGTTGTGGTGAAGCTAGGAAAAGTAATTCTAGACCCAGACTACTTGTCTAGAATTCACTCAGGAGAAGAAGCTCATACAATTGAAGAAACCATGTCGGATGCACAATTGTATAGGTTATAACATGTGCCATCCAAATTAGAAGACATTGTTGTCTTTCTAAGGACTAGTGTTGCACGAAAGGGATGAAGGCTTTGGAAAAGAAACATCTTGCAATACGTGAGACACCTTTAATGTTAATCGGTAGTTACCTATACAAGTTAGCGAGATATGAGGTATTGCATTGATGTGTATCGAGCATGAGTGCAAGGATATAATGGAGGAAGCACATGGTGGTATTTTAGGTGGCCACTATGCAAGTGATGCAAGCTGCGTGAAAGATACTACTTGTTGGATTATGGTGGGAGACACTATATAAAGATTGTAAAGAGTATTGCAAGGCATGTGACCATTGTCGGTGTTTAGGGAAACCACGGAAGAGATATGATATTACTTTGAGACCTATTACTAGTGCAAAACCCTTTTAAAATGGGCTATTAACTTTTTAGGACCTATTTTTCTAGTTGCGTGTAGTACGGGATCGCGCTATATCATCACTTGTATATATAATCTCACAAGTTGGGTAAAAGCAATGCCTACGAAGGGTGTACAACAGCTACAGTAGCTAGGTTTCTATGGGATATTTCTCTTACACGATATGGATGTCTTTTAATTTTGAAAAGTCATAGGGGAACAAACTTTTTGAATGAAACAATCAGTTTTGTTAGATGATTTTATGGTTGCACACCATAGGACTACACCCTATCAACCTCGAGCAAATGGAGCTGTTGAGGCTTTCAAAAATATTTTGAGCTAGACATTGAAAAAAAATATGTGATATTTGAAGGAAGGATTAGGATGATAAAGTGGCAACTATTCTTTGGGCATACATAACAACTTATAAGAGATTGAACAAGGCCACCTGCATTTGTTTGATTGGTGTTTGGAGTAGAATCCATTCTTCCTATAGAATTCATGTTACCTTATTTGGGCATTGCATGCATGGAGGCCTAGGCTGATGAGAAAGCTTTAGAAGAGTGAATTGATAAGAAGATTCATTTGGATGAGAGCGAGCCATAGCATGATGCATTTAGAAGCAAGAAAATTCAAGGTAGAAAGCATGGCATGCCAGGACATATAAGGATAAAAAGATTGAATTTTGACAAATGGTGCTTCTTTACGACTCTAAGTTCTTGTGCCATCCAGGGAATCTTAAGGTACATTGGTTGGGGCTGTATGTCATCACTTACATCCTTGACTCGGGTTCTTTCCAGTTAGAAGAAATTGATGGAACACAGCTACCTGATTATTTTAATGGGAGCAGGTTGAAGACCTACTATAAATAAGTCTTCTTGGTGTTTGTAATAAGGCCGTATTGCCATTTAGATTAGGTTTCCATTTCTATATTTCCTTAATGTATTTCCTTCATCATCACTATGCTTTGTCAATTAATTTTTGTTCTTGTGTAATAAGCACGCTTGCACGCATGAAGCTAACTACAATTTGGAGCATGTTGATGCATAGAGGGCTGCACATAATTTTAGTGTGGGGTGGTTGGTGATATCTAGGTACAATACTATGGAAATTGGAAGATGAAAGGAATAATCTGCTAAGGGTGATTTTCAAATTAAAAATATTTATTCTCATAAGTGACCAAAGATGGAGATGAATGAAGGGAAAATATAACGTGAGGTAAGTAGAGGCCTTTATAACTACCGGGAAAAGGTACTCGGGTGCGGGGCACATCTTTGAAGAGAATTTAGTGACTAGGAGGTAGAAAGGTGTCCTAGAAAGTTATAGTTGGGGCGTAGACATGTACCTTGTGGAACAAACAAATTTAGTCAATGAATGAGAGGATAATTTTTAGGTGGAGGAGCAATAAATGCATCCAAATTTGAAAATATATAAAATTAGGGGATTCAAATTTATTTTTACCATTGTGATTAAGAGTATTTAAAAAAGAGATAAGTGTAAAGAGTCGAGTAATCGATTGAGGTGTGAAGTGTGAAACCAGATGTGAGAAGAATATTTGTGCATAGAGAAGCTTGCATCCCGGTGGTGTAGGATTTGAGTGAAGCAAAATGAAAGAGAGAAGTTAGGACAATTTTTTTCACCTAGGGCACGGTTGAATCGAGCTAGGGTTTGAATCAGACATTGAAGAGTTCTAGAGGAAAGTGTATACAAATGATTGCAAGGTAAAAAATGGCACCCAAGAAGGTAGAAGAAGTGGGAACAAAGGGAAAAATAAGGTGGTCACCGAGGAGGAAGAGACGACACCTAAAAGTAACTTTTTTAGAAATGCAATATCAAGAGGGAATCATTTTCATCCGAGAGTGGGATTCGCACATCGAGAAAAAAGTAAACTAAGAAAATACAACCATAGGACCTTAGACAACAAAAAGGAACTTGATGCCCTAGTTAATACAAAAACAAACAAACACATGATAGAGGACATGTTGGTATATGATGATGTAGGTGAGAATCTCTGAAGAGGGTGGAGTATACCAATTATATGAGCTTCTATATTTCGGGAAGTATGAGCCTTTTTACTGATGGCTCATGAGTAGAGTGCATGAGGACTTATTTTACTTTACATGATGTAGGGTTGGAATCGATCTGTGTTGATCTCACAATGACGGGGTTGAAGGCCATGGGAGAAGATATAAAGAATGACTTACTGAGATAAAAATGTAATCTTGGAGACCCGTGTAAGGATTTGGGGTACATGAAAGGTCCGTGGGATGGACATTAGAAAATTGAAAAACTTTATGATTGTAAAAGAAGAAGCATACCTCATCACTAAGTTGAATTACGGGAGCGGTGCTCACAGTGAACACTATGTGGCTGCATGTTAGGAAGCACATGTCGGAGGGACTAATATATAATATATAACGGGCTACATTACAGAAAATATAGTTGATGAATCATGAACTAGAGGGAAGATTAGCTTTGTATATTTTATATTGTCCATAATATTCATGGAGATTGGGGTGTCGGACATGCAAAGGAGAAAATATGGGAATACCCCATGGAGAAAAAATCACCAACTGAGAGGTTCAACAAGTACTTGTGTAAAGGGGCCATGATAGACAATGTCAAGCAAAGGGAGTAGAAGTGGTATGAAAGGATTCACGTGGCATTTGAAGAGGAGGCGGTACATTCGAAGGACCTACCTTCGGTAGTAGGGAAACAAGTTTAGTTTGTTGTCTATCAGCATTTCTACATTGCATGCTTCCCAATGAAGGATGGATCATGGAGCCCTTGGTGTAAACTACCTTACGCCTTCACAACAAGGTACTTGAGGCAGCGGTCAAAAATTCACATATACGCGCCACGGCCTTTAATGCGAGACAAGATAGACTGTGACTACCATACTCTAAGGAATAAATAATTGTATCTATGGCGTAACACATACATTGAAAGGCTCATTTTGAGGTGTCGAGTATAAAGTCGTGAGTCCCACTTTTGGAGATACTAGAGTAGCATTGGTATATATTAAATTTGAATCCCAAGATGGAGAACAATAAGTACATGGAGAATGAGTTCGTGCTCCCACGGTCACCGAAGGAAAGAATACAATGGAGAACATACCAGTGTAAAGGCCCATAGACACCATTGAAGTAGATGATGAAGAAGAGGAGCATGAAGACAGTGGTGGCTTGGAGCACAGAAGAAGGCAACCCTCCGACGAGAAAAGAAGCAAAGTTCCCAACAACCCCACCTCAAGGGTAAGACAAAGAAGAGGATATAGAGTTCGTGCGAGGGGAGAACTAATTCAAGAAGGTGTTCGGACACACGAGGACTCAAGGTGGAACCCGCAGATGGTAAAGGAAATCACCCCATCTCCTATAACACAAGGAGCCCACCAGAGCCAAATATAAGAAGGAAGTTAAAATTGGATGAATAAGTGAAGGGATGCGGGGAGATTGTGTGTGTATCTCATACTCTACATGAGTCGAGAATATGAACCCTAGGACCCGGAAGGAACAATAGAAAGAGGCAAAGGATGAAGATATGAAGGATGGGGAAGAAGGAGAGAAGGAGAAATCGGAGGCCACACATGACACCACTCAGGAGACAATGTAAACTCCTAACCTTGAGGCTTGAGTCCCAAAATGGCTAAGGACATGAAGGACAAGTGGAGAACATAGTGCACCTCTCATGGGTTATGCAGAGGACATAAGGAATATTTTTCGTGCCGCTTTGTGAGCAACTTTGTTGCGTAGAAGGAATTATTTGGTGGGAGATTATGGATGAAGACATGGTATTTGTGTGCACCAAAAAGAAAGTATCATGGTTAATGCACACCCACATGGATGAGCCCAAATTTGATGTGTGTGAGGAATCATGTGTGTCAAGGTGACTAAAAAGGTAACACGGGCCGAAACATAATAGTAAATCCTACTATTATGTCCGATGAACATGTTAGCAATGACTTGATAAAAGTATCTCTTGAAGTGGCTAGAAGAAATATGGACAAAGCTGCATGCAGCAAATAAGAGTGTTGTGTGAGGAGTGAAGATGAAGGATGCGAGAGATAGTACATCTAGCTCATGAGAAGGATTTAGAAAAAAGAAATTATAACACTTTCGTGAGCATATTGGAGGCTATTGGAGACCATGTGATCAAAGTTCGCTGCATCTAGAGTCAAGGTGCTAGAACAATTCCCTCAATGATGCACTATGTAAGAACTTTGTGGGCAGACTTGGTATTGGAGAATGACACCATCAAAATGCCAAAATCAAAGGATCTCATAGAAGAGGTGGAAAGGGTAAAGGCTACTGATGAGCGAGGAAGATTCTGACATATGACGAAATACTACAAGCGCTACAAGAAGAATTAAAGAAGGAAGATCATGCCTTGAATATATGCACGACTCTAGAGGTGCTAATAAAGGTGAAGACTACGGAGGAAGAAAACAAAGTCTAGAAATCCATGAAGGATTATACCTTGGGCCATGTAGAAACGGTTAACCATTGTGAAACAAAGAGTGAGGCCCTAGCAATAGCACAAGAGCCACATAAGGAACGATTGGATGAGCTTGGAAAACTCATCGCATAGAGAATGGATGTGCTAGAAGGAACACATAATGAAATGTCCAACATTATGTTGGTGTTGCAAAATGAAAAGGGCGAGGTAACAAAAGACAAATTGGATTCCATTATTGTGGACATACCCAGAACAAGAAGAGAAGGTGCTCACGGAGTGGTAGGCCTTAGAGGTTTAAATAAAGGAGTACCCAGAGTTGATCCTTCAGGATGGGATGGAGGAGCCTTCCATATGAAGTATTATTTTATTTATTGAAAATTCTCTCTAATTCTTTCTATTCAACATTCTTTATTCCATTTTGGAGGTACCCATTGTTGGGATGACAATGAGGTTAGTGTGGGGTAATTTTGATCACATAAAACACTTATGAGAACTCACACATGAATTACTGTGTGGGAAAGTAGGCCAGAATTACAGGCGCGAAGGGACAAAAAGACCCCGCACGCGGAGGGCAAGTTCAACTTTCAGGACTTAGCCAATTTTGAGTGTAAAGTCTATTTTTAGAAGATGGGGTGCGAGCACACAAAAATGCGAGACATGCGCTCCACACATTGTCTATCTTTAGAGAATCAAATCGAAGTGATTTTGCATGAGGACAAACTAAGAATAGGATTTACACTTTAGTTAAGCGTAAAAGGTTTATAGATAGCACACTTTCATGTGTGGCTATGCATGTAAACGATGCACGAGGATATTATTAACATGTGACCTATTTTTGGAATGGATAAGTGGTGAAGGAAGGTCCCCACCATATATATACATGTGATGAACTATATAGTAGTGTGATATATAGAAGATATTATGTGTATGCATGAGTGATAAGTATATAGAGATGTGCATGTGTCTAGATTACTGTATCAAATCCATGTGCACTTTGGCATAGATTGCCATTATTGTAAGGATCTTCTGTGTTATTGTTATTATTAATAGATGGAAGATATTGGTTGAATCTAAGTGTCATTCTTTTGTGTAATTGAGTAGCACATGTTCTTGATTTAATCATGATTATCATTTAGACTTATTCTTCCTTAGATCTGGATCTGTTATGCATTGTATAATGATTTCTTAGTTATGGATCCATACATATGTGTTTCTTTGTCATGCAATCATCTGCTTTAGTAACCCTAAAGAGGGACTGTTACCTTTGCACGCTTTGGGTGAGCGCTCGATCTAGGCTGAGTGATGTTCTAGTGCGTCTAGGGTGTTATCTAGTGAATTCTAGGTTGCATCACTACTCAATAGTAAAATCTACATATAGGAGTCAATTAGTGAATGAAATTATAAGTTATTGAGGTAGGGGTACTAACGTCAATTAATTATTTTGTATGTTATAAATTATGTAGCTTATTTAAAAGGTATAAAAATTTGTGCCAAATATGTAGAGATATCGCTCAAAAATCTATTTATATAGGATATTTCTAGCCTCAACTAACCTTTTCACCAATATAATTTCCAAATAAGTAATCATATTTTAATTTATTAATTTTTCTTCCATAGATTATATATTGTTCTTGAGATTGTTGGATATTTGTTAAATATTTCATTCTAGTGGGTGCTTAAGGTATGTACATAAAACACTAAGATAAGTTTTTGTGACTACAACTTTAAGTTTCTAAGGAAAGCGACACTAAGCTCAAAATTGCATATATTATCAAACATTGGAGATTGGAAGGAATACTATACATCACTATAATGAATATACTTGTTGGGCTCCTCAATTATTGGCTAAGTACTGAGAGAGATAAGTGGGTGCACAAGACCTACTTAAAGAAGGGTGCGCAAGGAGAAAGCACATAGGAAAATGTTCTAGGGGTTTTAGTAGAACAAGAGGTGCACACGCAAGGCAAATAAAAGGTTTTGGAACTTAGAAATATTTTATGTATCGAGACAAAACATGAGAAAAGTGTGACCCGAATGCGCATGCAGAGTGGATAAGGTGTCATCCTGGCAACATGGTGGCCTAGGAAGGAATATACCTTGTGATGGAAGATTCTAGAAGGCCATCATTGTAAAGAGTGGAGATCTCAATCCTAAAAATCATGCTCCCATGAAGGACCACCTTGGACACTTGAAACGGACCTCTGACTCCACGAAGACATGAAGGTGTTGGAAAAATCTATATATACAAGTGCCCAATAAACGGAAAAGGAGATTAGAGAAAAGAAGAGGTGAAGCTCTACGAGAAATACATAGATAGCCTTATGGGTTGGGTGTAGGAGATCCATACGAGTAATGGCATATCGAGGATGGGTAGATTTTCTCCTTTGTCTTGTAAGGGACTTAAGTCCGATTTTTATGCATGGTTTTGATCGGCACTATCATTACGGTTTGTAATGACCACGATGGATGTAATGTGATTCTTGAACATGTTGAAATATGAATATATGTGTTTCATGGCTCATACATATCTCTTTTTGTTCTATTCAAGTATGTTCCATATGAATAAGTATAATCTCTCTGTGTATCTTGTTTCCTTTATGTTTCAAATCTATCTTTTGTCAATATACTTCTTGTCGAATGGATGTATTAGTTTAGCATTTTCACTAGAGTTGAATGTAGGGTTTCTCATTTCTTCTATTATGCATATTCCATAGATGCTACAAAATTACACAACTCACAAAAGGAGGGCTCGGTGCTCGTGCGTGCCTCGGGTGATTGCGTAGCGCATGCTTAGGTGATAGGCCGACACGCATGAGATTTTCCTTATGTGTTTAAGGGGTGTGAAAATTAACCACATCTTGGTTCCGTTGCAGGACCTCTTTTTTAATTTGTTGTAAGAAATGGCATGCATCTTTGTATTTGTACTATGTGATGACAAAGCATTTAACCTTGGAAAGTGTTGAAACATGGTTCAAAACCTGAGGATTAATTTTTTCAAAGATTCAACATTAGACACTGAGTTTAATGCATGTAGATGGGTAGAAGATAACCTCTGATGAGTTATATGAAAATTTCTTTTTGTTGCTTCCAAGTAGAAGCTATATGAATGGCTCTTAGCATATGCATCAAGATCAAGCTAGTGCTATAGAGCACACGTATGGACCCAAGAGGATTCCTAGAGGCTACAAGATGCGAGATATTACATGAACTCGTCTTTATGGATCATTGGTGGAAGGGAGTGATAACTAGCTACACTCTGGAATATGCCATTTCTATGTATTCTTGTCTAGAAGTTCTTTGAGTTTGAGTTTGAAACTCTCCTATCAAATTTTTCATATGACATTCATCCTTCACAACATGCTCAATGTTCTTTTAGAGGGTTGATAGCACCATTTAGAAGAGCATTGTCACATCATACTTTCACTGAGACCCGTGTCGAGGCATTGGAATCTTCTTTATGCGCTAAAGTTGTTGGGAGAGTAGATACGGGTGTTAGTCCCTTTCTAGAATCTCAAATCAGTTCAATGGCTAAGTAGGTGGAGAATTTATCTGCAAACTTATCCCATGAGACTACGTGGTATGTGGTGTATAGACTATGAAATGGAGGGGCATGCAAAGGATATCTGCCCTTGAAAGTTGGTACGTGCTATAATGATGGACTATAAAATTTATCACGGGGACCATGATGCAAGTAGGTTCCTCTACTACAACGCACAATCCATAAGAATGTATCTTTCTATTGCAAGATCTGTACATCTGCATCACATGACACCAAAGACTGTAGGTTGATTGATCATATTCATGATGTTATTGATCTAGGTGTGTACAAACTAGCCTTACAAGAAATTCAAAGGATGATGACCACCATTATGAGGGGTGCGTAGATGGAGCGTGCACGGAATGGGTTTTGCGGAGGATTTCATGGTCATGGTAACCGAGAGGAGGAAGAAGTGAGTTCCCACGAGGAACCTATTTTAATTGTGGATATATAGAAACACTACAAGCGCGAGTATCCAAGATTTATTCGAGTGCTCATGCTTCAAGAAGAAGAAAAAGTATGAGGAGTGCCTGAGTTGTTTAAGCACATGATCAAACCGAGAAAGACAATGGTTTTGTAATGGTGACCATAAAGAAGGTTGACACATAGTGGATGCCACGGGTGATGCGTGAGTCAGGATTAGAACCTGTTTTGGTGACAACATGAGTAGAGCAACACGCCAAGGAAATACCAAGGTAGAGGACCTGGTTTCAAGAGAAGAAGTGGTACATGGGAAGTATCTAGACCCTGCTCACTAGAAGGAGGTATATTAAGAGACTATGGATGTCATTCAGAGTTTACAAGGAGAAATCCAATGTCTAAAGGAGCAGACCTCGGCAAAAGAGGAAAAAAAAGGAATGTCGAGGCCCCAAAGGATGACCTAGATGAAGTCAAAGAAGTATGTAAGATGCTAAGGCAAGAGAATATTATTCCCTTGCTAGGAGAATGGTTGTGGGAGAAGGTACCATGCACGGAGAAGAGCGTGAAAGGAAGGTTTTTCATGCAAACCTTCCCCCTCATAGCCTTGACTATGATAAGGAAATCACCTTAAATGTAGTCATTAATGGGTGGATCCTTAGTAATATCCTCATTGACATACGGGAGTGGAGGTCAATGTTCTCACATTGGATGCATGGCATCAAATGGGAAGGCTTACATTAACCATCTTTGAATGTGTTGTATATGGAAAACAAAATGAAGGAAATTCCCATCGAGTGTCTTGAAGGATGAAATTATCACCATTCAAGGGGCCAAGTTTACTGGAGACTTTGAAGTCTTGGCACTCACCGAGGCAGACAATTTTCCAGCATTACTTGGGTGCCCATGGTGCTATAAGAACAATGTTGATCTTTGGTTCAACAAGGGGTACATAAGTTTTGAGAATAAGGAGGAGTGGGTCATTATACCCTTGGTTGATGGGAAGTCAACACCTATATTGAACCCTTGGGAGAAGAAGTCCTTGATAGAATATATGTGTGCTCAATTAGGGATCTGAGATAATTCATCCCATGGGAGGAGTTATCTAGTTTGAGGATGCTCAATCCTTAAGTGACACCACTAGTATAGCATGTGAAAATTGGGCGCATGGGACCTATGAGTTGATTGATGGACATCAATTAAGAGGATCGGTAACAAGAGGTAATAAAGGCAAAGCATTTAGTCTAGTGCCTAGGAGGAAAAAATTACCAAGTTACTCAGGAGGGGCCAATCCTGAATATTTCTTGTGAGAAATGGAGGCCCAATGGAGAAATGAGAAGGAAAGAAGAGAAATGTTCAACTACATCCTACTTGGAACTATTGCGCACTAGTGGGCTACACATCGGGAGAACCTCTTGGAATGGCGCAAGGTGAGAATTTCCTTTTCTGTAAGGTTTTGTAGGAGCAAATGCCCACGGCTATAAAATAATACCATGGTAAAAAGACTGCTTCCTTCCATATCCAAGCATGTGAGACGGCCTAGATGGGAAGCAAAAAACATTACCACCTTCATTATGGGTTCACAAGTTGTATTCCACCCTGTAAGGTTGTGCACATGCATGGTATATACACTCGGAGATGTGTCATCAAATTGGTAATTGGAAAGAATTGGTGGCTGATCTCATTCAAGCATTCGAGTATCAAAGTACAAATCCATCAGTGGATAAAGCATTGCAGGTTGTCAAGCACCTTACAATAGGAGATAGTGATATGGAAGAGGATAGAATACAAGAGTTACTAGGAGAACCTGGCTTGGAGGCACGCTTTGAGGAAGAAGAATCAGAAGAGATACAACTTGAGCATGCGTGCATGGAAAAAGAAAAAGGGAAGATGGTGTATGTGATTGATGGGGAAGAAGTGGAAATCTTGGATGTTAACCATTTTGTAGGGATGCATGAAGTCATGGATAGCTTGATGAATGGGTGCATGCACCTACCATGAACCTTTAAAGACAAAAAAGGTTAACATTGGCTCAGAAGAGGAACCTAAGGAGGCTATCATCGGGGATTATTGGTTAGAGAAGGAAGTCTCTAAGATCATTGATCTATTACGTGAGTTTCAGGATTTATTCCCTCATGGGTATCATGAACTCAAAGGTATTCACCATTCCTTGGGGGAAATGAGGATCAAGTTGAAGGAGGGTGCATGCCTAGTTTGGAAGAGACCATACCGAATGAATCCTAACCTACGCGTGAAGGTCAAGGAAGAAATAGATAAGATGATAGCATCATTAGGCATCATTAAATTTATTGAAGAGTTAGAGTGGGTAAGTCAATGGTCATTAGTATCAAGAAGGATGGAAGGATAAGGATCTTTGTAGACTATAGGGAGTTAAATGTAGTTTTTGTCATGATCCTTTTCCAACCCCCTTCACTGAAGAAATTTTGGAAGGAGTGGCGGACATGAAGTCTATTCCTTTATGGATGGATTTTAGGGTACCACCAAGTTGGATCACAAAATGAAGACCAGGAGAAGATGAATTTTCACCACCAAGTGGGGAATTTTTTCCTATACGGTCATGCCTTTTGGTTGAAGAATGTGCTGTTGTGTTCTCATGCATAGTGGTACAAGCATTTCAGGACTTTATCCACAAATTTCTTCAAGTCTACCTAGATGATTGGATAGTGTATGGGCTAGTGAAGGACCATTGTGATAACTTAAGATTAATGTTTGAGAGATGTCGATAGTTGAGGATATCCCTCAACATTAAGAAATGTGTCTTTTCTACCCCATTTGGAACATTATTGGGGCACATCATATGTAAGAGGGCTTACTAGTAGATCCCACCAAAGTTTTTATCATTGTGGGGTTGGGGGAGCCTACTAGCCAAAGTGTAGTGCATGGATTCCTTGGGCATACTGGGGTACTATAGGAAGTTCATCAAGGGATATGCCAAGATAGCCACGCCCTTAGAAGAGTTACTTAAACACAAGAGTGCCTTCCATTGGGGAGAGGTAGCAAAGAAGGAATTTAATACTTTAAAGGATAAGCTTGTCACCATGCCCATACTATGATTTCCTTCTTGGGATAAGCCTTTCCATGTTCATGTTGATGCCTCAGGAACAACCATTGGAGTAGTACTAACATAACCTGGTGAAGGGTTGTTGATCATCCCTTGTGTTTTCAACAATAGAAATTTAACACCAGTACAGAGAAAAATTACACAACTACTAAGCATGAAGCATTATCTATGATCTACGTGCTACATAAGTTTAGGTAGTATCTATTGGCAACACCTTTTATATTCTACACGGACCACATGGCATTAAAATACTTAGTAAATAATCTTGTTCTACAAGGGCATATGTCGGTGGGTCCTGTTATTTCAAGAATTCAAGTTCACTGTGGTTGTGAAGCTAGGAAGAGTAATTCTGGACCCGATCATCTATCTAGGATTGACTCAGGGGAGGACACAGAGCATTAAGGAAACTATGCCAGATGCACAACTATTTAGGTTGGGCGGCCCTCGGATTTGGAGGACATTGTAGTATTTCTTAAGATAGGTGTGGCACCAGAAGGAATGAAGGCCTTGGAGAGGAATAGTTGGCCATATGTGTCATGCCTTACATGTTGATTAGCGAGAGATCTATACAAATTGGGCCGTGATGAGGTTTTACGCCGATGCATGCTAGAACATGAGCGCATTACAATTATGGAAGAAGCACATGGTGGGATCATAGGAGGAGGACACTATGTGGGAAATGTAACCATGTGGAAGATTTTGCTCATGGGGCTTTGGTGGGAAACCATTTACCAAGATTGTATTGAGTTTTTGCAAGGCCTGTGACCATTCAGCACCTTGGAAAACCTAGAAAGAGGGATGAAATGCCCTTACGACCAATAGCTAGTGCGGAACCATTTGAGAAATGGGCTATGAATTTGTAGGACCAATCTCATAGCATGAGGAGGACTGGTTCATGGTATATCATCACTTGCACTTGATTATTTGACATGGTGGGAAGAGGTAACACCTACAAAGGATTGTACAATGGCTATAACTGCTAGATTTTTATGGGAAAATATAATCAGCAGGTATGGATGCCCATTGAGTTTGAAAAGTGATAGAGGTATGCACTTTCTCAATGAGATGGTCAAGATTATGTTATTAGAATTTATGGTGGCCCATCACAAGACTACCCCTATCACCCTCAAGCAAATGGAACTGTTGAGGCATTTAACAAAATACTTAGTCACATGTTGACTAAGATCTGTGATGTTGGTAGACAAGATTGGGATGAAAAAGTATCACCATTCTTTGGGCATATAGGACAACCTACAAGAGGTTGAATAAGGCCACACCATTTCAATTGGTGTTTGGTGTTGAGGCTTCCTTTTGATTGAATTCATGTTACCTTCATTGTGTATAGCATGCATAGGAGGATTAGCTGATGAGAAAGCACTATTGAAGAAAGGATTGACAAGTTAATGCGAAAAATTAATGCAATTGGACGAAAGACGATCACTCACAAGTGGAGCTAGAAGACGAAAAATCAAAACAAAAGGCATGGCATGATCATCACATCAAGAACAAGAAGTTTGAGGTTGGGCAAGATGGTTTTGCTATATGATTCCAAGTTTTGTGCACCATCTGGGAAGTTAAAAGTCCATTGGTTGGGCCCTTACATCATCTCGTACATCCTTGATTTAGGTGCATGCCAGTTATAAGCATTGGATGGGATGAGATTACTAGGACACTTCAATGGGAGTAGGTTGAAGCCCTACTATAAATAAGTCTTCTTGGTGTTTGTAAATAAGGTAGTGTTTCCAATTAGAATAGAATTTCCTTTAATGCATTTTCTTTTCTTGTGTTTCCCTTTCTCGTTGTTCATTCCTTTTTTTTGTTTTTTGTTGTTTTGCACTTTGTGCATCAGTAACCACATTACTTTTGGAAGGTTGTGTATGTGTAGAGGACCGCACATTGGTTTAGTGTGGGGTGGAGTGAAAGAAGTATAGCCTATGTAATACAAGTTTGAGTTGGTAGTAGAAGTTGTGGTGAATGGCCCGGTTAAAGGACTAAAGGCACGTAAGGTTAAGAGGCACGTAGAGAAGAGGTGGACATGAATGGTTGGTGTCAAGAAATCCTTGAAGAAACCATGTATAAGGAGGAAGATTATAGGAGAAACATGAGGTAGGTGAGGGAAAAAATAGGTTAAAGGACAGAAGAAGTGCCTTTGGCACTATGGACGCGCATGCGTAAGAGTCTTCAGTCGGGTTGGATTTTTGTGCTCCATAAGGTTGTAAAGAGGTTTTTCAAGATGTGGTGGCGTGGGTAAAAGTGATTTAAGATAGGCTTAATGGAAAAATATGCATTAAGTGTTGAAGTATGGTGGTAGGTGAGAAGGCATTTAATGCTAAGAAAGAAGGAAAAACTATAAATAAGAGGTCGGGCACTTCATTATTTTACATTGTGATTATGAAGGGAAGAAAGCTCTTGTGAACTAGGGCATCCAAAGTGAGATCTTTGTGATGAAGGAATAATTTGAGAGATCTAAAGTGCATATAGCTAGGGTAAATTGCAAACCAGTAGGAAAGAGTACACGGGCATGGAGAAGTTGAGTGAGAAAGCGTCATCTTGTGGAAGGGTTTTCAGTTAGGGTTTGATGACTAGGGCATGGAGTTAGAAGGATTTTTCATGAAAAGATTGAGCTTGGGAATGGATAGAGTGGTAAAAGAGAAAGAGGGAGAATTCTAAGTGTTAAAACCTAGTTAGAAAGATGGCACCTAAAAAAACCAACCATCTCACCAAAAAGCAAAAAAAAAAAGGGAAAGGAAAAAAAACAACGGTCAGTTGAGAAGAACAAATGAAGAATGGTACAGGAGATGTAGTACCAGATGATGGGGTATTTGGGAAAAGAGTGGGAATCACACCTAAAGAAGATGATAGTGAGTGATTATAACCATCACACAACTACAATAGAGAAAGAGATGGCCTTGGAGTTGGTGCACCCAACCAACAAGAGAACACCAAAAAGCATGCCCATTTACAACGACGAAGTGAAAGTTAAAATGGAGAAGGTAGGGTTATTACAACTCTATGAACTACCCTATTTTGGAAAACTGAGCACCTCTACCAGTGGCTGATGTCACATGCATGAGGATCATTTCTATTTTGTGGGGCATAAGATGCATAACTCCCTAGTTAATTTCAAAGTTCACAGGCCTTACCTATGAGGGAGAGAGTCTAGATGATGACTTGAGTGACAAAGAGGCCATCAAGGAGATATAGTAGCCATGTACACCTACAAGAAAGGGTCACGATACTTTGACATCATTGAGATCCTAGACCCCATGATGAGGATGAGCATGCACTAGTTATAAAGCTTAATGATCAGGAGAGATGGACGTAGGTGAACAAGGCATGGCTTAATGTATGCCAGAAAATAGCTGAGGGGACCATCTACAACTTTTCCACTTTCATCATGGATGAAATCATAAGCAGCGTGTAGGAGGGTGACAAAATATTATTTGGAAACATCCTCCTCACTATTGTCTTCTCAAAATCGGAGTGCCCGATGGGCTGGATAAGTCTATTTGGGAGTATCAGAGGAAGACCCATCACTTATGAAAAGGTTCACAAAATATACTTGTGACAGCATGACAGCCACTCACAAGGCACATCTAGAGAAGTGGTATAAGCACATGTGGGATGCGTTCGGGGTGGAGTGGAGAATTCCAGAGAAACTACAGCACTCTTGGATGAAGAAGTAGATTTTGTAGTGTACTACCAACACTTATGCATTGGTAGATTCAAATTGGTAGATGAAACTATGAGCCCCTGGTGCAAACTCCCCTTCTCCTTCACCATGCAATATTTTCAAGCAGGGGTGAACAAGTTTAAAGAGGCCAAGAGACTAAGGTTCAACCTTAGTGAAGTAGATCAAGACCACAGAGAGCTACATGCAGATAACTCATCTACCCCAAGAAGTACACATATGTGGAGAAGTATGTCTCCCATGAGGTCCAAATGACAAAGTCCCTGACTTTACCAATTAGGAAGGACCATGGCAAGGGTGTATCTACACATAAGGCTGAAGTTTGAAAAGGGTACATACCTAGAATGTGATGTCTCCATTCCTGAAGACCCTATGGGAAGAAGGAATCCCATTGCCAATGAAGAGAGAAAGAGAAGAGGTGTAAGGGAAAAAGGCACCAAGTGTCCAAAGTGTACCAACAGTGGGTGCTCTAGAGACAAGTGATAAGCCTAGCACTTATGCATGTAGAAAGAAGTCCCCGGTTAGAAGAGAAGATGCCGAATAGGAAAAACCTATCATAAAGGAGAAGTCACTAGACAAGGAAGAAGAGAGAGAAGCATCTCCCATATCTGGAATCCCAATTAGGAAGAAACAAAAGGTGATAGAGAAGGTTGATTCAGAGGATACGGAGAGATCTTGGAGGCCTACAGAGGTGAAAGGGATGATGATGAAGATGATGAACCTGAGGGAGCTCAAGGCCCAACATTTTTTGAGGTGCATGATTTAGAGGAAGAGGGAGAGGAAGAGAAGAATGACTACCTCTTTGTTTGAAGGAAGGATAGCCAGGAGGAGGAAGGCACTCAAGACAAAGGAGGGAGTGAGGAAGTAAGTACAAGGAATCAGAGGACCCCAAGCCTCACAAAGGAGTAGATAAACGAGGCCATAGAAAGGAAGTAGCAAAAGATAATTGAAACCTTGGTAGAACAAGAGTTGGAGTGAAGCATGGAGATAGTGCTGAAGGAGATGAAGAAGAAAGCATCGGGAAAGATCATGATACAACAAGAGGAGGCCCCAGTTTAACGGTGAGCTTCCCAAAGGGCATGCACATAGGAGGAAGGCACATAGGGATATCCAAGGTAGAAGATGGATTATGTTGATGATCCAAACAAGGTGTTATGTTTGCTTCCAAAACATTATTTATGACAAAGCAACTCCTGGCTATGGCATCATTTGATGTGGAAGGTGCATACCCTCGGATGAGGAAAATTATTTCGTGGGAATTTGAGTCCCACCTCGATGAGCCCAAGTTTGAAGTAAGCCAAGGGGAATTGATGCAAGTGAGAATCAAAAGGAACCAACCCCTTGGTGAATGCGCTCAAGCACTTTGTCGACGAACAAATCTATAACGCTCTGAACAAAGTCTCGGTGAGGTTGAAGCCAAACTCTTTGGGAGGAATGAAAGAGTGAAGTTTCTAGAGGTAGAGCTAGAGAAGAAGGAAGAAGAGCTCTTGGAAAGGACTAAGGAGTTAAAACATGAGGAACTAGTCAGCGCTCAGCTAAGGCATGAATTGAAGGAAGAGAAGGAAAGGGTGTGCGAAGTCTCCAAGAAGGTGGAGATGATCACAAGCACCATTATCTTAAAGCATCCGATTTGAAACCACCCACGCAGAAATATGAATCAAGCTTGCAATGCCTAGAAGACTTAACTCGTGTTCTCACCATGGAGAGGAAACCACTAGCATTAGATTCTGAAATAAGTGTTGGCACGCCAGGAAAAGGAGGATAAAATGAAGGTGGTGGAAATTTTTCTCAAGTACAACAAGATCCTCACCGATGTAAAGGCTGCACACACGATAGTAGAGGAGGCCGCTATGACAACTATGCGAGATAAGGATAGAGTGGAAAACATCTGGTCATCACCCATGAGGTGGAGCTAAGGAATTCTAAGAGAAGAATAAAGGGGAATAGGGCTGAAAGAGAAAAAATTATGGCCAAGGTGGAGAAGAAATAGGAGGCTATTGAGACCTTGCGAGGCTCAATCAAGAACCAACTTAAATGAATTATATCCCCATATCACTCGAAGGATGGACGCGCTCGAGGACATGGGAAAGAAATTGGAAGAAGTTGTCGAAACTATGAGTGTCAAGGGAGAAGAGCTGAATTTTGAGGAGGTAAGCACCTAGTCGGTGACCTTTTCCAATAAGAAGAAGATGAGGTTGATACTTGGGATAAGTTGGAGGTAGACTTAAGGAAGGATTTCCCCCTCCTTTGTAGTAATATTCATAGTCTCCCCATTCTTTCATTCTTCCCTGATTCCTCATTCCTTAATTATTTCCATTTTTATTCTTTATTCTTTGGGAAAGTGTTCCCATGGATAGAGAACAAGCGTAGTGTGGGGTGATGTTGGGATCCTAAATTATTGGCTAAGTATAGAGAGGCATGCGGGTGCAAAAGACCTACTTAAAGAAGGGTGTGCAAGGAGAAAGTGTAAAAGACAAGGTTCTAGGAGGGTTTAGTAGAACAAGTGGGTGCGCGTGCAAGGCAGAGTAAATGTTTTGGGACTTATCCATATTTTGTGTATCAGACGAGAAGATGAGAAACGTGTGACCCAATTGTGCATGCGGAGTGGATAAGGTGCCAAAGTAGCAACAAGGTGTCCTAGGAAGGAATATACCTTGTGATGGAATATTATAAAAGTCCATCATTGCAAAGAGTGGAGAGCTCAAGCTTGAAGAAGCATGCTCCCATTATGGACCACGTTGGACAATTAGCAATGAATCTTCAACTCTGTGAAGGCATGATGGTGTTAGAAAAGCTATAAATACAAGCGCACAGTAAAGAAAAAAGAGAGACAAAAGAAGAGGTGAAGCTCTACATAAATACATAGAGATCCTTATGGGTTGGTTGTAGGAGATCTATAGGAGTAATGACATATCAATGGGATGGGTAAATGTTCTCCTTTGTATTGTAAGGGACTTAAGTCCAGTTTTGATGCATGGTTTTGATCTGCACTATCATTTTGGTCTGTAATGACCCTGATGGATGTAATGTGATTACTAGACATGTTTAAATATGAATATATGTGGTTCATCACTCATACATATCTCTTTTTTTCTGTTAAGTAGTATGTTCCATATGAATAAATATAATCTTTGTGCATCTTGTTTCCTTTATGATTCAAATCTATCTTTTTTTCAATATAGTTCTTGTCGAATGGATGTATTAGTTTAGAATTTTCTCTAGGGTTAGATTTGGGGTTTCCTCATTTATTCTATTACGCATCCTCCATAGATGCTACATTCTTACATAACTCACATAAAGGAGGGCTCGGCACCGCGCATGCCTCGAGTGAGCACCCAACGCCCACTGGGTGATAGGCCGACACACATGGGATTTTCCTTGTGTGTTTAAGGGGTATAAAAATTGACTACAATAATTCCTCTTATTTTTTATATTTAAGCTATCTTAGTGTAACACACAAAACACTAATAAAACAACATAAAAAGTATTTACGGTATAAATATTTGTGGTTGCACCATTAGAACTTGAATATAACATGTATTAGTTTAAAAATTTGTTCATTTTAAAGAAAACATAAATTACATATACATCCACATCATCTTGCAATATTAAAATCTTTTGATTTAACTTATTAGCATGTAATTAAATATTTATAATAATACATATAATTTGATGCACATAATTATCTTTGTATGCTTAAACGTGAAAAAATTTACCCATGCAAGAACCCTTTGGTGGATCCTTGCTTCAATGTATTTAAAAGTATCCAACGGAAAGAGAGAATAATAAACTAAATAAAATGGTCTAATCCATTCATTTGTACTATAATGGTTATCTTACTCCTTGAGAATAGTTGAAGAAACAATTAAAGAAGCGTCATATTTGTATTTTCATTACCTATAACAATTATAGATTTTAGTATTCCTAAATAAGATCACAAGCTTTAAAATGCTGAAGATATGATATTAAACATGAAGGGTGATGGTGACACTCGAATATGAAAAATAAATATAGAACACATGACACCTATGACCAAGAATCATTAAACATGATAAACCAACCACCATGGTAAGCATTACAGTCTAAAATCAACCTTGTCTTAATCTTAAAAGGTGAAATTTTCATATGGAAGAAAAAATCCACATCAAAATAATGTGACTTTGAATGAAGCAACACCCCAAGAATAAGTTATCAAGATACATATGAGAATAAGGCCCATGTTGACACAAGATCTTCCCAAGATGAAATCCAAGTAGAATAGATAAAGCTACCAAACAAGTATGGCCTAAAATGAACTAAAACCTATATTTATAATTTGGATGTGTTTTATATGATATCCCTCAACTAATATCTATCACTTATGATATTCAGTAGTTTAGTAAATGATACAAAAATTATAATGTTAGTGAATAGATAGTAAAATATTCAATTTTTATAAACCTTATAATTGTAATATTCTAAGAAATGTAGCAAATGAACATTAGATTTTGGTGTCTCCAAATGATTGTATTATTCAAATGGAAAAGGGATGGTCTTAATGGAATCAATTCCTTTCTATTATAAATTCAATAGATAAGAATACAATTAAACTTTTCATTATATTGAAAGTGCACACTAATTCACTTTTGTATCTAATAGAACGTTTGAATTCAAAGTATAGGGGCTATTCACCCACAAAATCACCCATAAATAATAGTAAATATTCTAAAAATAGATAAAAGAATTGTAATTCCAAAAGGGGACCATTAGTCACATATAACCAAATTGAGTGAGTCGATTGTAGAACCATTATAATAAGTCTAAGTCGTACTCAATGGTTCAAGGAAAATATGTATAAAAATTAAAGAAAACATGGGAATATATTGAAAAATTGAAGAGAGAGAGAAAGCATAGGAAAATTAAAAGAAATATGAATAAACATAAAAGAGAATAGAAGGACAAATAAAAATAAGATGAAATATGTTGTCAAAAGTTGAAAAACACAAGAAAAAAACAAAAATCTTAACAAAACACAAGGTAGACATCTCAACAATATATTCAAATGATTGAATCATTATTAAAAAATAGACACACTTATATTATAATAAATAACTAGTTCTATACTAAAATTATGTTCCTACATGAATGTGAGATTATACAAAGGATGGTTGTGGACCTTTCTTGTTGAATAAAATACTTTAATAAAGCTAGTTCAATTCTAACTTAAACTTGTACATGAGCCTTTCTTATAAAATATGAAATTCTAATCAAGTTTGAAAGTCTATACAGACAAGTCTATTTCATCACTGAGATGCAAATTTCTACTACACAAGTTCCATCCACAATGACATTTAAAAAGTCTATCTTGACATGACTTTGCTTTATCATGTGACTTAAGTTGATTCACATAGAAGACCACTAGGAATATTTTTAAAAAAACATTTAAACCCAAATACATATAAATACCTCATAAAATCTCGGTCTTCCAATAAGTCCCAAAAATAGCATTAGCAAGGGGACAAGAAAAAGAAGAAAGTGTCCTATTTGTAGAAGAGGACATGATTTGAAATAATTTTATTACAACATGTACAAGAAGGGTTTTTTTATCAATTCAAGACCCAATAATAAAGAATATCAATAGGGACGATCAAATATAAACAAGGCGAAGAATGGGAAGCTGGAGCAAGAAACCCGATCATCAAGGAAATATTGCTAAATAAGAGGACCACTCAGACGATTAAAATGTAATCATCTTGTTAGTAAACCTCTCTTATTGAACATGTAATTCTAATTAAGCTCAATGAAAAAAGTTCTTATTGAATGTTGTGAAGTGTAAACATATTTAATGGGGACTCCCAAAGTTAATGTGGATAACTACTCATTATAACTAATAATAAAAAATTAATGGGTTCAAATCTCTCTTGATATCACCAAATATATTTCAAAAAAGTGTTAAATATTTAAAAATTATGATTAGTGTAGAGAGATGGACATCATTTATTAATTCTTGCTAGATATTCTTTCTAAATACTTCATTCCCAAATAAAAGAAAAGGATTTTAACTTACACATAGAAATATCACAAAATTAAATGCATTTAACTCTAAAGAATATGCCTTCTCTTTTGTTGTTTCAATAATAACAAAAATAGAAATTAGAGAATCTATCACAAAGCGAAAGAAATGATTGTTCTAGTGAGAATAAAGGTTTTTTTCACTATGTAAGGTGGATCCATGTTTTCAAATCATATTAGAAGAAATCATGGTGCAAGTGAGAATAGATGAAATGACATACCAATTGGAAATAATAGGTACAAAGCACATGTGTTTAGAAAAATGTGTGGACAAATCAAAGGGATTAGTCGATGAAGAGATAATGAAGCTGTAAATTTTTCTAATGATCTTCATCTTAATATAGACTAAACTTACAAGAATTTAATACGTTTGATGAAATGTAACCTATAGAAATACTTGGTGTTGTGATCCAAAGGTTCTTGCATGAGAAATAGGATACAACTTAGTTAAGGGAAGAGGAAATATGTGCAAATTATGTTTGAGGGCATACGTAAGGCTTGGGGAAAATTGGTATTGATTGAAATAGGTGATATTGGTGTAAAATATCCTAGAATATGTATTTTTTCGATATGTGCAAATTATTGTCAACATCGCATGATGGAGGATTAAGATATAAATGAAAAATTAGCATCATGTTTATTTCAATTAGGGGTTTATAATTTCATACATCATTATTGAAGAGTGTATAAGTTGTTGATGCAAAATAAGGAAAGGGGACTCCATTTTGAATAATATCAAAAATGGGCTCTAAGAACGATATAATTATACTAGATACATCTACGATCAAAGATAAAGTTAATTGATTTAATGAATACTTGATTTGGAGCAAGTGATGTTTACAAATAATGTTTTTATTGGATTATTACAACCCTCTAAGTTTGTATGTCGATCATTATAGATATCTTGTTATACTCACATGTAAATATATCTTCATAATGTATATTATCATAATGGTCATGTTTGCTTTGCATGGAATCTTATAGATAAAGGAATTGAGAAATAATATAAGGACTAGAGTAAAGGGAATCATTACTATTTTACTTGTATGTATACTTAGTACAAATTGATTTTCATCACTACTATGTGCTTTATAGTAGGGTTTATAATACCCAATTGGGTATTGACTCAAGCCCAATGATCTTAACGAATTCAATAAGATAATAGTTTCTACGAAAGAATAAAATATAACTACCAAAACAAAATTAAAAAATGTATTTATATTGAAAAGACTATCAACTGAAAGTACCTAAAATATAGATGTCATGTTTGTCAAGAAAGTATAAATAGAATGACTTTTCTACATAAAAAATCAAATTTTGGTTGGGAATGTTCATTCGAAAACTAGATGAACTGAAGTAACTAAGTAGTTTGGTATAAGTGAAATTCATGTGAGGCCATAAAATAAGCCGTGAATTTTATGGTCACCCTTGTGTGTCAAAATAAAAATTCATAATGGTTTAATTAGTTATTAAATTTTAATGTTATATTTCAAATGACAATATAAATTTCCAAAAACTATTTACAAGCAACATAAGATTTTTAACTTCAAAATAATAAATATTATATTTTCAGAAAATAGAATTATAACAAAATAGATAAATAAAAACTAGGTATCATATATTTAATTTTACTCACTTTATACAAATTCAATACAATATTGGGCAAGTTTTCAATGAAGGAATGCAACTATGAAGGGCTGCATGGAGGACTACATGAGGGTTTTGCAAGTGTTGTTTCAGCTTCTTTCGGTTACAAAATTTCTATCAACTTTTTGTGAAATGGTTATTGTTTCAACAACTATAGATGCGAGAGAAAAATAAAGGACTTTGTATTGGATCTAGGGCTTGGGTAGATATTGTTAAGGTACCTCCTGATAAAAATGTGGGTACACATTCCCCTTCATCTATGTTGAATAACTCTACTTTTAAAAGTACAAAATATAAGGAGGGTGTGACCCACATACAAGTGCTTGATGGTTGTATGCACAAAGCAATAGAGAAAACTAATCTTTCCCTCATTGGTAAATTTTTGGGATCTAGACCCAATGTTGACATCATCTAGAAAAGTGGGCCATGAGGTGTTGGAAAACAAAAGGGGATTTAACTATCACCACCATGGCTAAAGGATTCTTTCTTGCCCATTTCAATCACCAGCTGATCTAGATTCGATCGTACTAGGTGAGCCCTAATGCATTGGAAACATGGGAATTATTTTGAAAAAATGGTACCCGGGTTTAACCCTAATACTGAGAATATACATACCATCCCTATTTGGTGTAGACTTCCAGGGATTCCCTTCATCTTTGGGATGATGAGATCCTTCTTCATATTACTAGATCAATTTGTTCTCAATCGAATTTGGATGGGCCTACCAAGAATAGATCCAAAATTTCCTTTGCGAGGTTTTGCATCTCCTACGAAATGGAAAAGGAGTTACTGAATGTAATATTCTTCAATTAAAATTTGGTGCATGGAAACAGTCAATAGAATACGAATCTTTTCAACTAAGATGTCATAGATGTCATAAACTAGGTCATTTTACCAGAAAATGTCTCGAGATCAAGAAGCAACAAATGGATAAACTTCGTGACCATTCGAAGAACATAAGGAGAAAAAGATAGAAGAGTTTGAAAAAGATTCTTTTCTTGATATTGATACTTTCAAAGAGAAGAGGCAATTTTAGAATACAAGGACGAGAGAAACAAAATATCGTTCCATGAAGACTGATTTGAAAAATAAAATGAGTAAAAAGGGTTTTAAGACCATAATAAAGATACCATCGATCTGTAAAAATTATGGAGACCAAAAGTTCCCTCAAAGGGAGAATTTGTTTTAAAAAACAAAGATAAATATCAGTCAATGTCATTGAGAATACAAATCTTGTGAAATTGAACATGGAAGTGGATGAAGTAAGCGAGAATGTTTCCATTCATCTAGCTGTCTCAAATTAAGAGAGAGAAGAGAATTACTTCCCTCATCATCTTCAAATGGAGCAGAAACAAGACACTGACCTAGCAAATGATGGAGTTCAAAAGGAGTCGATAAGTAGGAATAGTCCATTAAAAAATGAAGAACTAAAGAAGATGCGACAGGATGAAGCTAAAGAACTCCTAGAATCCATAACAAAAGATCTAAATGAGGATAAAGAGTTTACGGGATTGGAGGAGCTAAAAAATAATAAGTATAAAAATGGATCTCCTATAGCTCAATAGTTAGATGCAACACATCATTTGGACTTGGATAAAGGAAATAAGGAAGGTGAAATTACCCCAACATCATCAAAAATTCTTTACGAATGTGAAAAGGATCAGGATGGATTCATTACTGCCGATCGGAGGAAAAAAATATTGAAAGGCTTTGAAGAAATCCCAGAATCACTATATAGTGATAAAAAGAAACAAATAGGAAATTGGGAAGCTTCCACTTCAAGAATTACCAAATATTCTGCTAAATGAGTAGTAGATATTGGAGCTAGCAATAAAAAAGTAAGACCCTCTAAAAGTGATTTAAGGAAAAAGAGACCGAGAAAGAAATTGCAGATGGAACTCAAAGTCTTTTGAGTCATCTGGAAACTGCTTCCCCAATTATTTTTAGATGAAAGTTCTATCCTAGAATGTTAGAGGATTAAATGGTGGTCCTAAACAAAGAATGCTTAAGGAGCTTAGAAGATCAAGTAGACCTAGCATACTATTAATACAAGAAACTAAACTGTAGACTAAAGTTGTTGATGAATGTAAGAAGTTTTTCTGGGAGAATGTTACCTTTTGCTGCTTTTGATTCTCAAGGGGGCCACGGAGGTTTAGCGGTATTTTGGGAAACTAAAATTATTCATGGTAATGTGTTTTTATCCTCTCAGAATCATTTATCTATTAATTTTAAAAGTTTGGAGAATGACTCTAGCTGGATCCTTTCCAATATATATGCCCCAAATATCACTTTGTTGGTCGTAGAAATTTATGGACGAGTTAGTACGCTTTAGAAATAGCTTTCAGAATTCAAATTCTAATTAGTTGGTTATTGGGGATTTTAATACACCTTTAAACCCAGGGGAGAAGTTTGGGGGTTCTCGATTTCTCTTCTAGCATGGGTCATTTTGCTGATTTCATTTCTTCCCTCAACTTTGATGGACATTGAACTTCATGGTAATTAATACACATGGTTTAACATAAGAATTGGTGAGAATATGATTCAAGTTAGATTAGATAGAGCTCTCATTTCTGGTAATTGGATCTTAAGACAGACTTTTCATCTCTCCTCTTTACCCAAAGCAGCTCTCGATCATAATCCTATTGCTCTTAATCTTTTCAATTGGACCAAACTGTTCATTGCGGTTTCAAATTTGAAAAGATGTGGCTTGAGCATGAGGATATTTTAGATAGGATTAAATGATGATGGATATGAGATGGGGAAGGAATAGCTCAATTCAAGATTCTTCAAAAGTTGAAAAATGTAAAACAAAATGTTAAAACCTGGAATAAAGAGGTTTTTGGAAATATCTTTGAATAGAAAAAGAGATTAAGCGGAAAATAGAAGAGTTTGAGATAAAATTTTCAACGAAAGGAATGAATCATGAGGATCAACAATTGGAAAAGAAACCTCTGTCGATTTACATAATATTAACAAGCAAGGAGGAAACCTTTTGGAGAATAAAATCTTGGGCTTTTGGTTTGAAAGGTGGGGAAAAAAACACAATATTTTTTCATATGACCACCCTCGAAGCACATGACTTGCAAATGAATTACTAAAGTCTCTAAAGGGAATGACAACATTACAAAGGATAAAAAAGATATTAAAGATGAAGCTTTAAATTTTTATGAGAATTTATTAATTGAAAATAATCCTTACAATGAGAAAGTAACCTCTTTTCTTTTGGATTCCATTCTAACAATATGATTCGAGGAGAGATTCAAGAGTCTTTATAAAACTATCACTATTGAGGAGTTGCAAAAGCTATTTTTTTCTTTAGAAGGGGACAAGGCTCCAGGTCCTAATGGCTTCTCGGCTAATTTATTCCAAAAATATTGGGATATTTTCTCCGAATATTTGTTGAAATATGTCAATGAGTTTATTGAACTAGAAATATTATAAAGGAATTAAATAAAACTCACATTGTGCTAGATCAAAATAAAAATTTGGATGCAAAGGATTTTAAGGATTTTCAACCCATTAGTCTAGTAAATTTGGTCTGAGAATCTTCAAAAAAATTTAACCACTAGAATGTAGCCTCTTCTTATTGAACTTATCTCCCAAAGAAGAGAGTGGTTTTATAAAAGGTAGAATCATCCAAGATGGGGTTATAATGGTTCATGAAACAATTCATTCAATGGATAAAAGCAGAAAAGTTGGGATGGAAATAAAATTAGATATGCATAAGGCATTTGATATAATTTCATGGAAATTTATGGATGAGGTTCTGGCCAAGTTTGGGTTTCAAAATAAATTTAGAAAAATTGTCCAAGCTTGCATCTCTTCTTCTAGATTTTCTATGGTTGTCAATGGTGAGCGGTGGGTTTTTTCCCAGTAGTAGAGGCATTCAATAAGGGGATCCCATGTCCCCTCTAATGTTCATTATAATGGTGACAGTCTTAGCCACTCTAATAATAAAGCTATATCCAATGGTATGATGAAATGATTTCAACCTAAGTATGCCAATCGGACTACTTTGCATCGCGGTTTTACGATGACACCATCTTGCTTTTAATGACCTCCATCATTGAATTAAAATCTATCAAAACCATTCTCAGATTTTATGAGGAACCCTTGGGAAAGAAATTAAATTTTGATAAAATCTCTGTTTACTTCTTCAACACTCCCTTGAGAGACAAAAAAATAATTGCACTCATTCTTGGATGTAAAATTAACTCTTTACCAAGTGACCTATTTAGGACTTCCGATGAGTATTAGTAAGGTTTCTAATGAGGTCTAGAATTATTTGCTAAATATGTTCATAAACAATTAGTTGGTTGGAAAGGTGCTATCCTCTCAAGTGCTAGTAAATGCTTATTAATCAAAAGCACGCTTCACAATGTACCCATTCATATCATGTCAATGTTCAACATTCCGAGAGTGCTTGATTGTGGATAGTATTGAGAAAATCCAAAAAAACTTCTTATGGCACGGGATAGAAGAAAAGTTTAGATACCATTTAGTGGCTTGGGATTAGGTTTTCATGCCAAAAAATATTGGGGGTTTAGGAATAAAGGACATCAGAAAAATGAATGTTGCTTTAGTAGCCAAACTTGGATGGAGGATAGTAAAAGAAAAGAAACCTTGGACTAATTTGATCAGGGTTAAATATCTTTCTAACCAAATCCTAAATTCTTTTCTTTTTATCATCGAGATGCTAAATGGATCCATTTTCTAGAACAATCTTCTTCAAATCAGGCATATCCTCTCTAAGGGATGTAGATGGAAACTTGGAAATGGACAGGATATTGATTTTTGGTATGATACCTAGACCGACAATAGTTGGGGAATCACTTTTAGCTCCATAAAGGATAATATTATTAAAAACTATGGTAAGAAGGTCAAAGACTACATTGAGGTGTCTGAAATAAAAGGAAAGCTGGAAGCAACTTAAAGTGTACATGGAAAATATGCATCCTGTTTTCCTCTACGAAGACTCAACTTTCCTTCATTCTTTATCAATCAGCAAGATAATAGAGATGAGCTTATTTGGGTAGAATCTTTTAATGGTGATTATTTTGTTAAATCTGGACACAACACTTTTTTTCTACTATTGAAAGTGAAGTAGAATGGAACAAACTTTGGATGCCTAAGTTAACTCCTAAAGTAAATTTCTTTTGGTGTCTTATCCTCGAGAGTTAAATTCTCACTTGTGACAATCTTGTTAGAAAAGGATTTATCATACCTAGAGATGTTGCATGTGCAAGAAGAAGCTGAAGACATCAAACACCTCTTTCTACATTGTAAGTATGCCTCTAAAGTTTGGCATCTCATCTTGAGAATTTTAATATGCTATGGATTTTCCTCATACTTGCCTTTAGGTATGGGAACAATGGGATTCTCCATATAAACATTGTGTGATTAGGAGATTATGGAAACTTGTTCTTCATCATGCCATGTGGAGATTGTGGAAAGCTAGAAATGATGTCATTTTTAGGAATAAAAGAAAGGTTTGTACCAAATTTTTTAAAGAAATTGTCATTGATGTAAAAGATAACATTGAAAGATTTAAGCCTCCTAAAAATAAATTATATCCCAAGGAAGAGGAGCACATTCTTGCTGCTTGGAACATTGGCACTGATAGCATTCAAGTATAAGGAAATAACAACATTGATAGATCTTCAGTACACTGGATTCAGCCACCCACTTCTTAGTACAAATTGCACTTTGATGGAGCTTCAAAAGGATATCCAGGAGCCTCGGGAGGTGGTGGGGTGATCAGAGATCACAGAGGATGATTTGTTGCTGATTTTTCTAGAAATATGGGTAAGTAGACAAACCATTACTCGAAGCTTTAGTGAGACTCTAGGTATAAGGTTGGCTAGAGATTGTAATATTACTAATATTATAATTGAAGGGGATTCATTAAACATCATTAAATTTTAAACAAAAACCAACCTCAAGCTGGTCTATTAGAGATTTTATTAGCGAAGCTATTGAGACTTGCAAATATTTTGATAATTGCAAGATTATGATACTTGCCGCGAATGAAATAGAGTGACATATAGTTTGGCAAACATTGGAGTTAAAAACAAAATGTAAAAATGGTTTAGCGGAGATCCTCTACCGACTAAGGTACTCGATGACATTATAAAGGATAAAAATGATATCGAGAATAATCATTAAAATATCCATCTCTGTGTAAAGGATGTGATCATTAATTCCAATTGTAGGTTTAATGATGGTTTTCAAATTTCACATGCTTTGGAGGTTTTTAAAAACAGAGCCGGTTGTGAATGGTGGTATTGGATTCAAAACTTTACCGTTGAGCAAGTAAAGGGAAATACCAACAAAATGGGGGCTCCTTCTAAGGTTGAGCCCATACATGATCCTACCTAGAAGAACAACAAAATCCTATGGTAGTATCGTAAATGGGAGGAATCTTGAACCTAATTGAGAGGTTGCAGAGGGCATGATTAGGATATTTCAATGAATTTTGTGAATGGATGGAGGAATCGAGATATTCGAATATGGGGATATCAATGTCAAGATTATTGAAGAACTAATTTCCCATGTCAAGGGTTTGAGGTTGGAAGGGTGAATTTCTTTAGCAAAAGGGTTGATAGAGATGTCGAGGCAAAGAAATTTCTTGCGGAAGGTGAAAACCTTGAGTTTTTATGACCGGTATCAAAATGTCCTCTATCCCAGAGCCTTTTATAGAAATATCATACATGATGGTTAGGTATGTTACGCTCAATGGTAGATATGTTACTATCCCTTTGAAACATTTTATTTTCCTTAATCATTTTCGAAGGAACCTCACGATGAATTTCCTGCACTACCTATTAAACTCTCTAGAGCGTTCTCTCTTTGAGGTCTAAAATCATACACGGGTTGTGCCCCTTCATCAAGGTCTGATTTTGCTTATTCATCAGCTTTGTCTCTTGTGTTCTCACCCCATGCCTGTTTCCCCTGCTAATCTTCCTATTTGTGTTGGAAAAGGTCCCAACTCTACTTCCACTAGAAGAAAAAATAAGTTTAAAAATGCACAGTCTTCTTTAACTCCTTAGAGAATTCTGTGTAGTAGTCTGGATATTGACTTGGCTAAGAATCTTTCTCATATCAGTAATCCCATTAACTATATGGATGAGGGGCTTCTTCATAGGATTGATAAGTTAGAAAATGAGGTCAATGACGTCAAAAATGAGCTCAAAAATTTGGATAAAACTAAAGGAAAAAGGAAGATGCGAATAGAGGAATTTGAGGAAAAGGATCAAAATATTGAGATTTTCAAGAAACTTCATTCTCTAGATGCTAGGTGGGAAATGCCAAGGGAAGACATGATTGCACCATCTCTGTGCTAAAAGGGGTCTAACATTTCATGGAACAACACGTGAAGAGTGTTTGTAACCTAGGTGGCATCCCTACTACCATTTGGGATTCTGATGAGGCATGAGACCTTGTCCTTTCAAAATCGACAAGAATGATCCCTCTCATGTCATGGAAATTTCACTTTTCAACTCTTTGCGAGAAAATCAAGCTAAAGATCAACAAGTAAGTCAAGTAGGGCTGCGTTTAGTTGTTGTTTTGTTGTTGTCAAGTGGATGTTTTGAATATGTTTTTTTGCGAGAATGTTCTATTTTGGATCCTTTTTAAGTTATTGTTATGGTTGTTCTTTCTATGGATCTCCATTGGTGTTGATCCTTTTTTTCTCTCTTTAATGTTGTATGGTTCTTGAGCCTACTTGTATAGGGCTTTAGTCCCTTCTCTCTTGGATTTTCTCCT
This sequence comes from Taxus wallichiana var. yunnanensis, assembly GCA_018340775.1. Classification (NCBI taxonomy): domain Eukaryota; kingdom Viridiplantae; phylum Streptophyta; class Pinopsida; order Cupressales; family Taxaceae; genus Taxus; species Taxus wallichiana. The sequence goes on from CM031237.1 coordinate 153,395,213, forward strand.
TTTGTTATCCGGATTTTGAGCCTTTTTGTTTACGAGGTATAGTCCCTTCAAAACTATTTATCCTTAATAAAAAAATACAATATAACATTTAAATTTTCTCTTATTAAAAATATGATTTTAGTATCACAATCATAACAAAGAACGTAAAATTTAAGTAAAAACTTGTTTTGATTAAAAACACACACATATTTGCATACCTTTGTTTTTATTGAAATTGCATATGGACTCAAATAATACTTATATCTATGTGTTTCATGCCAACATCTATATAAAAACATTATTCATAATGAGTTATATGCATTTTAGTCTATACACAATTTCTATCTATTTCTAATAGATTTATAGAATAAAGCATAAAAGGGGATTATATGAAACATTTGAAAAATGTTTATACTCTTAATTTCACAACATACTAGTTCATTTTTCATAGGCAATAACATTTCTTGTTATTTGTAATTAAGAAAATGAGGATTATATTTTAATTTTTCCAATATAAAAAAGCATTTAAATTTAGGGAAGTTACAATTTTTGTGTGTATAAAATTATAGAAAATAAACACATGCATATTTATTATTTCATAGGAGACCCATTTCATACTAATAACAATAAATATTATTTCCTATTATTTAAATATTTATCTATTTATTTAGAAGTGGGTCTTTCGTATATAATTTCCCACTTAAAAGGTTATATATTAACTAATATTCTTTATTTCTAATATTAATATCCCCATGATTTTAATTAGAAGTGGCTTATTTTGAAGAGTACACCACTCTATTAATATCTTTAATTATGTGGAATGTGCTCCTCCTATAGGAAAGGCCCTTTTGGTTGTTTCGATGACTATGTTAAATTTGACGGTTTGATGATCGTCGGGATGTTTTCACATTTTCTCGACTATTTTTAATAGTTTGTTTTGGGCTATTTTTAACTTGACATGCATGCGAAAGAGGAACTAAAAATTTTCCTTCAACGGGGCCTTCGAGAATCAAACAATTGTTGAGTTGTGGAGCTCTATATGACATCAATCAATAAAAGGAAACCGACATTGGTTAGGGATAACAGACGTCGGTTACTGTGTGTGGATGTTTTAATTAACTCACGGGAATTAGATCTATTTTTAGTATTAAAGTAGATCTATTGATTGTAATTACATGGCTAAGTGCCCTAATTTTGTATACGCATATATAAGCATGAAATCTAGGGTTTAGAAGTAAGAATTAAGAACTTGAAAAGTTGATGATTATTGTGAGAATAATTGTGAGAGAGATAATTCTTGGAGAAGAAGCAAAAGCTTGAGAGAAAGAAAGTACTGTACATCTGAGAGGTGTGGAAGATTGTAAATCTTCATTGTATATCTTGTCAAATATTTGGATAATAGATTGGATTGTTTCTTGGTGGACGTAGCCCACACTGGGTGAACCACGTTAAATCTGGTGTTGATTTATATATCTTGTTTTGTATATTTATTTTGGTAGAATATCCACTTTTATTTGCATGTATGCTTAGATATGATATATTATTTGTACAATTGGTGTGCTAACCCCAACAAATGGTATCAGATATTTGTTTGAGGGTTTTGTGTGTTGAAAATTTACTCACACAGAGGGTTTTTGATTGAGTGGGAGCTACAACAATGGTAGAAGAAAACAAATACAAGGTAGAGAAGTTTGATGGCCAAAATTATCAATTATGGAAGATGCAGATTGAGGATTATCTATATCAAAGAGATTTGTATTTACCGTTGGATGAGAAGTCTAGACCTACGAAGATGACTGATGAAGAATGGAAGATTCTTGACAGAAAGGCTTTGGGATCTATAAGATTGAGCTGGAAACATCCGTGGCTTCCAATATTACAAAAGTGACTTCTACGGTAGGGTTAATGAAATCTCTTGCTAATTTATATGAAAAACCTAGTGCTTCAAATAAAGTTTATTTGATGAAGAAACTATTTAGTTCTAAGATGCATGAAGGTGGATCTACATCTAGTCATTTGAATGATTTCAGATCTATTGTAAATTAGTTAAAATTGGTTGATATACCATTTGATGATGAAGTGAAAGCACTTTTATTCTTATGTTATTTTCCTGATAGTTGGGATAACTTGGTAATGGTTGTTAGTAATACAACATCTACTAATAATATTTTGAAGTTTGATGATGTGGTTAGTATAATCTTGAATGAATAAATTCATAGGAAGAGTACAAGAGGAATCATCATCTGGGAATGCTTTGAATGTAGAAAGAGGGTAGGTAGAAGAAGGAGAGATCCAAGAGTAAGAGTAATGGAAATCAAAGTCAAGGGATAGAAGATCTAAATCCAGAGGTAAGGGAATTACTTGTTGGAAATGTGGAAAGAAAGGACATGCAAAGAAATATTGTTGGTCAAAGGATAAAGAGAACCAACAACCAGAAAAAGGTAAAGAAGCAAATCTTGCTACATCAGAGGTAATGCAAGATGCTCTTATTATTTCTTTAGATAATAGAATTGAATCATGGGTTTTAGATTAGGAGCTTCTTTCCATGCAACCCCTAATAAGGGTTATTTCAGAAATTATGTCAGGGAAATTTTGGGCATGTTTATTTGGGTGATGATGAACCTTGCATAGTATTACTTGGTAAAGGGAAGTTCATCTAAAATTGCAGAATGGAAATACATGGGTATTGAAAGATGTGAGGCATGTGCCAAACCTAGGAGAATCTTATTTATAGGAAGTAGGAAACTAGGTGAAGTTGGTTGCATGGTTACTTTTATAGGAGACTCTTGGAAAGTCACCAAGGGTGCCTTTTGTTGTGGCAAGAGGTAAGAAGGTAGGAACATTATATTTATCTACCTATGTTACTGATTCCTTTTCTGCATTATCTACTTCAGATTTAGATGCATGTATGTGGCATAATCGGTTGGGCCATATGAGTCAAAAAGGAATGCAGATCTTAAAGGCTAAGGGTAAGTTATCAGATTTGAAATATTTAGATCTTGATTTCTATGAGCATTGTGTCTTTGGAAAGAAAAAGAGAGTGAGATTTCTCAAAGTTGGGGCAACTAAGAAGGAGCAAAAATTGGAGCTTGTACACTCAGATGTGTGGGGACCAACTTAGGTAGCTTCTCATGGAGGATCCCAGTATTATGTTACTTTCATTGATGATGCTACAAGAAAGGTATGGGTTTATTGTATTAAACATAAATCTGATGTTTTTGAAACTTTTAAAAGATGGAAAGCCCTTGTTGAGAATGAATCAAATTCAAAGTTAAAGTGCCTTAGATCTGACAATGGTGGTGAATATTGTAGTAAGGATTTCAATGATTATTATTGTTTAGTGAATGGGATACGTAGAGAAAGAATGGTTCCAAGAACACCACAAGAGAATGGTGTTGCAGAAAGAATGAACATGATAATCATGGAACGTGCTAGAAGTATGAGGATACATTCTAGATTGCCCTTGCAGTTTTGGGCAGAAGCAGTTGATACAATGGTTTATTTGATTAACCATGGGCCTTCAAGTTCACTAGATGGAGGAATACCAGAGGAATATTGGACCGGAAAAGAGGTAGATCTTTCTTTTCTTAAAGTTTTTGGTTTAGAAGATTTTGTGCATATTGATAAGGAAAATAGGAAAAAAAGTTGGATGCAAAATCCAAGAGATGCACTTTCATTGGTTATGGATCTGGTGATTTCAGATTCCATTTTTGGGATTTAGAGAATTCTAAAATTATTAGGAGTCGTGATATTGAATGGAATGAAAAGAGAATGTACAAGGATCAAATTTTGGTACCCAAGGATGAACCGGTTGAGAATTTTGTGAATGAAAATGAACTCTCGAATTTAAAAGTAATATCGACATGGTTACATAAGTAATCGGTGTCGGTTGACCCCGACGACATCACATCGGCCAGAACCGGTATCGGTTTGAGAAGATCCAAAACCGACATCGGTTGTAGAACCAACGTCGATTCAGTACAGGTGACCTGGCGTCGGTCACAACATGTTGATTTGGATACAAATGTCCAGGAGGTCCAGAATGAGCCTCTGGTACCCCAAACTCTGTGAGAAGGTCACAAAGGGTAAGTAAACCTCAAAAATATTTACACCTTCTCTATTTTATTTATTATTGATTGATAATGGTGAACCAGAAGTTTTGAAGAAGCAATGCAGGATGAGACCCACGTGTAGTGGGAGCATGACATGGATGAGGAGATGGACTCCTTGGAATAGAACCAGACTTGGGATTTGGTTAAGTTTCCAGTAGGTAAGAGGACATTGTAGAACAAGTGGGTTTATAGGATCAAGGAAGAAGAGGGTGGATAGAAAAGGTACAAGGCAAGGCTTGTAGTAAAGGGATTTGCACATAAAAGTAGGTATTGATTTTGGTGAAATATTTTCTCTGTTGTTAAGATGACTTCTATTCATATTGTATTGAGTTTAGTTGTAGTAGAGGATTTGCATTTAGAGAAACTAGATGTGAAGATGATTTCCTTCATGGTGATTTGGATGAAGAGATTTATATGCAGCAGCCTGCTTGGGTATGAAGTCAAGGGTAAGGAGAAATTAGTGTGTAGGTTGAAAAAGAGCCTATATGGGCTCAAGCAAGCTCAAGGCAATGGTACATGAGGTTTGATAGTTTTATGCATGAGCATGGTTACTTGAGATGTGAATCTGACCATTGTGTTTATTTCAAGAAGCTTGAAAATGGGAGCTATATTATTTTGTTATTGTATGTGGATGATATGCTTATTGTAGGATCTAGTATGTAGGACATTGGTGAGCTTAAGGAAAGCTAGCTCACACATTTTCTATGAAGGATTTAGGAGCTGCAAAAAGAATCCTTGGCATGCAAATACATAGAGATAGGAAGAACAAGAAATTGTATTTGTCTCAGGAGGATTATATCTATAGGGTGTTAGAAAGGTTCAAGATGCAGAATGTAAAACCTATTAGTACACCTATGGCTGGACACTTCAAATTGAGAAAAAGATTAGTGTCCTTCATCATCACATGAGGAGGTCAAATACATGACACGAGTTCCATATGCTTCATAGTTGGGAGTCTCATGTATGTTATGGTTTGTACTAGACCAAACATTGCATAGAAGTGGGAGTTGTGAGTAGATATATGGCCAATCCAGGTAAAGAGCATTGGAAATAGTCAATGGATACTCAGGTATTTGAAAGGGACATCTAGCATGTAGTTATGCTATGGAGGTTTGGATATTTCATTATGTGGCTATGTTGATTCAGATATGGCTGGAGATCTGGATGGTAGGAGGAGCACTACATTGGATATATTTTCACAGTAGGTGGGATGGTAGTTAGTTGGATTTCAAGATTGTAAAAGGTTGTGGCTTTGTCTACTACAGAGGAAGAGTATGTTGTAACTACAGAGGCTAGCAAGGAGATGATATGGATGAGTAGGTTCATGGAAGAGTTGGGAAAGGAGAAAGATGATTGAAAAATTTTCAATGATAGTCAGAGTGTAATTCATTTGGAAAAGAACTCAGCTGTTTCATTGAGAATGAAACACATTCAGTTGAGGTATCACTTCATACGGTAGGTATTGGAGGATGGGCAGTTGAATATGGAAAAGATTCATATGAGTGAGAACCCTGTGGATATGCTAACAAAGTCATTAGAAAAGGAGAAGTTGGAGCTACACTCCACTTCTATTGGTCTTGAGTTTGAGACTTGAGAGAGGAAGAAACAAAGCTAAGGAAGGATCCAAGAATGATGTTGTACAAGTATGGTGTAGTAATTAATCTCCAAGTGGGAGATTGTTGAGTTGTGGAGCTCAATTACTTTGGATTAGCATGCAATGTGAAACTTGTTGGAAAACACAATAATAACCATCATTGGTTATGGAGGGACCGACATCGGTCACCTATGACCTAACATCGGTCAGGAAAGGAGGAACCGACATCGGTTAGGGCTAACCGACATCGATTACTTATGTGGATGTTTTAATTAACTCATGGGAATTAGATCTATTTTTAGTATTAAAATCAGATCTATTGATTGTAATTACATGGCTAAGTTCCCTAAGTTTGTATATGCCTATATAAGCATGAAAGCTAGGGTTTAGAAGTAATAATTTAAAGAATTAAGAAGAACTTGAAAATTTTGATGATTATTGTGAGAATAATTGTGAGAGAGAGAATTCTTGGAGAAGAAGCAAAAGCTTGAGAGAAAGAAAGTACTATACATCTGAGAGGTGTGGAAGATTGTAAATATTCATTGTATATCTTGTCAAAGCTTTGGATAATAGATTGGCTTGTTTCTTGGTGGACGTAGCCCACACTGGGTGAACCACGTTAAATCTGGTGTTGATTTATATCTCTTGTTTTGTGTATTTCTTACGGTAGAATCCATTTGGGTGTTAAGGTCATTTTCAGGAGTGTCCATTCTTTGAAATCAATGTGTTTTTTTGGAATCCCTTGATTAGGGTTTATATGGTGGTTGGGATTTGAAAATGCATTTGTCTATTGCGGGCATGCGTTAGATACAAATATGGAGAGCGAGAGATGTGATCATGTTTTTACAGTCATCCGTGGGCTCCTCTGCCTTGCAGAGATTTCATACATTTATTAGGGTTTTTATTTTCCTTCCCTGTTAACTTGGCGATGACACTATTCTCATTATCCCCACTGAAACTTCTGGTTTCAAATTGGGTATGATGAGATGTATCACTAAGGGAAATATAAATCTTTTGGGAATGACAAAAATTATGATGCCGAGGCAGGGGAGATCAGTGAAGGAAGAGGAATAGATGAGACATTTACAGACTCTAGAATATAATTATATAATTGAGCATGTAAGAGATCTTCGATAGAAAGAAGGTGCCCTCTTGGCGAGAGAAAATGACTTTGACAGGACTATTGGTGGCCCTGTTGATAAGAATATGTTCAACATCATAGTTACGAAGGTCAATCTCACCACTGGACTGGTTCCCATAATGAAAATTTTCGTTGGGCTATTGGGTTTTGTTCTCATGAGAGCATTGAGCATGATAATGGAAAAAATTAGGTATTGGACATTTATTTATAGACAAGAAAACATTGTGATCCAGACCTGCATTATTGCTTGTTGTAGCACTGCATATGGCGGTATTCATTATTTCATTAGTGCTCTGCATTTCATTTTTCTATATGTAATGACTAACATTTATTCCGAGGAATGTGGCAGTAATATGTTCTAACTCTAACTCACTCAATATGGTGATAAGGAGGATTTGGATGAATAGAAACACTTATGAATAGGCAGGCATTCATATGAAAGGAAACTCCCCGAATACTATTAAGGAGCCCATTATTGGCTGTATGATTGGCATTTTAGCTTTGGTGCCTCCCACGAAGGTAAGAAATTCAAATGATTGTGTTTGGTTTTTGGATAACTAATTTGATAACATGTATTGATTACTGTGTTTAGTTTGGATAACAGGAACTCAATATTGATCATAAACTATCTTATCCAAGTGGTACAACAATTGCAGATCTCATCAATGGATTTCACACACCTCATGGTGATATATTGGCAAGGTGAGAACTGTAAAATTCATATGAGAAACAAAGTGGATGTAGTTGGAAGGCCTGGAGTTTCAATTTGATCATGCTTGTTAATTAAAAATTTCCTGATTGTTAGCTCTTTTAGGTAGTTGTAAACTGCAAAAATGTTTTGTATAAAATTACAAATATATGAAACTATTTTGCAATATACCTTTTCAATAAATCACATTTTTATCAAGTTTTCACTGGAATTATGGCATATCATTATGATCCTCCTGAATTTTTCTATGATATTAAAACAACAGGAACAACAATCCAGGTAACCATTTTTGCTCTTATATATCATTACTCAATTTATTTGAGAGTATATCAACATGTTCTTTATCAAGTTTTGTTTGTGATGCAGGATGATCCTTTTCTTTATGATTATAATTTTGAGCAATAGATTGATCTTTTCATCTTTTGTCCTTGAAAAGGAGCACGTGCAGATCCGAATCTATATTTTTCAAGGGTTGCTTGTGTGATTTATAGTGCCATTTAAAGATCAATCTAAAATCCTTTATATATGAATGTGCATTGTATAGGCAAAACAATATCGAACAAATCATATCATGTGGACAATGGGAGAAGACTTTGCTTATGAAAATGCAAATCTCTTTTTTAGGATTTCCATTATTCCATAATCTGGATTTTTTTTCTGGTACCTTTCTATTTTGAAACTTTTTGTTTATACAGATCTACACCTGATGCTTGCAGATTCCTCAACCCCATCTTAGTTTGTTATTAATCAATCGCCACATATTAAATAACACTTGTAGTCTTTTGAATACCCTATTTTAAAGGGGCACATGCTTGGAGTATGTTATCCAAGGTGGATCACGTTGGACAAGTGTTGGTTGCATTTGGTGAAACATTATTTATGTTGTAAATGGATGCCCATGTCTCCTATAATCTGCAATAAGGATATTCCATGAGAAGATTGTCTTGTTCAGTAATTTGATCAAACAGTTCGTGATCATCAATTCCACTAAAGTTTTAAACTTGTCACACATAGGTGCTATGTAGAAATTGGTGCGTGGAAAGTTTGAATTCCCTCTCATTGATGTGGATTTGAATTTCCTTTCATGGAAATGCAAGAAAGGAAATTCAAATCTGCAATAGTTGAAGACATGCAGAATAGTTTATAGGGGGTTGTGTGTAGTAAGAAAAATGTTGAATGATTCATTCAACCATGCCTCTCTACCTAATGTTATGTGATTGAGATTGCAATGATTTGTTTATATTAATCTTGTTATGCTTCCACATTTTGCATACATATCTACTAGGTGGCTGCAAATTTCATCTAAAATGTTTCCTCTATCCTTTATGGTTTGATGGATGTCCATACCTTGTTCCAAATCCCCATTTTGACATAGGAAGGTAGGATGTTGGAAAAGGTTGTTGAATTTAGCTTTAAAGTTGATAATTACATTTTCTTGAAAATTTCTAAATCCTTTTCAATGAATCCCATATTGTGCATAGCCTGCAATCAATTCTATCCATTTAAAGGATAAATAATAACAATGGAGAAATGCAAACCCTATGTATGACAAGTTGTAGTTCAAATGACATATGCAAGCCTCAATATCCTCACCACTCTTGCTCTCAATAATGGAATGAATAGCTTTGTGTTTTTGACATAAAGGGAGGCTATTGCTACATTAGCCATTACTCCTCTTGCTTACGTTTTGGAAAGGTCTGTATGAAAATTTTCCTTTGTTTATTCAGTTGTCCCTTAGTCATCAGGAATGATAATGGGATATTATGTTTGAGCATATTGATCTAAATTGTGTTATAGAAATCAACGACCACCTTTGACATGGTCTATCTTCTTCCAAATCTTCTTGTTTGCATGTGGGTAAGTCAGTAAAAATTAGGTAAATTCTATAAAACATTGGACCAAAATATACATGATAGAAAAAATGTTACCTTTTACTTTCTGTTCATAGACATTCCTATCACGCATAATTAAAGTTGCAGCCTTTCCATTTAAAGGATCAGTAGGATTTGGATATATAGAAGTTGAGGAAGAAATTAGACTTCAAATACATTTATAAGATCTACAACAAAAATCACATGTATTATAAGTATATAAAGATCATGCTTGATAAATTTATAACTAAAATTCAACAAATGCAAAATAAGTATTTGGTAAGAAATGACAAACCCCATGTAATGAGATGTAAAATTCTTAGACACTGAAAAATTACTTACCAAACATTGGACTCCAAGTCTGATTGGTTACATCCACGCAAATTGAACCCGACCTGAATGAAAAGTTCAAAACAAATATCAAGCTTCCAGAATAATAAGCCTGCTTATAACAATCATTAAAAGCCTACTTATGTATATTATTTATAAGATAGTCACTCACTAGCATATCATATGGAAGTGACATTTGATTGAATTCTACACCCTTAGAGTCTTAAGGAACAAGAAAGTATACATACGTCTCATCGACATTGGGATGAAATTTTTATTGACAAATCCTATTGATGGATATTTGTATGGATAGGCATCCGGTAACTCCACGTGAATCTTCCAAACTCCCCCCTCATAAGGACCCGAAAATAATGGACCAAGACTTAAGATAGTTAATTGGATACCAATTAGTCAAGCTTCCAAAAATCTAAAGGCAGACAATTCATATCTACACCCAGAAACACCTAAAATAAACACAAATTCCAATATTTTACAAAAAAAAACATACATCTTTACTGCGAATAAGTATTGTAATGAAACAAAAATCACTGTATTGTAAGTATATAAAGATCCCCCGGAAATCCCCCGGTGTTTGGCTGAGCTCTCTTTTGTTAAATAATGGCACCAGATCCACTAATGGCTTTGGATCGACATAGCTTCGAGCCTTACAAATCGCTCAAGAACAGGCCATGTTAATTGTAGATTGTCATACCCGCGGAATAAAATTATTCCCTTGCACTATTTCACAAAAACTAAGAAATTAACAATATTGGAAATTTGCATTTCCTATTTTCAGGGTACCATTGGCTGGACATGTCATGCGGATTCACATAGTTTGAACACAGTGCATGATGCTACTAGGATTGCCTGTGGTGCTTTTTAAATATTATAAAATTGGGTTTGGTTTGTGGGTGAAATGTTGTTCTAGGTAACACACATGCATCTGTATCCTTTTCATGTATTCCATGGAATGTAAGCCATGTGATTACTTATGCTACCTTATTTAAGCATTGCACAAGTAACATTTTTGTTGTTATTGAACCCTTTGAAGTCAATTATCTTAGGTAGTGCATTTTTTTCTTAACCCTTTGGACTAGATTTATACCATGATACATATCTTTTTAATACATTTCATGGAGTTTAAGCTACGTGAATTTGCAACTCTCTTTAATCATTTCCAGATGGAACATTTTGCCATTTATTATGTGTTTTGAAGTTAGTCATCTTAGGTAGCACTTTTTTCCTTAACCCTTTGGACTAAAGATTAATACCATGATAGTGCCACTGAGTATATGTAAACATCTCATTAATGATACCGGATAACATCAAAAATTAAAATGCACTTGCTTATAGATGAAATAAGTAGAATTGATATCTTTGATTCAGGTTAGAGCCATTTGTAAAATGCTTAAGATGACTAGGATTTTTGCTATAACACATACTCTTCTTTATTCGATTAAATGAGTGCACAACTCAGTGCTTATAATTTATGAACGTTAGATTATATTCAGTTTAGTATTGTCTAACTTATTGTTCATTCTTTTTTCTTGCTTAATCGTTATAATGTTTGTATTGTCCCCTGTGCTATCACCACACTTTGTGAATTGTGGTTCCAAGTTTGTTTTGTAGCTTTCAAATAACTGCAATCTTAATATGCAATTATTTCTTGTTGTTGAAGAGTAACATTTCCAATTATTTTTAGCAATTAAAATGGCCCGAGGATTAACTATCCACAAGTCTCAAGGACTTACTTTGCATAGAGCAACTATCGACATTATAACCACTAAAAGGTAGGGTCTAACATTCACAACTTTCTCCGAGTTCCCTCACTTGCAAATCTATGCATTTCACCTTCTTTTTCATTCAAAAGTTACTCAAAAATGGCGCATGTAACAACACTTAAAGCAAGAAGAAATGAGGATTCAAAACTACTATCACTCAACCCGTCGTAAATACTACCCTCTACTTTGATAGCACCTCCACTACTACTTTACATAACACTTCTTGTATTCAAATCGGCAGTGTCGTTCAAGGGGTATCAAATGTATTCATGTTTAGTGAAAATAAAATTTCCCACAAAAGGCCATTCATGATATAAAATCTGCAAATGTACAAAGGTCTTCATGTATACATGTTTAGTTTAGATGTCGTGATATAAGATTTGTAACTGTATATGTATGAATTTGTAACAAATTTAAATGTACACACAAGAACAAATCAATGTAATGTTTCATCTATATTTGTACACTACCACTATCAATCCCACCCCTTATCGACTGTACAAAAAAAGTTTTTTCAACAAAAGACCAACCAAACAACTGATGCAACACTAACACAATTTTATTTTTGTGTCAAAAAGATAAGAACCTATTGTGTGTGTGTCCCCCCATTTTTGAGTTCTATAAATTTTATTTTAAATCCCTTTAGTAGAAAGTTAGCTAAGACCATGTATACGAGGTCCCATTAATTTTTCATAATTTTTGGATGAATATATAATTTTTTATTAATTTTCAAAGTGCACATATCCCGAAAATGAAATATTTGTGTGTGCACCCCCATAACTTTGAGAAAAAAAGTCATTTTTAGTTTTTTTTTTTGAGTGCGTGTAGAATGGAGTTTAGAAAAACCACTTTTAAAAAAAATTTTGGATGAAAAAATCATAAATTGTGCACCAAAATGTATGCATAGGTTTTTGCAAGAAAACAAGGCACTAGTAAAAGAAATTATGGATGAAAGCCTTAAACTAATTGGATTTTAGAAAGAATTATATCGTCATCAAGGTAAAACCAAGCTTGACATCGTAGTATAATTTATTTTTGAATATTATGTTTTAATGCATGAGATATTGGGGTGCACACGTGAAATTTTGATGTTTTTTTGTCAAACACGGTTTTAATCATGCAGAAATAGTCCAAACCTTTGGTTTGGAAATCCAAGGCAAATCCAAGCCTATGGATTGGGAATTTCAAACCCAAAAAAAAATTATGAAAATGAGTGTTATAATGCTGCTATGTTATAATGCTCATGTTTCAATGCTCACATTTATGTGTTATGTGTGTATGTGTTTGTGGCATGCTTTATTGACTAAAATAAATGTTTAATATAAGAAATTTATTTTTATTTATTTTTATTTTATTATATATTAATATAAAAGAAAATCTTATACTTTAAATTTATTTTAGTAAATATAAGATGTTAGGGTCACTCTATGCACCTTATAGAACTAGTCTCATGGCTCCATCATCATGGTTTAGAAGATAGTTTTTAGATTCTAATAGTCTAGTACATACGTAGGTATTTTTA